>CM042014.1:115995987-116485987 GCA_023525715.1 Cichorium intybus | reverse complement strand
CGCTTGTACTGAGAAGGCTTCCTCACCCTTTTGCTCAGAGGTATGACATCCATAGGATCTTCCACCTCATTGTCGGTATTTGCAAGCGGTACCTTCACGTGGTGACCATCAATTTTGATTACTAGACCGTATTGATCAGCCAAGACACTCCCAAATTCCTGGGTTATACCTAAATTAAAGTTAGGTTCATCATCAATTTTTGTGTTATTGAAATTAGGCCGATGAATTTTGGACAATCCCATATAATCAGGATTCCTAACTTGCAGACTTCTACTTTTCTCTAAATATCGATATTCTGTCTCTTCCACTACCTGTAACATGTATGTGGAAATTGGAGAATCGAATGGGTATTTTTTATCATCATGTGTTGATCCCTCGGTAAGCTTGAAAGAAATCGTTTTTGTTGGAGTCTTTATCACTCCTTCCACATGTTGACCTTTGGTTTCATCACCAGAAGTGCCTGCATTAAACTAATGTAGGTTCATGTTTAGCTCATTTCCCATTGGAGATAACATATTTACTAGATCCACCTTTGTATGATCGTCTGCAAGATCCATGCGATCCTCATCATGTTGATCAGCATGCTCATCAGCATGTTTATCCTTGCGACTAATGATTGTATCATCTTCATAATTACCACTAGAAAAACCACCCCAATCTCATCATTCACAACTAATGAACCTAAACCATCACCTACTAATCGACCAAACAAACCATTGTATTCTGCTTTGAAATCTAACAATGTCTTGTTAGATGGATCCTTTTCAGTAAGGGATACAAACTTTCTATCCAACTTTTCTATATACCTACGCATCCTTGAAATTCGTAGAGTGATATCAACACATTGCGCGTATGAATATATACCCAGAAAAACAAAAATACATTATTAGTATAGGTGTAAATATAATGATAATATAACAATTTATGTATTCATTGATACCTGAAAAGTCTTGCCCACCACACCTTCTGTATCCTCTGCTTGTAGCTGCTCTGCACCATTACACATACCAAAACCACCATGGTTCAGCTCGTACGCCTCTCTTTTCTTCACTTCTTCATATTCCCAGTTCCGAATTGCCGGCAATGTCCTTGGCACAGTGTCATTGGGTATTTTTATATGATACAAATACGTGATCTGGATACAATTGCATTACACAGCTTAAAGATTATAAAATTATAATAAAAAATGAAATCGATATGAAAAGACACAGAAACTTACAAGTAAGAATGTGATCGGTCCGCAATAACAGTGTTTATTCGAGTATGGTATCCAATTCCTCTTGGAACCTTTTACTGCATTCAAAACATAAATACACCAATCCAATTTACTAATGTCTTTCACACCAGCCACCTTCTTCACAATATCTTTAATGATATAACCAGTTTTGTATGCCTTGCAGATGCAGGTATTGAATAATGTTATGAAGTTGAGCTTGAAAATTATACCATCGTCATCTGAATCCTGTATCATTTTTAGCAACTCACTCCTAGATATAACAGGTTTAGGAAACTGGGATTTCCATGAAGTTATAATTTCATTTGTTTCATCAAGTTCTTCAACATCGACAATATTCGTGCCACCTTTTGGTATTCCCAGTATATCATGAACTACATCCGTTGTAAGCTTGATGTCTCCCTTGCCAGTCTTGATCACGAGAGATTTGTCATCTAGATTGGCAACTACAAAATGACCTAATTTTGATGAACTTACACCAAGCTTCATGTTTAATAACGAACCAAACTCTATATCTATCACCGCCTCTTTTTGGTCTTCATTTAGAGAGCGTATCGCTTCGATCATTATGGAAGGTGAGGTCTTGATGCGCAAGCCATAAGGTTTCAGAAACAGTGTGCTCGGAGACTTCCTCACAAAAACTTTCTTGCTCTTTGATCGGCTGAGGATTTTGATGTAGATCTAAGAATTCTGTTTGGAGTTAATGGACAATAAATATCTTTTTTAGTTTTCTTGGTTTTCATTCCATACATGGGTTTTGGTTCTCTTAATTTCCTCTTTCGAATGCTAGTTGTTGATGGAGAAATCTCTTCAACGAATCGATCTGTTTCATTTAAATAACCAAACATAAATACAAAACATAAAATTATTAAAAAAACTATGCTTATACATATAAGTGAACATATGCAGTGGATGTAATTTTGTAATATATAACTAGTGGTTAACAATAAATATGTTTGTACACAGTTAATAAAAGAGGTAAACATGTTTCTTAAGTAATTCATGCATGCTTTAACATATGTGCACATATACACAACTCGGATAATACTACAGGTGCATATTTGCATATTATCATATTATTTATAACATAAGCAATGCTTAACAATAAATGTGTATGTAGACACATGTATAAGTGCATGGACATGATTATTACATAATTCATGCATGTTTTACCAAAATGTGCACATACACACAAATCTGAGAAATAAGTGGACAAAATTAAGTTGTAGTTAACAGTACATGGGTACGTACACATTCTTTGAAAAAACATAAATATTTTTCTTAATTAATTCATGGACGTTTTAACATTCGTGCACGTATACACAAATCGCAAAATAAAATACCCTGATGATTACTAGCATATTACCTTCATCTTCTTGGGTTTGGGTTTGACGATCAACCTCATCCTGCTGAGGTTCAACATGATCTTGAACATGTTGGTCATCTTCTTGAACTATTACAGGCGCATTAATGGTATTTGAAAATCGACTCAATGACTTCTTCCTTTTCCTCTCGCTCCTTCTACCATATACTGAAACATTACAAACTTATGTCAGATTATGAATGCTGTAACATAAAAATGAAAATCAAGTTTGTACCATATTTAAACATTATGTAGACTTCCAGCCGATATGATCTGAAAAAACACACAAAAAACATGAATGAAGTAGATTCGGTCAATGTATAAGCACTGTGATTCGATGATGAAAAAAATGGATTAACTAATAATGTAAACAAAAAAATCGTATTAGGGTTTAACTAATCGAGTTGTTAGGAAAAAATTATACATAAACCCTAATTGATCGGTGAAAGTATACCATAAATAAAAAGATATTAGGTTTTAAAGTGACCAAAATCAAAACACACATGGAGAAATCAAGTTTTCAGAAGTTCGAATAGATAACTCCATTGATGAACACATTCAAAATCAAATTTTTTACAATTTCCATCGGAATCAAGTCGAAATCTCGATTATTAATGATTAATCGAAGGTTTTGTTTGATGAACACAACCGATACTCGACGAAATAACAACTTGATGAACAAGATCAAAACAAAATATGAAAGAAAAACAACGATTGCAATATTAACATTACATGTGTTCGCCGTCTTGATTACCCGGTAACTTGAATTGTTGATAAGCTTCTAAGCTACAGAGCGACAATATGGAGGAACGATTGAGTCGGGAAGATAATGATGGTAAGTCTCACGTAATCGTATTAAACAGAGTAAGCAAGAAAGGCGGGATTTGATTGATGAGGATGATACAGACTGCTATGCGAAATACCTCAATTACCCCCACCCGGATTTGAATGCCATAATATGAGTCTTAATTTACCACTTATTTACGAAAATGCACATTTGATCTTAGCCATTAGTTTTTTTGATCTAAGGGTCTATGTGGGGTTCTCAAATTCTCATGAATATTTAGGTTCTCACAAGAACCTAACTCTCTCTCTCTCTCTCTATATATATATATATATATATATATATATATATATATATATATATATATATATATATATATATATATATATATATATATATATATATATATATATATATATATATATATATATATATATATATATATATATATATATATATATATATATAGAGTCCGTTTCAAGGAAGAACCAATATTTCCTAGGAACCGTAGGAACTTTTTGACTGAAATTTTTTTTTCAAAAAAAATGACATAATACATCTAGTCGCTTATATTTAAGACTTTTTATCAAAAAAATTTTGAAAAATAATATGTATACACGAAATGTGCATATATCCATTTTTTTCGCACATGTGTATAAGATCACGTTTCGTGCATATGTGCACATTTCGTGTATATATATTATTTTTCAATTTTTTTTACAAAAGGTCTTAAATATATGCGATTAGGTGTATTATGTCATTTTTTTTGAAAAAAAAAATTTAGTAAAAAAGTTCCTACGGTTCTTAGGAAAATATTGGTTCCCATTTGATATTTAGTATATATATATATATATATATATATATATATATATATATATATATATATATATATATATATATATATATATATATATATATATATATATATATATATATATATATATATATATATATATATATATATATATATGGGTGCTACTATAGATACACCCCATATACACCTTTTAACAAAAGTCAACTATTTTGAACCAATTATATCTTATTTGTACAGAAAACAATGCGGTTTTAACCAATAAAAAAAGTTGACTTACATTTAGGGTGTATATGAAGTATAATTGGGGTGTTTATTTGATGTTTCCCATATATATATATATATATATATATATATATATATATATATATATATATATATATATATATATATATATATATATATATATATATATATATATATATATATATATATATATATATATATATATATATATATATATATATATATATATATATGGGTGCTACTATAGATACACCCCATATACACCTTTTAACAAAAGTCAACTATTTTGAACCAATTATATCTTATTTGTACAGAAAACAATGCAGTTTTAACCAATAAAAAAAGTTGACTTACATTTAGGGTGTATATGAAGTATAATTGGGGTGTTTATTTGATGTTTCCCATATATATATATATATATATATATATATATATATATATATATATATATATATATATATATATATATATATATATATATATATATATATAGACTAAATATCAAATGGGAACCAATATTTTCCTAGGAAAAGTAGGAACTTTTTTACTGAAATTGTTTTTTTAAAAAAATGACATAATACACCTAATCGCTTATATTTAAGACCTTTTGTAAAAAAAATGAAAAAAATAATATATATACACGAAATGTGCACATATGCACGAAACGTGATCATATACACATTTGCAAAAAAAAATGCATATATGCACATTTCGTGTATACATATTATTTTTCAAATTTTATTTGACAAAAAGTCTTAAATATAAGCGACTAGATGTATTATGTCATTTTTTTTAAAAAAAAAAAATCAGTCAAAAAGTTCCTACGGTTCCTAGGAAAATATTGGTTCTTCCTTGAAACGGACTCTATATATATATATATATATATATATATATATATATATATATATATATATATATATATATATATATATATATATATATATATATATATATATATATATATATATATATATATATATATATATATATATATATATATATATATATATATATATATTTCTTTTTTTGTCTCAAATTGCTTCACATACATATATGGCAATTCCTCGTTTGCTTATATAATACTCCTCATTTGCTTCATTATCCATCAATCTTGATCATAATATGATTTTCAAGTGTATTATAACCGGTGGTAATTTTATCATAAAAATATTTTTTTATTGTAATGTTTTAAAAAATTATACTATTTAGTTTCAACTTCTCAAATTATTGAAACTTAAAAGAGAAAAAATCAACTAAAATCATGTTTTAAAAAATTCTACTATTTAGTAAAATAGTAGCAATACATTTTACGGTCATATGCTTTACATAATGGTAGTAATATTATTTAGTAAAATAGTAGCAATACATAATAAAAATGTCTTTTTATTGTAATGTTTTAAAAAGTTCTACTATTTAGTAAAATAAATAGATAAATAAATATAAATAAATAAACAAACAAAAAAGAGAAAAAATCAACTAAAATCATGTTGTTTAAATATACATCATATAGGATCGTATCCTAGAGTCCGTATTACGTTCTATAGACGTGAGTCGCATCGAAACAATATATTTGACGGTGATATGCTTTACGTAATGGTTGGTTGGGATATTTCATCACGGTTCTTTACATATTTTGGGTTCCTATTATTGGATTAGGTGTCTATGTCATGACTATAATTTAGGAATATACTTGAATTGATAGCAGCACCTTTTGGGTTGCCCTCAAAACCAGCAGAGGACAAGATAACTTAAAAAGAGAGAAAGAATTTGATTTATTAATATATTATGAGAATAATATATTAATTAGAAATCATAATATTTAATTAATGATTAATTAGAAATTAATTTAGAATTAATTTTAGGATTAATTGGATTAATTAAAAGTGTAGGGGCTGAATTGTAATTGTTCAATAGTTGAGCAATGGACAATTTGCATATGGTGAACGAATTTAAGGCTTTCTTAAGCCTTAAGAAATCGTAAATTACCATATATGGTATAAGGGACTATTTATGGTATGATAAGTAGATTCAGTTATATATGATAAAAGCCTTATCATATCTGGAATCTAATTAAGGCAGTTATATGCCTTATCACCTATCACCTCGAAACTATAAATAGAGACCCCCTCCACCCCATAAAGCCACGAAATTCTAAGGAGTTCTCCTCCTTCTCCTCTCTTGTTTCTTGCTTGCTTGGTTCTGGGTGTGAGCCATTAGAGGCACGACACTTGTGGTGGTTGCTTCCAAAACTTTAAACGTATGAAATTCTAAACTGTTTTTTAGAATATAATTTTAATTATATACCTTAAGTTCTTAGTTATAGATTCAATTGAGAAAACGTAGATCCTTATTAGGGTGCATGTGAACTTAAGATTTTAAGCTCATTGTTTGCATAAAACCCATAAGTGGTATCAGACCTAGATCTGTTTTCTGTTGTATAGCTGTAATAGAAGAACTGTTATTAGGGTTTATTGGATTTAAACCTTGACCTCAAGGGTGTTGACTTCTAGCAAGGTTTTTAGAAACCCTAGCCTCCATCTTGTAGTTTTCGAAAATATGAAGGCTCCTGTATGGTTTTTCTATTTTTGGTAAATATGATTATTTACTAAATGGAAACCATTGGCCTTATTTTTGAAAACTTAGTGGGCAAGGAATAGGATTAAATTAATTGATTTAATATGTCAATCCTATATGATTTAATTAATTTAATTAATAGTTAATTAAAATACATAAATTAAATCAATTTGGGTTTAATTTTGAATTTAATTAAATTGTTTAATTTCCAAATTCAAAAAGGATAACCAAAATATTTTAAAAGGTTTGAAATACATCTTATATATATTATTATTAAAAGTTAATATTTATATATATATGATTAAGTCAGTCAAATCGCTAGAATGCCTCATTCATGAAACTGGTCTATAAGGGGGTATAAGGAAACTGCCTATAAAATGGCAGTTGAATGGGTGTCCACTCTCACCCACCGCTTCCTTGATCAGTTGAGTGTCTTAGCAGAACGGATTAGATACGATAAACCTAATCTCAGTAAAAGTATAATGCTATTAGACAAAAGTACTAGAACCCTAATCACAATCTAGTTACTTTAGAAAAATGTGAAAAGTATGCTAACCCATGAAATTGCACATTACACTTTATGAGACATTAGTGGAGCGTTGTGTTGTTTACCAGCACACTAATAGGGGCTCAAAAAGAGTGGTAGTGTGTATCTCATGATTTATCGTTGTTGATGGAGCGTATGTGGTTAACCGGCACATCAATGTGAGACGATAAATGACATTGAGGTTACCAAGCGATTTGCATGGTTATTCACATCTTGTTTGTGATCCTCGGCATCCCTGTCACAAATAGAAGAGAATAATCCGAGATTAAACAAGCCATTGACGTCGGTCGATGAATCTCACAGATCTAGGAGTTTCATGGAGAATTAAATTGATAAAAGTATATCTACCTTAATGACCATTATGTTGTGATTACGGAATCCCTCTTCACACCATAGTTGGGGCAGTTTGGGTCCCAGTCCTGTTAAATAATAATTGGGTAATTATTTAAAAGAGGATTAAAATTAAACTAATAAATTTTGATTGATGTATGGACTCAGCGTCAACTCTCCTGCTCCTCCTCCAACACCCATTTCTGAGAGTTTCAGAGATACATAGGCAAACTGCATAAACTTGGTCACCCTATTAATCAGGAGTTGAGCATTAACTCGACTCACTGACTAGCCAGTACAATTTGTTCATCCAGATGTATTCGAAAGGAACCAGGACAAGACTAATATGAAAATGCATTTGATGTTGACTCTGTACGAGTCATTCATAGAGATGCATAGTTCCACTAAGCCAGATACTTCGGGATTGAATCCAGAGATGAGACACATCAAGAAACGATCCATATTGTCTGGACCAATTCGGAGATGTCTGAAACTGGGAATCCATTGGGTAGGATACAATCACAGAAAGATTGGAAGATGCTCCAAAGTGGAATCATTTGGCAACTCAGATATATCTAAGACTCAAAACTCCTAATCATTAATTCCTTGATACAGAATGTGATAGTCACATTTTCTCTATATGCAGGGACTCGGTAGGATGCATGACATTGACGCATATGAGCAAATTCGGATTGGATCTCGAGCCCGTGCAGTTTTAAAGTTTAGTTAGATATTTGATCTTGTTATTAGCTTAGTAGATGCGTGTAACATTGTTATCATACAGTCATTATTCGAGGATATTTTGATTTAATAAAATGTCGATTTTCTTTAAATTATCCTTGAAATGTTGTATGAATGTGTTAATTGCATGAATGGTAATAACTTGAATGTTGATGCATCCAAAGCGTGATGGATTTATAAATTGTGTTTTCTATGATTGTTAAAGTAAACCTTTATAAGAATCGCTTCAACCAAAGGTCGATAGACAGGACTTTGGAATCATTTAACTTGGAGTCACATGATAAAGTGAGTTCTTAATAAAGTTATTGTTGCAAGAAATGTATCACCCAAAGATCCAATGGATATGATTTTGGAATCAGTTGACTTAGAGTCAAACGAAGAATGCATATCTTGAACAAATTAACAAAGTCATAAATTTACATAGAGATGTAAAAGAAATTAAGATTATAAGCAATTGACACATTAGTGAATTGCTAGAATCTACCACAATTAGAATAAGTGATTGATTGAAACCTTAAACTGTTCAAGGAATTCAAAGGAAGTATAAAGATCAACATAGTCAGAGTGAAAAAACATGAACTGAGAAAATGTTTCACTGTTCATCCTCTTCCAAGAACATTAATGGTTATAATGTGTCTTAGGGACGAAGATGAGCATTGGTGGAAACAGTTTGATCCTTAGTATTAGATACTTTTCCAATAAGTTTCGATAAACTAAATATTCAACTAGTCATACCGTAAAAGCATATTCCGACCACATCTTAGACTAAGTAGGTTGTGCAAACACTGTCTAAAGTGTAAAGCAGGGTTCCCCCTACTTGTACATGGAGGGTCCAGGGTCATGTAGCGTTCGAAAGAACCTCATGACAAGGCTGAACATGATCAGTAGTGTTACTTCATTGGTTTTCCCGCAAGTACTTATGAAAGAGGAGTTCTTTTAGGAAGGACTCACATTCTAAGGAAACAGTGGAGCAAGAGTGATCCATGAAGGAGTTCAAGGATCAGCCAAGTGAAAGAACTTATAGTCATCACTAGGGCTTGACCCGGAATAAGATTCCTGTTATACCTGACATACTCTTCTCTTCGCAAACCAATAGTATTAGTCACCGTCATAAAGTGTTATGATCTGGGGACATACCGATTAGTGGTAAAACACTAAGATTGGTACGGATAAGAAATCCTACTACTTGGAAGCATTGGTGAGCCCGGTTGCTACAAAATAAGAGAACATAAGGGCGAGACCCCTTCTATGGGATAATTTGACTGATTTTACACCTGGCCTAAAGAACCAGTGGGAGTAATTAAATCGTCAAAAAGAAGGCAACATAGATAGAAATACCTACGTTCTGAGCAAGAATAGTTGAGTGAGGCAATACTCAGAGTCATATGATTAATTTAAAGAGAAACACTCTCAACAGAATTGAAACAAATCTGAAAAGATATTGTTTGCTATAACTACACTTCGTGAGTCATAGCAGGATTGGATGATCTGAACCGCTTTCCTTCAATGGAAAAACTCGAAGGGTTGTGTGTACGACTCAACCAAAAGGGTTTAGAACATGCCAATACAAAAGGTACATAGCCCCGAGATCCATCTCACAGGCACCTCGCAAGGAAGGACCTTTGGATTCTCAAAATATGCCAAAAGTTTGGATTTTGTGAATAGCCTAAAGGAGTCCTCTAATCATGTCAGAAATGTTTGGATTTTATGATAGTCTAAAAGAGTCCTATAACCGTGTCAAAGCCAGTGGAAGTTTCGTTGTGATCTATCTATCAATGTATGTCAGTAACATACCATTTCTAGGAAACGTGTCTTATCATTAGAAAGTGTAATGACTTGGAATTAAGAGATGATTCGCTAAGAAAAGTCTAGAACAGATACAACATACTCAGGTGCTCACAAGCATCTATCAGATAGATGAAGTCATTAGTAAAAAATCCTGCCATTATAAATATGATCTTGATAAACTTCAAGATGCATAACTTCAGGAAAAGTACTTTCCATCATTACAAAGTGTAATGACCTGACATGATCTAAAAGAGATACAAGATATTCAAGTAGTTACAAGCATCTATCAGATAGATGAAATCGTTAGTATAGACCTAGCTATTACAAGTATGATCTTGATAAGATTCAAGATGCATGGGAAAGAGTCTATGAAAGTCGTGACACATGGATTATAAATAATCCTCAAATTCTGAAAAGGTTTGGAATAGAATAGATCTGATCCCATGAGCTTCTACAAATTGGATCGGTCATAAGTGTCATGGACTTATCCTGATGACTTAATGCTTAGAGGATGGTAAGTTGGATTCAGGATACAACCTGGCTGAGTATACTGGACAGATTATTTGAGCACACGTGAGAAATTATTGAGAAATGATTAGGGTGAATGTAATAATAATTTGAAAAGAGTTTCAAATCTGTAATTAAATACATCAATATATGGTGCTAAAGGACTTCATGGTTAAAGAGTTCATTGGTATATTGATGGAGTGCGTGTCGTTCACCGGCACATCAAAACACCTTGAAATTGTCTTGGAACCCTGAAGAGTCATCGTACACACCACCATTTCCGGAATAGAATTAGGAGAGAGAAAGACAAGATGACACATTGAGATATCATTAGAAAGGTGTCAGATCGGATTAGCTGCAATGATGTGTATCAATGTAGATACATACAAAGAGTGAAGGTCATTTTGAGTAAATGGACATATAAATCTTAATTGAAAGTTTAATACAAACCAAGAAACACATAACAGTATTATGATAAATCTGACTTGGTGATTACCTCGTAGAGACTTGGTAATAAGCAGGAGTACTGCCAGTCAGATCTTTATGTTTCGCTTTTTCATGTTTTACTTCCCGAATAATTTGATTATTCAAAAGTCCAAAGTCGCTCATACTTTTGGAAGTAAGTAGTGAATTAAGACTCTCATGAATTGTATTGTAGATTGTCTAAGGAGTTAGACATAACAATAGAATTGTTGCAATGTTCATGATTACTTAGAAATAGAGATTTGAGTAATGGACCAACCCCCTCGATCATAAAATTACTTCATGGATTATATCACGAGTAATTCTGAGACGATAATATCTTATGGTCTTAAAAGGGAGACATATGAGTTGAAATTTACAAGTCGGTTGTACATTAATAATGCGTAAATGCATCGGTAACTCTGTGTTATAAAACGTATTGTTGTGCATGATTTGATGAGTGAAAGACAAAAGCATATGAGTCAAAGTTTATTCGTTCCTTTTTCCCTAACGGGAAAAGCGATATTTATGGGCCTCTCGGTGATTTGGTGATTGACTTATAAGTGCTAGGCCTAGCCAAGATTGAATTGATATGTTTAATTAGAGGTCTTATATCATCACAAATTAGAAATTGGGAAACTTAGTATTGGACCGAGATTGATTCTAATTCATGTCTCAAGTCCGAATGATATCTGGTAGAAAGGAGGATCATATGATCACTTGTCTTAGGACACATAACTGACTGGGTCAGAGTTCGGCAGCGTGCTTTTGGAAGCTATAAATTGCTGGTCAATTTAGAAGCTATATTGAATCATAGTCATATACTTATCCAAGTGGGAGACTGTTGGATTAGGTGTCTAAGTCAAGACTATGATTTAGGAATATACTTGAATTGATAGCAGCACAGTCCTTTTGGGTTGCCCTCAAAACCAGCAGAGGACAAGATAACTTAAAAAGAGAGAGAGAATTTGATTTATTAATATATTATGAGAATAATATACTAATTAGAAATCATAATATTTAATTAATGATTAATCATAAATTAATTTAGAATTAATTTAGGGATTAATTTGATTAATTAAAAGTACAGGGGCTGAATTGTACTTGTTCAATAGTTGAGCAATGGACAATTAGGGTTTTGCATATGGTGAACGAATTTAAGGCTTTCTTAAGCCTTAAGAATTCGTAAATTACCATATATGGTATAATCGACTATTTATGGTATGATAAGTAGATTCAATTATATGATAAAAGCTTTATCATATCAGGAATCCAAATAAGGCAGTTATATGCCTGATCACTTATCACCTGAAAACTATAAATAGAGACCCCCTCCACCCCTTAAAGCCACAAAATTCTAAGGAGTTCTCCTCCCTCACCTCTCTTGTTTCTTGCTTGCTTGGTTCTGGGTGTGAGCCATTAGAGGCATGACACTTGTGGTGCTTGCTTCCAAAACTTTAAAGGTATGAAATTCTAAACTGTTTTTTAGAATATAATTTTAATTATATACCTTATATTCTTAGTTATAGATTCAATTGACAAAACATAGATCCTTATTAGGGTGCATGTGAACTTAAGATTTTAAGCTCATTGTTTGCATAAAACCCATCACCTATCGGATCTGGACTCTATATATATATATATATATATATATATATATATATATATATATATATATATATATATATATATATATATATATATATATATATATATATATATATATATATATATATATATATATATATATATATATATATATATATATATATATATATATATATATAGGGTCAGGATCAAATGAGAACCAATATTTTCATGAGAACCAAAGAACTCTTTCTGATTGGTCGAATCATAAAAGGGCATTATAGTCATTTAGAAAATCTCATTTAATACTGATTTTTTTTGGCAACAACAATAACCATCTCCTAAAATTAAGCATATTTGATTTGAATATTCAAATTTCAAAAAAATGAAATTTTCGTTTTTATAAATCAGATTTTCTGATTTTGAAAAAACATAATTTTTTTAATTACATTTTTCCAATTTAAAAGACACATAATTTTATTTATTTGCAGGTGCATATATACATATTCGTAGGTGCATATATGCATATTTTCAAAATTCATATATACATATTATTGTCTTTAATTATAAATGCAAACAACAAAAAATCGATTTATTAAAAACAATAATATACAACTGTTTTGAACGATACATAAAAATTTATTAAAAATAATGAACAATACATACAAAAGATATAAAAAAACAACAAAATTTCATGATATCTTCATTTTTTAGTTTGTCACTTTTCAATTCTTCAGTTTGATTGATAAATTCTTCAAAATCTGCAAAACATCAATAAAACTAATATAAATATTCAAAAACGTTAAAATAAATACATACATGCATATACACATATGAACCAATGCACATCTATTTATGCATATATACAAATACGCACACGTGTGTATATGAACAAATTGATACATATGCATATGTGCACATACGTTTGAACAGATATATGCATATATGTGCACATATACACATGCATATACACATATGCACGTATATGCATATATATGTATGCATGTGCACATATACACATGCATATAAACATATGCACATATATGTATGCATATATGTAAATACGCCCACATGTACACAAACAAATAGAAAAAGAAATACATAAGTACAATGCTATAACTCACACATATGCACATATATATAGGCATATTTGCTTGTATGCATATATACAAATAAGCACGTACGCAAATACGCACAAATACACACATATACAAATACATATATGTGAATATGTGCACACATGCACATATGCACATGTGCACATATGCACTTATATACATGTCTTAAAAAGAAAGACAAGTGTACATATGCACATGTAACATAATGTATGATCAAACAAGCAATTTTACTTGCGTACATTCAACCAAGCAAATTATATTAAAAGAACTATGGTTTGTGACAAAGTTCTACAAATCAAATCATTCTTCCACACAAATTACTTCAATTATATAATAACGATGTTATAATAATTAATAAGCAATCATATACCTCGTAAATTGTATAAAAAAGATTCTAATGTCACTTAATTAATTACTTAAACACATTGTACCAAAGCAAATCATAATTCCTCCAGGCTTGTTTCTATCTAAAATTCAATTTGAGGCGAAAGCATACAAAGATATACAGAGAAGGGGTTAACATACACGAGGCTAAAATAGACAGACTTAGAGCACCATCAACAAATTGATCTGATTAGGCAGGAAATCGAAGATTCAATTAAGCTTATTATAATGTTTGTAAACGGAAACTTGTATAAATTTATCTGGTGAAAAAAATTACTTACAACCAATAGAAATCGATCTGATTAGAGGACGCGAACCACGTTAATATGGAAATGATGTGATCTTGTTAAACTAAACAGCGATATGGAACTAATGTGATCTTGTTTTGAGACGGAGTAGCAGAGAGGCGTAAACGGAAATGGTGAGGCGGCAGAGATGGGGAACAGGTTCATCGAATGGAGAAGGAAGGGATGCCTCGATTTCTTGACTGTAGAAACTCACGCCCCTGTTCCGAAAACCTTTATGTCTCTCCTAAGTCCCGCCTCCAAGCTTGAATCCATTGTAGAAACTTTACCAGGTTACTTCTTTCTTCTTTCAATTTCTTTCTCCTGCAGATGCTGATTATCTCTTTATTCTCTTGGAAGTTTATAAATAATGAAAAGAAACCTTTTTCCTTACCGATCGATGCGTGTTAGAATGTTCTCAGAAGACATGATCACTACAGGTATCTCCCTCAACGTTGATAAATTCTACATGTTTCCTGGTTTCCCAATAAGATCCATCAAATACTCCCTGAAACACAGATTCAATTTCAAATCAAGCATGGTGAAGGAGGTACGGCGCATGAAACAGAGCAGATAAGAAATTAATTTACCTTGTGGACTTTTCGTCTTAGGTCGAGCGAAGATGACGAAGTGTCGGCCGACGGTTTAGAGGGAGGAGGCGTTCAACCATTGTCGTGTCAGTTCTGACATCGTCCGCCTCCAATATTCATTTAGGGACTCGATTAGGGATGGAGAAAAGGAGAATCTGATTAGGATGGAGAAAAGGGCTGGAGTGGGAGGCGAGAGAACAGGGACGAGAGAGAGAAGATATTAATTAGGCTGATTTATAGAGGTTTCATATTATAGAGATTTGATCGATTTTTTTAATCCCTGATTTACCCTTGTATTCATTTTTAAAAAGCTTAATATGTCCTTAAATTTGATTATAATTACAATTATGCCACTATTGATCTAGGCCATCAAAATTTATGATCTAAAGGTCCAGATTTGGTTCTCCGGTTCTCACAATTTTTTTTTGGTTCTCATTTGATCTTTACTCTATATATATATATATATATATATATATATATATATATATATATATATATATATATATATATATATATATATATATATATATATATATATATATATATATATATATATATATATATATATATATATATATATATATATTTGCCTCATTTTGCTTCACACACATATATGACATTTCCTCTTTTGCTTATATAATACTACTCATTTGCTTCATTATCCATCAATCTTGATCAATATGATTTTCAAGTCTATTATAATTGGAGGTAATTTTATCATAAAAATATCTTTTTATTGTAATGTTTTAAAAAAATTCTTCTCTTTAGTTTCAACTTCTCAAATTATTGAAACTTAAAAGTGAAAATTATAATTACTTAAAACTTCTAAAAGCCTGATTAGGTTGGTTCTGTATGGTATGTCGTTTGTGGAAAGTGACATCGATGTAAACAATTTTTATTCAACGGTATGTATATACATAAACAATTTCATTTGTCAACATTTTAACTATCTCTTATAAATGACACCATTCAAAACAATTAGGTACAATATTAATGATTTATGCTTCACTATATGATTTTGGTTATTTTCTTTGTCCCACATTGGCCACACATCTTTATTACATTTCATCATTCTCTTATATAATACTACTCATTTAACTACATTATCTATCAAACTTGATAATAATATGACTTCCAAAGCTTAATATTAATTAATTGTCACTTTATCGTAGAAACATGTTTCTGAATTTGGTAAAATATTATACTATTTAGGTTTGACTTTTAAAAGTATCAAAACTAAAAGTGAAGATAGATGTTACAAAAAACTTGTAAAGATTATATTATATTAAGGTATGTCATAGTAAAAGTGGCAACACTGTTGACTTCGTTTCAATTCAACATGATATATATATATACATAAAAAATTTTAATAACGAATGTTTAAGAATTATGCAAACAAATTAATATGAACCATTATCTATATATCAAAGACACTGTGTGTTTGCATCTTTCTTCTTTAAATGTAAAATCATTCCCATCTCCAAATCTTTTGTTCGAATCTTGTTGTGGCTTCAATCAACAACAATGTACTTACATTTCACCAACAACATGTATTATTGGTTAAGGAAGGTAAGTATTTTTTATGGTTAAGGAATTGTAAGTATATTGCTATTATGTGTAAAGAAATATAAGTACATTCCTATTATGGGTTATATAATGTTGTTATCAATAAAAAAACATAGGTATGTTGCTCTATGTATAAAGAAATGTAAGTACATTGATATTATGGATTAAAAAAGTTAAGTCCATTGTTATTATTATAAAAAATAAGTACATTTCCAACATTGAAAAAGATTAAAGTACATTTCTGTATATTTTACAGTGCAACAAGAAAAGGAATAGTAGTTGGCTGAAGAAGATGATAGAGAAGATTTTGAGAACTAGAAAACAACTTCACATGTAAGAATCAATAACTTTTAAGGTAAACAGTTGCCATTTGTCTTTAGTTTAGTAAAGTTGTAACTGTTTCAAGTAACAATCTTACTTATATAGGAAAAAACTTAAAAATTTGAGGTTATTTTTTGGATTTTCGAAGGAGTAAATTTTGCTATCGGGGTTACATCGGTTATGTGTTGGCTGTGGCTATGATTTTAATAGACTTATGTTTTCTAGTGCATTTTGTTGGTGATTTTAGTGTCATCAAGTCATTTTATGTAATTGGAACTAACATGTAAGCTAAGGGGCTATTTAGTTTGTACTCTAATATATGTTCGGGTATGTGCAAAGTGCACGCATGTATAAGATCGAATAAATAGCCGGTTCGATGACAAGTCGGGGGTCTGGAGGCAGCGCCCCCGGGTTCGGGGTTTCCAAAGGGGCAGCGCCCCTTTGGCAGGGTCTACGGGCAGTGCCCCTAGCGGGGTTCCAGGGGCAGAGATAGGGTTTTGGAAACCATCAATTCCTCATTAATTCGTGACTTGTTCCCAAAGAAACCGATGACGGCAACCCTAACCCCTAGAAAAAGCCCTATCACCCGTTTATTATTTAAACGACTTTCCTCTTTGAGGTGTGACAGACCTTTTAGCTCTCGTTTTTCATACGAACTCAGATTCCATAGCAATTTGGCTTACGTCTTCTATGCCTAGATTCGTAAGTGTCCACTTGGGATTATCTTAGGCTGAATTTCTTGTAACCGGAACATATGGTAGAAATATCAGTTTGGAAAATGTTCACACGATCCAAGGGGTATCCATATCTCCACTCAAACCCTACCCAATTTCTAACACATTTTGTTTATCTTTCTTTGTGAAGGCTAAAATGGTCATTTACTCACATCCAAATAGTTCTTTCGTTCTAAAGGAACTGTCTTTGTGTATACAACTCTTAGGTCTTGTTCCTTTATTTTTTCTATTAAGTCGTGCATGGATAAGTTGAGCTACATGGATAATGATGTCCGGATACAATGTTATTAAGATTGTTTCTTTTTTTAGACCGCCGACTAAAATGTCTAAACTCCTATTTTGAATGGACAAACAACTAACGTGCATTCATTTAATAAAGTAGTTGATCCGTACACAACAATTTTTTGCCATTCACACAAATATTACGTTTTTATGCATATTGTTCAACTCATGTAAAACATAAATTGTTCTATATGACAAAAATTATTGTGTACAAATCAACTCCTTTTAACTAAAACTATACATGGTCACCGGAAAAAAATAAAAAACAAACTATTTAGGCTGGGGGGAGCAGTCAGCGCATGCTTAGCATGCGCTGAACTATGCCACGTCAGATTTCGGCATGTTAGCACATGCTAAAAGAATTTGGTGGTAGCAGTCAGCATGTGCTAACCATGCTAAACTATTTTTTTAATTTTTTTGTGAAATATTATATTAAAATAAAACACAAATTTTAATGGAAACATAAAAACAAATATTTCATGAAAAAAAAATACAAGACATGAAACTTAAAAAAATTACAAGATATGAAATAAAAACTTAAAACGACTAAAACATGACATAAAATAAAAACACGACCTCATATATTGTCTTCATCTGAATATTCACCGTCGTACTCGTTCACCGGATCCATATTTAGATCAATATGGTCCACCGTCCAAAGATGATCGATTAGATGATGACGAAGATCGCCATGATTTTCTCGACTGCGCACTATCTGCACTCGCTGAAGGTATTATTGACTCGCAACCGGAAGTGGTTGTGGATTGGGAATGATTTCATTTTCATCGTATTGACATATAGCATGTCCTTCGTCTTCTAGAATCATGTTATGTAAAATAATACATGTAAACATGACCTTCATCATAGTAGTTTTTTTTGTAAACAGTGATGGTTTAGCTAGTATGGCAAAACGTTTCTTCAATACACCAAATGCTCTCTCGATGTCCTTTCGAGCTCTTTCTTGAGCTCTTTTAAACTTTCGCCTTTGTGGCTCATCTGGGTAAGCCAGTGTCTTGACGAAAATAGAACGCTCTGGATAGATTCCATCCACAAGATAATACCCAAATCGATATTGTGTTCCTCGGAGTGTAAACGAAGAGTCCGGAGTAGTGCCGTTATGTAACTTTGTGTAAAAATCCGAACTATTGAGTATGTTGAGGTCATTATGCGACCCGGGAGGACCAAAATATGAATGCCAAATCCACATATCTTGTAAGGCTGCAGCCTGAAGCACGACCGTCGGGTATACGTACCGACCCTTTATGTATTGGCCATGCCAGGCAGAAGGACAACCATTCCACCTCCAATGCATACAGTCTAAACTTCCTAACATACCAGGGAAGCCATGCACTTGTGCATGATGGGCATACAATTGTCGGATGTCATTGGGAGTAGGTTCATGCCCATATCGTGGCTTGTACATAATTAGGGCAAGGTCACAAAATAGGTCTAGAGAGATTCGTGCGACACGTGCGGACATCCTCGTTGTCTTGTCTAGTGCATCAGGGTGTGTGCCATATGCTAACATGCGAAGTACATAAGTACATCTTTGAATAGGGTGGAATCCTAACGTACCTGCCGCGTTCCGTCGTTGCTTAAAGTAATCATGCGCTGCCTCCATGTCGCTAACAATCTTCAAAAACAAAGATTTGCGCATGCGAAACCGACGCCGGAATTTATACTATGGATATGTGGGATTTTCAGCAAAATAATCCCTAAAGAGACGTTGTTCGGCTTCCGCTCTTCCCCGATCAATATATCTTCTGTGTAGACGAGGCCCGCAGCTTGGCGACGGATTTTGTAATTCTTCTTGTAAATGAGCCGTAATACGCTCTATTGACTCTCCTATTTGTTCACCCAATTCATCATCAGATGACGAAGATGATATTGAAATTGAAATTGACGACTTCGATGACATAATTTTTGAAATTAAAATTGTGGGAAATGGGATATAAAATGTAGAAGAGGTTTGATATTGAAGTTATGTGGTAAAAATGAATTGATAGTTGAGTTTATATAGGAAATAAATTGGATTTTTTTAAATTAAAAAAAGTTTTTTTTTATTTTGTGACCGTTCAACGGTCACATGACCGTTGCTTCAGGTTAACGAGCTCGCTGAGAATTAGACGAGAAGGAGAAGGCGAAGGCGACGGCGAGTTGGTGCGGTGGAGTTGGCGAGGGCTTGGCGAGACCTTTGGCGAAGGCTTTGGCAATTTGCTCCGCCTAGCCTTACTACTCTTGTTGCCATATCTGGGATCTTCCTTCCTTAGATTATGCGATCCTGACCTATGATTAGGCATTGATTACATGTCTTTTCATTTTGGTTCCCCCAGATGTTCTCTTCGGTTATTTAAGCTTACGGCTGCGGTAACTTTTAATAACTGCATCCCATTTTTATCCGCTCCCAGTTGTCATCCATTCTTTCCTTCTTCTAATTTTACCGTTTGTTATCACGATAAAGGACAAAAATGTTAGGAGTTCCACATTCTTTATTATTGATCAATGGGCTTTGGATACCATCACCGAATCTTATAATATCAAGCCCGAACTTCTCCTCATGACTCCTGATGCACCTGATCTTGTTGTATTTTAAAATCAATTTCTTTTGGTTGGATTATGATTTCTCAATTTCAGTTGTTAGGAGATGTCTGTCGTTGGTATAAGGTGCATATTTTCCTAATTAGCCCAAACAGATTCCGAAAAATCTTTTATTTCGTGATATTGTGTAAACCCCTTGAGATAGTTCCTAATATTAAAAATTTCACCATGTCTAGAGATCGGATAGATTTCTTTGGCCGTTAAAACCAAAAGGAGTTATGCACAGGTCTTCAAGAATCCATAAAGCATTGGAAATATAAAATTTTTCTTCGTCAATGCTTTTCCTTTTGTGATGGATTTTGGTTTCACAAAGAACCGCTAGCTCTTTCGACCCTCCCTCGTCTTTGTGTGCTCATCAAGAATGATTGGTCGCTAAGATTTTTGATGGTTCCATTAAGTGGGAAGATCCTAAAGAGTCGATCTTTGGGACGCGATACGAAGCTCATATTATGTTGAACGAGGTTATAATTTTATTCTTCGTGTTGACGAAGAAGTGGTTTCTTTGTTAACCATCTTAAAAGATGTGACTCATGCTAGTATTTGTGTAGTGTTAAAGTCTTATATGCTTTTCTCTTGCTTCAGATCCAGGGCCGGTCCATAAGTTTTTCATGCCCCGGGCGAAAAGTCTTAACAATGCCCCTATATTTGGTATAATTTAAGTACACTTCGAATAAGGCTACTTGATTTAGCAAGGAGGATATAAGTCTTACAATGAATAATTTTTGGTGTACAAAGTGCAAAGAAATTAATATCATCCCATCGATAATTAATAAAATCCATACCAAATCATAACATTAGAAACTTAATAATTTGATTAATTCGAATTGAAATTAAAGTCATTGAATATAAGGTAACGTATCAATAGACTATATATGAGCAGGGCCGGCCCAAGGGGTGGGCGACCTGGGCCACTGCCCAGGGCAGCAATGGGCTTGAGGGCAGCATATTTTCTGTATCTTTCATGTGTATTATACATCTTGTTTAGGCCCAAGTTAATGATCCAGAAGACATATGAGCCCATATGCTAATAAGGGCGCTAGAAGCAATGAATCAAAACCCTTTTCCGCGGCTAAAAACACACTTCAGTTTCTTGGTAACCTCGCACTCCTAAATCGAGGATTCGGGGCATCTGTAGAAGTCGAGGAGACCGGATACGTAAGCAATATTAATTTATTCTCGGGCATTCAACATTTCCAGTAAACTAATTGTGAAGCCTTTCCTTCTGATTCGAGTTTCGAGAACTGAATTCGGTGAGTATTGCGGTAGTTATTCTAAATTTTTTATATTAGTTTCCTGAAATACTAGTTTCTATGTGTTGTTCATCTGTCATATGATATTTGGATCGTTATTGGTTATGTTATTTAAATAATTGACGGTTCTTTGTTTTCTTTTGTCCAAAAATTATGATATTTACACCAGTTTTGAATTTGTATAGTTGATTGTGATTAACCATTTTCTCCTTTACAGTACTTCCAAAATTACCATTTTGTTACTTTGTGGCATCTACTTTTCCTTTTCTTTCTCAGGTCGTGATAACAAGCATATCCATAGATGTGAATCTTCTTTTAATTGGAAGTCATAAAAAACAAAAGGTATACATATTGATGGGATCAATCTCCAGTTAAATTAAAGACCGTGATCCCCAAAATCCCTACATATTTAACGATATCTAATTTTCTTTTGAATTTTGCATTGATTATAGAGTTTTCATGCATATTTCATGGTATGACTTGTGGTTGCAGGGAAAAGGAGACATGATGACTGCATTCTTAATTGGATATAGCAAAGTAATACCCATAGTTAATAACTCATCAAAATTTTTGTTAAGAATTTGCTTCTCATATATAGTCTATTGATACGTTACCTTATATTCAATGACTTTAATTTCAATTCGAATTAATCAAATTATTAAGTTTCTAATGTTATGATTTGGTATGGATTTTATTAATTATCGATGGGATGATATTAATTTCTTTGCATTTTGTACACCAAAAATTATTCATTGTAAGACTTATATCCTCCTTGCTAAATCAAGTAGCCTTATTCGAAGTGTACTTAAATTATACCAAATATAGGGGCATTGTTAAGACTTTTCGCCCGGGGCATGAAAAACTTATGGACCGGCCCTGTATATGAGAAGCAAATTCTTAACAAAAATTTTGATGAGTTATTAACTATGGGTATTACTTTGCTATATCCGATTAAGAATGCAGTCATCATGTCTCCTTTTCCCTGCAACCACAAGTCATACCATGAAATATGCATGAAAACTCTATAATCAATGCAAAATTCAAAAGAAAATTAGATATCGTTAAATATGTAGGGATTTTGGGGATCACGGTCTTTAATTTAACTGGAGATTGATCCCATCAATATGTATACCTTTTGTTTTTTATGACTTCCAATTAAAAGAAGATTCACATCTATGGATATGCTTGTTATCACGACCTGAGAAAGAAAAGGAAAAGTAGATGCCACTAAGTAACAAAATGGTAATTTTGGAAGTACTGTAAAGGAGAAAATGGTTAATCATAATCAACTATACAAATTCAAAACTGGTGTAAATATCATAATTTTTGGACAAAAGAAAACAAAGAACCATCAAATATTCAAATAACATAACCAATAACGATCCAAATATCATATGACTGATGAACAACACATAGAAACTAGTATTTCAGGAAACTAATATAAAAAATTTAGAATAACTACCGCAATACTCACCGAATTCAGTTCTCGAAACTCGAATCAGAAGGAAAGGCTTCACAATTAGTTTACTGGAAATGTTGAATGCCCGAGAATAAATTAATATTGCTTACGTATCCGGTCTCCTCGACTTCTACAGATGCCCCGAATCCTCGATTTAGGAGTGCGAGGTTACCAAGAAACTGAAGTGTGTTTTTAGCCACGGAAAAGGGTTTTGATTCATTGCTTCTAGCGCCCTTATTAGCATATGGGCTCATATGTCTTCTGGATCATTAACTTGGGCCTAAACAAGATGTATACTACACATGAAAGATACAGAAAATATGCTGCCCTCAAGCCCATTGCTGCCCTGGGCAGTGGCCCAGGTCGCCCACCCCTTGGGCCGGCCCTGTTCAGATCCTATAGTGTCTAAGTTTTACTCAGAGGAAGGGGTTCAAGACGTTCAAGTCCCTTTGAAGTCATCTTCCCTTCCACCCAAATTGGTTTATAAGACCCTTGACAAGAAAACAGATAAAGGGGGTTCAATTGTTATTAAAAAGGTCTTCCTTATGCGGTATCGACACATCTTCCAAGGATTCTGAGAAGCCATCAAAGCTTTCGGGCAAATCGAAATCTCCACCTTCCAAGATTGTCGAGAAAACTGCTTGTGACAAGTCTTCTCATGAGCCTTCTCATCTATTGGAGGGAGGTGTTAAGAAGAAAAGGAAATTCCTTTGCTTGATGACATCAATATGCCATCTATGTGGGACGTGAGTCCAGATGGTCCCCTTAGTAAACATTCGTCTCTAGAGACCCTTCCTACAAGTGTTGTGAACTCTATGTACTTTATCACGAGCAGTCCAAGGGTCAAAGGAAGGAGAACATACCAAATATTTTCCTTCCTTTGAGCCTTGGACCGTTTATGATTCTTAATTAGGTTTCAGTATGGTACTACCAATCAAATATCAAATATGTTCGCTACAAAATATATAGGCAACCACCTTTCTTGGTTTGGTTGCTATCATGCTGATTGATTTTTTGGTACAAATATGGTAGCCCTAAACATATGTGTCATGAAGGATCTACCCAGAGTTGAGTTTGTTGCTCTGATTTCAAGAAACGAAAGAAGTTTGTTTGAGGAACAAAATGTTGAGGATTAAGCATATATTGTTGTAGATAATGTTTGTGGTGAGGAAGAGTTTTATGAATTGGTAGCTTAAAATGTTTGCAGTTTAATAATGTTTGATCTAGTTTAACAATGTTTGATCCAAAAGGAGGCTACCTAGAATTAATGAAAGGACATTTGAAGTTGAACAATCATCTAGAAATGCAAACCCAAAGCCAACGTTGGTTTAAGTTATTTTTAGAACGGAGAAAATTAAAACAACTAACAAGATGCTAGAACTAGATACATAGTATTATAACAAACATACAAATGGAGAATTACACCATATATTCCAATTAAGATTGTTAAGCTTGACTCATTTCTTAAACGTCTTGCAGGAATCTCCACACGGAGCAATTAGCTTTTAAAGGGATCCATGAAATCCATTTAAAGTTTATCCGAAATCACCTCCATTAAAGCCCTCATCAAACAAATAGAGAACAAACAGTTACAATCATCCTTAAACGCATACGAGTCCGGAACAACGGCAAATGTAGACCAACAATAATACTATTAATGGCAACAAGCTCTGTGGATTCGACGGCTCCGTTTTGCGGCTCTCGCCTGGTACCCACAAAAAGACAAACTCTATCAGCAAGCCTGTAGTTTTTTTGAGACTCTATGGAATAAAGTTTAGGAAAAGCATCATTAAGAGTAGCACTATCATGCCATATATCTTTCCAAAAAGAGGTCTTATCCCCCATTCCAACCTTCCTAATCAGAATTTTGTCAAGCGAGATATTGTAATCAACTAACTCCAAATCTATATTAGCAATATAAAGGCGCATGCTCGGAAGCCCATTTTAGCTAACTGTTTACCATCTGCTCCACAAGTATTATAAAATGAGATAATACAAGATTTCCACTGATTATTAGAGTCACACTTCAAATGCCAACCATTTGACGAGAAGAGCAACGTTCATGGTTCTAAGACAACCGATGCCAGGACCTATTAGACTTACGGTAAACTAAATTATGCTAAGCAATCTAATGAATCTTTCTTTTATTGTCCTTACCTCCCCAATAAATCTTCTTCGAATGGATTTCAAATTGTCAATCACCTTCCTAGGAGCCTTTACAATGAGAAGCAAAATAAAGGAAGAATTCCTAGAACGAATTTCACAAGAGTAAGTCTACCTCCGAATGATAAAATTCTAGCTTTCCGGTTAGAAAGTTTCACATTAAACTTGTCAACCACGGGCTTCTAATGTTTAGCAAATTTCATATTAGCTCCAATAAGGAGCCTGAGATAAGTGCAAGGAAAAAAGACCGACTCATAACAAAGAATACTCACAAGACGTACTAATTCAATACTTTCAACTCTACCACCAAAAACCTTGCTTTTGTGAAGATTAACTTTGCGACTGGAGATAATATAAAAGCATATAAGTACGCTAATAAGATTGATGGGATTAGACTCTGACTATTCACCAATGCGTCATGTCATCTACATACAAAAGATTGGATAACAATGGCTAATTATGAGGACGTGAAACACCTTGAAAAATATGTTGGGCGCACACCTACTTCAAAGAAATACTAAGACTTTCAAAATCTATAACAAAAAGAAATGAAGAAAATAGATCACTTTGTCTAACTCCACTCCTTATCTCGAACTCTTTGTTGGCGGAACCATTAACAAGAATGGAAGCCCGACCGGAATAAAGACAACCTCTAATTTAATTCCTCCAACATGATCCGAAGTTTATTTGTTCCATTACAGAATCTAAAAATCCCCAATTTAAAAAGTAAAAGGCCTTACCAAAGTCCACATTGAATATATCGATTATAAATATATTTCTTAGACCATGTGATCTGTTAGGAATCGGACAGGGTACACGCAGCGAAAACACTATCACACACACACAAACTCACGAAAATAAATGGGCATGAGAAGCAGGCGTTCAACCATTTGCTTCCTCCTTTTTGACTTTCAAGCATTCATATTTAACAATCTCCCACTTGAATGCTTGAACAACTTAGTCTTTCTCTGCCATCCAAATCTTGCAACGATCCTTAAACACACATTCTCTCGTTAATCTCCTAACATAACCAGTCTTCCAAGCTTCCAGTTCCTAAGAACAAGCTAAGACTCAGTCAAATTCTCTTAGTTGTAGCCCGCCCCCTCTCATCAATTACCAAAGGGACCAGTTAAAGCTTCCCAGAGCCCTAACTGAACACCGGTCATATCAGACCCAGTTATGGCAAAACCAGCCATAGAAACATCCCCAATCTCAACCGACTCCTACAAACGCGTACCATTGGTTCTAGAAAATTTCAGTGGATAAACACTCTCCAAGCTCAGCAGACTATTCCCAGGAGAGATTTTAACATTCGGATTTTCAGTCTTACAAACCCATTTCATTTTCGGCCTAGTACCCGGAACACGACCCATGCTCCCACTGTTGCCAAAACCTCTATTTGGTTTAGACTTCCGAACCCGCTCAGCTGACATCCTCGTGGCTCCAGGCTTCAAGTCTGCAAATTGAACCCTCTTAGCTCTACTAGATTCAGCGAACCCGACTTTGTCATTCATCTTAACAGGGGGGGTTACATCCCCAGATGGAACCGGCATCATGTATAACGACCCTCGTTTGAAGCCTTGGGCAATAAGCAAATTCCCATTGAGTACCTTCCACTTTCCACCACCAAACTTGACGTCCAGTCCTTGGTCATCCAATTGCCCAACTGAAATTAACTTAGTTTCCAGTTTTGGAATCAACCTGACATTACGTAAGCACCAAGTAGTTCCTAAAGTAGTTTTTAACTCAATGTCTCCCATACCCGTTACTTCAAGCGTTTCACCGTTACCCAATCTTACCTTCCCAAAGTCACTTTCTTTAAGATTCATCATTGCTTCATTGTTGTGGGTAGCATGAAATGAAGCACCTGAATCCATAACCCAAGAGTCCACATTACTTTCCATACTGAGTAACAATACATCATCTTCAGAAACATTCTCAGCACCAGCAATGTTCAATTCTTTCTTTGGACATTGACTCTTAACATGTCCCACCTCTTGACAGTTCCAGCACTTCACATTCTTCCTAGTTCTAGACGAACTTCTTCCTTGGCTCCCACTGTTCCTGCTATTCCTTCTACCTCTGTCCATATTTAATAACGAAGAGGAAGATGATCCACCTTGATTTTTGCGTCTGATATCCTCGCCCAAAACCAAGTCTCTAACCCCTTCAAAAGTCATACCACTAGCTCCCACAGAGCTAGTAACAGCCGTAACTGTTCCGGACCAACTATCAGGTAGTGAAGCTAGCAGCAGTGCAGCTTGAGATTCATTATCAAATTTAATTCCCACAGATGATAATCTGGACAGAATTGAATTTAAATTGTTAATGTGAACTGTAACTGAACTTTCCTCATTCATCCTTGTAGTGAACAACTCCCTTATCAAGAACACATTGTTAGCTGCCGACGGTTTCTCATACATATTTGACAGAGCATCCATCATACCACGCGCCGTGGTTTGATTCATGATGTTGAAAGCAACGCTCTTTGACAACGACAATGTAATAACCGCCCTAGCTTTCTTGTTCTTTGAGTTCCAAACATCTTCATCAACTTTCTCCATTTTCTCCGGCTTGTCCCCGAGTACCACATCCAAGTCTTTCTGACATAGCAATGCTTCTATTTGCATTTTCCACCAACTAAAATCAGAACCGTCGAACTTCTCGATTACAATCTTGTCTTCAGCCATTACGACAAACAAGAAACAAATGGAGACAACGAAACAGACACAACAATGGCACGGGCCTGACCAATTCGTTCAGTGTACTCGTGTGTGACAGAACAATACCCTTTAAAATACCGAGACACCTTTAATACGATTAATAGAAATTAGTTTCTGATGTGGAAGATCAGATAAAACTGCAACCACAGAGCATACTCTAATTTCTAAAACCGAGACCTCCTCCGAAACCCGAAGCTCTGATACCAGTTGTTAGGAATCGGACAGGGTACACGCAGCGGAAACACTATCACACACACACAAACTCACGAAAATAAATGGGCATGAGAAGCAGGCGTTCAACCATTTGCTTCCTCCTTTTTGACTTTCAAGCATTCATATTTAACAGTGATCAACTCATTTAAAATAAGTGGCCTGTCATGTATGCTCCTCCCATTAATGTAAGTTGAGTTGATTGCTTCGTCACCTTTCCAATAACCTTCCTTCCTAGAAAAGAAAGAGACATTGAGAGAATTTAGTATATACAACTAATCAACTTCACTGGCCTCTAGTATTTCAAGAGAGGGGATCCTTGCACTTTGTAATTAGAGATATGAAAGAGGCATTACAACCCTTGTTGATTTTTCCGGTCTCTTCAAATATTTAGTTGAAAGAAAAACATCATTTTTAATGATATCCCCGTACTCCTTCAAGAATTTAAAGAAACCATCCGACATTGGGGATTTTTTAGTTATGGCAACTTTTAACATCTATCTCAATCTCCATAGCCAAGAACGGGCATTTAAGGCTGTTATGATTGGATTAGGAAAGCTTCATGAAGTTCGAGCTTATAAATTAGGCATATTAGGGACTTGTTCATTAGATTTATTCGAAAAGAAATTCCAAACAGCATCTTTAATTCGAATTGGATCAGTCACCCAGCTCCCATCAATATTAAATCCATTTATTCTACATGCAAGAAAATTGTTACAAGCAAGAATAAAATGACTATTTTTTATGATTTCTTGTATTTACAAATAAGACCGCCAGATCTACCTTTGGCTTCAACAATAACTGAATCAAAATAGGAATTATCCATCAACCATTTGCGTTTCTTGACAACTTACCAAATTTATCTGATGCTTAATTTTAATATTTCCAATCCACTTTATGTTTCGCACCTCTAATATTTAGAGACCGACAATTCATTGCGGGAAATTTTTTACACCTTCTCCGATTATCACAACTATGATATTTTCTTCTACACCATTCATCTTAAATCCTATTGACTTACCGACTTCTATAGTGTTTTTTCAAATATTAGTTCGATAAAAAAGACAGATTTCTATCCTGATGCACGGAAGGTTTTTGCCATTTGCTTTTTTCGATTGTGACCGAATGCCTAATAATATCCTTAAATTTAACCCAAAAATTTATCCTATTGCTATGTTGATCCGTTTAAGAGTGCTTTCCCGTATTTTGATGCTCCATTTAGATTTGGAATTGTTTGAGGCCCACTACTTCCATCTCTATATTTCATACATTTTCCTGGGCTACCAAACTCTTCAAGCCCATCTTCACTAATTATAACCCGATTTATATCTATTGAGACGGTGGGCCCAACAAAACCGCTATTATTTGAAGAGACCAGGTTGGGATTTGCCCAATGACTGCAACTTCTCCATATTATTAAATATACACCCCATATACACATTAAACAAAAGTCAAACTGTTTTCAACCAATCATATCTAATTTATTCCGGAAAACAATGTAATTTTAACTAATAAAAAGACATTGACTTTGCATAATGGTGTATTCCTAGTACAATGGGGTGCATATTTAGTTATGCGCTATTATTAACCCTATGAACCTTACAAATCCAATGATTAGACCCTAACGCCTGTTCTTTCTAGCGACAAAAGTGTCAACAATGTTTCCTAACTTCATGCACGACTTCCATAACATCGAGTTGTTTCATCCTTCCAAAATATTTGAGACAAATAAAGTTGTAACGATTCTTCCTAAATCATCTGAGCTCTCATTTGATCTTAACTCCAGAAAACTTTTCCCCTGCTCCACCATCTTCCACTCGCCCATTGTTCGCAACTCCACCGTCTTCCAATGGCTATTTTGCAAAAAACTGCAAGGTTAAGGCTACCATATCCAAAAACAATTTGCACAAGGCAAAGTACAAAATATTGGTATGCATTATTGCACCATATTAATTTAAACAACAATGTTATGAGTCGGAGATGATCTAACATTATTCATCTACATCCTTAACCGAGAAAACCCCACAAAGATTTTATTTCCTCTTTCGATTTGTAAAATATTATTTTATATATATATATATATATATATATATATATATATATATATATATATATATATATATATATATATATATATATATATATATATATATAGACGTAGGTTCCATTGAAAATGAAAAAAAATTGAGATCGCGAGACTAAACCTGAACCACATATTTTTTCATACCACTTTAGTCCTTCGACGCCGCCGGAGCGTTGACGCTCTAATAATGAAATAAATATATTATTAGTCATATATGATTTTTACCTCCGCTACCGCCCGCATCACCTTCGTCACCACTATCACCATCATCACCGCCACCACTTTCGCCACCTCCCCCACCGCTACCACCATCTCACCATTGCCAACAACGACTACCACCACTAATGCCAACTCCACCACTTCTATCACCATCACCACCGCCACCGCTACCGCCACCGCCACCACCACTTCCACCACCCACCGCCACCACTACCACCTCCATCATCGCCATTGCCACTGCCACCACCACCTTCGTCACCACCCACCACCACTTCCACCTCTACCAACACCACCACCTCACTAACACCGCCGCCACCATCACCATCATCATCGCCACCCTCTACCACCATCACCATCATGATCGGCACCCTCTACCACCATCACCATCATGTGGTTTCTTAGGCTATCTGAAGTTTTCTACCAGGGAATTGACAATATGAACATTTCATTTTATCTGAGATCTTTATAACCAATGCCAAGGTATGGATTTGTTATAATTTTTGTATACAATTTCAATAATAGCAATTTGGTTTGGTGTATATGTTTATTACATCATCCTAATTTCATTTATTCATGTTATAATATTTTATTTTGAAAACATTACCTAATTATAACAGTAATGATGATGGCAAGACGAATGTCGGTTGAAATACATAGTATTGGAGATAAATCGCATATATAATTAGATTATTTGTGTTGGATTAGGTGTCTAAGCCATGACTTTATATTTGTATTTATCTGGTTAATAGAAGTAAAGTCCATTTGGGTTGCCCTCATAGCAGGAGGATTGATGTAGAAGTCAGTAGAGAGAAAGCTTGATTTATTAATTGTCTAATAAATCAATAGAAACAAATAAATAGTTTATTAATATATTTAAGTGTTAATATATTAATTAGAAACTATAAATATTAATTAGAAATTAATCTAGAGTTAATTGGATTTAATTTGGAGATTAATTTAATTAATTAAAAGTGCAGGGACTGGTTTTGTAATTATTCAATAGTTGAATAATTGACTCACCAGTGGAAGGTCAAAAGCGGCGAGATTTTGTGGAGCCTCCACATAAATCTCGAAACCCTAATTAGGGTTTAGAGGAGGCTTGTCCATTTGATAACAGGCTTGTCAAAGTTGGGCTCCTCTAGGGTTTTGACTGTAGCCACCTGGAGGCTATAAAAGGGAACCCCCTGGGAACCCTAATTCTGCGCCAACTCTCTCTCTCTCTCTCTCTCTCTCTCTCTCTCTGTGTGTGGATACTCTGCTGTCTTCTCTATTCCATTGCTTGGGTGTGACACTATTTGAGGCAGGACACTTGTGCTGCTAGCTTCAAGAACAAGATCCAAAGGTTGGTAATTTTTGTTTTGATCTTTAGAATTAAATGTTGGCTTTTAAGTTTTATTATTATATGTTCATAGAAGAAAACATAGATCTTTCTTAGGGTTGCATGTGAACTTAGGAAATTTATAGTTCATAGATTATTCAAAACCCTTCAATTTGTTTACTATAGTTAGTTATAATATTCCTTGTATATCTCCTATATTCTTGTTGTATCTTGTATAAATACTTGTTTAATAATCAATAATATTCAAGGTAAACAATTATCACTTTCTCACATGGTATCAGCTTTCTCACGTTCCTAACCCTAAATCGCCCATCTTCTTCCCTTGCTTCTCGCCAATGGCCTCTTCTGACAGTACCATCTCCCTTAATACCCTCATCCACATGCTAACCATTAAGCTAAATTCCTCTAATTACCTCCTCTGGAGAAATCAGATTACACCTCTCCTTCTTCATAAAAAATGGATGAGTCATGTTGATGGTTCCGCTACCATCCCGCCATCCACCATCACTGTTGACGGAAAAGACGCTCCCAACCCAGCCCATGACGCTTGGGTAGAACTCGATCAAAAGGTCCTTTTGATCCTTCAATCGTCCCTCTCTGAAGAATCAATGGCAGAAGTTCTTGGTCTTTCCACCCCTCGTGAAGTATGGACTACCTTGGAATCTGCCTACAACCACGATTCCCATGAACGATCTTAGAATCTTAAAGACTCCTTACGTCAACTTAAGAAGGGTAATCTCTCTGTCTCTGATTATGCTAAGTAATTTAAGGGCATCTGTGATTGGTTGCAGGCTATTGGAAAACAAGTTTCTAATGATTATAAAAGTCACTGTTCCTGTGTGGTTTGGGACCAAATTTTGAAACTTTTTCAATTGCTCATCGTGCTCTCCCTACGTGTCCCTCTTTTCTTGATTTGATCGCTCACGCTGAAGGCCACAAGCTTTTTCTCTCTTCCTTGCATGAATCGACACCTCCTCCTGCTGCTTTTAATGCAAATACCTCTCGTGGAAGGGCCCGTTCGGGTCCCTCAAACAACCGTGGGAACTCTTCCAATCGTGGCAGAGGTCGGTCTGGTAGACGACCTCCTCACTGCTAGCTATGTCGCACGGAGGGGCATTATGCAAGTGCCTGTCCAGATCTCATCACCTATGCTAACCGATCATCCCCTTCTGCCGCCAACCTTGCTCAAGCTTTTCATGCGGACTGCAACATCAATGAATCTACTACGGACTGGTATGTAGATTCAGGTGCGACTGCCCATATGGTTCCCTCTTCGGCTAATCTTGACTGCTCCGCTCCTTATCATGGCAACGACAAGGCTGTTGTTGGAAACGGTAATATGCTTCCCATCTCTCATACTCGTACTTAATCTCTTGCTCCAAACTTAAAATTGCGAGATGTTCTTGTCGTTCCTCATCTCAAAAAGAAGCTTTTATCTGTAAGCAAGTTAACTAATGATTACCCGGTTGATTTTCTATTGTCTCGGTCCTCCTTTGCTATTCAGGACAAAATCACCAAAAAGATCTTGGCAACCGGCAGGCATAAGGGTGGTCTATATGTGCTTCACTCCGCATCCCAGGCTTTAGTGTCATCTGTGAGATATTTGGTTTTATTCATTATAAGCTTGATGAGATTAGTATGATTATGGTGGTAAGTATGTGTATGCGTGTATATGTATGCATGTGAAGGTACAAGTTTGCCCTTTTAATGAAACTTTAAAAAATGATGAGGGTAAAAATTGGACAAGAGAAAAGTGTCTGACCTATTTTTTTTTGGCCAAAACCTGAACCACGGACAGTTAAAAACCAGGGACAGTTGAAGTGCTTATGGCTTCCAAGAGCTTGAGATCATAGAAAACGTCAAGAACTTTTCCAGCACTTTTTGCAGCTTCGATTGCGTTTGGAGGTAATTTAATTTGTGGGAACTAATACTTGTTGCCTGATTCTAAATTTTATTGAAAACAGAAATAAAAAACTATCAATATGAAGAACTAGGAGGCAAATCTTTGGGATGTTTGGACCGAGTTGTCTGTTAACCTTATTCACATTTACAAAAATTAAGGATATCTTTGTTGTAAAATTTTAACTTAAAAACATCTACATTATTGTGAATTTAAAAGTAGAGATGAGACGTACGTCTTCTTTTAGTGATATAGACATTAAACATCAAATTAGAGATGAGACGTGTTTCGATACATTAACATTTTTGCTGGTTTGTGCAAGTTTTGTGTCGACCGACATTGGATTTTGACCCTTATTTAGCTATTTAGCCAAAACTACATTTTCAAATAGGGTTTGAAAATGGAAGATAAATATTTTGGATGAAAATCGAAAAACATAGCTATTTCCAGGGATAAAAACTATTAAAAAACATTACAAAAACCTCAAACATGGACCAAAATTAAAAGAGAACAATTTTGGACCAAAATTGAAAATTCCAGTTGTGATCAGCAGTGCCGGCCCAACACATGGGCGAGCTGGGCCTAGGCCCAGGGCAGCAACATAGGGGGGCAGCAAAATTTCTAGTCCACTTATACCTATATACCGATAGCCCAACAAGATAAAGTCCAATTCGTATGGTAGAGATTCAGCGGTAACCAAAATTACAGGCGGGAATGATGCTATTGGAATGGAAAGGTCGCCTCGGAAATAGGAAAAAATCAAACGAAGATTGAATCGAGGATTCTATCCGTTAGGAAATCGTCGCTCAAAATCAGACCCGCTCAGTCGCTCTCTCCTTCTGTGTGCCTCTGCCGATCAAAATCAAACTCGCTCTCTCCATCTGTGCTCGTCATTCATCGATCGCAATTCTGATTTCTGCAATTCATCATCAATTCTGATTTCATCAAACAATTTTGATTTCTGCAATTCATCATCAATTCTGCAATTGATCATCTTGTGCGTTGCGACAGTCGACATAATCTCCAGGTAAATGTTTTTATTTATTCGGTATGTTAGTTACTTTTCTGATTTTAATGATTTCGGTAGTTCAATGACAATGAGAGTATGAGACAATGAACTTGGAACTTCACGGTTTGGTCCTGATTTGGAACTTCACTTTTCTGATTTCTGATTTTTAATGATTTTGGTTTGTAGTTCTCTGATTTGGGTTTCACGGTTTGGTCCTGATTTGGGTTTCACTGTTGGTAACCTGAATTGAACTTGGAACTTCACTTTATATCCAGGTATTTGGTTTGATTGCAAGATTCAAATCACTCAAAATCAGATGAGACAATGACCAATATTCTTAATTTCTGATTTTTTGATTGATTTTGGTTTGTAGTTCTCTGATTTGGTTTCACGGTTTGGTCCTGATTTGGGTTTCACTGTTTGCAAAGACTAAAATCAGACTACACTTAAGGTAATCTGTAATCTTATTTGAGTTATTTTTTGATTGAATTCGACTTTTTGTTTGTAAGTTTGTTTCTAACTTATTCCAATCAGGTTTTGATTTGAAGAGGCATATTGTTTGATTTCGGTTTTGAATTGAAGTCCATTGAAATCACAGCTTTGTTCAGGTTATATCTTTCTTTTCTCCATCTTTTATTGTTATAGTTGTTGAGTTTTGAAAATGCTTCCCCAACAACAACCATCGGGTGCCCAAAATAGAAAACGGAAAAAAAGAGAACAAGAAATGGCTAATTCCTTACGAGGATCTTTAAATAAATATTTTGTTAAAAATCAAAATGCAAGTGAAAATAATAGTAATCCCGTTGATAATCTAAATGATTTTGAAAACAATGATCCAATTGGAAGTTCTAATGATCTTATTGATATTTCTAATGATTTTGAAAATAATGAGTTTGTTAATAAAGATAAACCAAGTGATTTTAATATTTTTGATCCTAGAGTGTGGGATAAATTAGATTCAAAAATGAAAGATTTACTTATAGAAAAAGGCCCTAATAGGGAAATTGAAACAAACACAATTTTTCCAAAAGATGCATTCGGAAGACATTTTTCTAATGAACTTTGTTGACGGTGCCGGTTACGGTTGCTACGGCGGAAAGAAGTTTTTCAAAATTGAAGCTCTTGAAATCATATCTACGTAGCACCATGACTCATGAACGGATTATAGACGTTTTTGCTTCAAAAAATGCACGAAGGCATCGTTTTAGGTGATATTTGTTTTTTTTTTTGGGTTGTATTAGTATGGATTTTGTTTGACTATAATTTTTATTGCATTTTTGTTTTATAAATTTTTTTTATGTATTTTGCCTATTGTATAATGGCATCAAATTATTATTTCGCCCAGGGCATTAAAACTTATTGGACCGGCCCTGGTGATCAGGGACCAAAAATGAAAATTTCTCATTCTAATAATGTGTTCATTTGCAGTCATTTGATACATTGAATATATTTAAAAAAAAATTTAGTCGTTCTAATAATGTGTTATTTTTGTGTCAATTTGCGCAGTCAGGGTATCCTCACATCGAAGCTACCATGGAAAACTCACCGCCCATCTCTCTCAAAACTAAAACCTTAAAAAGCGCTACTTCTGATTCATGAGGTACAACTCTTAGAAAACTTCGAAACAAAAACATGTACTGAATTACTAGATTGATAAGGCTCCATTTTTTTAATTAATTTCAAGATAATAAATTTGGTTTGTTGATTTGTTGATACATGAGGTACAACTTTTGATTCATGATGTACAACTCATTGAATATGTGCTAATGTGCATGTTTTTGCATATGTATGCATTTTAATATAGATTTGTGTGTCTGAATGTATTTGTGTGTTTGACTATAGTCGTGGTTTATTGTTTTCCAAAATGATTGTTTGTAGTTCTTTTTTTTTTTCAAAAATGTATCAGTAGTGCCAAAATGGCAACCAACTATTAGAAGTTCATTGAGAAATTGGAAAACATGTAAGAGCAACTCCAGGGACTCGAATTTGAAAGATTAAGAAGCTTCCAATGTATAACCATATAAAGACTAAAGACATTGCTTCCGATAAGGCAATGCACTTTGAGGATACCACCAATCAAAGCAACCAAGTGCATATAACACTCAGAAACAACTTCAGGGACTAAATAATAAGTGCATCTAATAAGGTAACAAACTATGAGGACACCACCATAATAGCAACCAAGATCTTAGAAAACTTTGAAACAAAATCACCATGGACTAAATTACTATATTGATAAGCTCCAGTTTTTTAATTAAGTCAATATAATAAAGTTTGTACATCTCAACTGAAAATTTCACTTTAGCCCCGGAGCTATCACTTTAAACACTCACGGCACTCTTTGGCTTCTAACAAAATAATTGGCTCTATAATTTGATTGTCGTTGGTGCTCATGTTTATGGGGGGGGGGGGGGGGAGGGGGGGGGGGGGGTTTAAACAAATGCAAAGAAACCCCATGTGAACAAAGATCAAACGTTTAAGTGAAAATAACCATCTTTAAATAAATTGAAATATTTGATGATTTTATTGAAATAAATCAGTTTGTAATGACATCCTTATAATTTTTTAGAATATTTGCATAAAATAATGTTCAACAAAATAGGTTACTATTTTATGTATTTCGTTCTTTAAATAATAATTTCAAAGAGAATAAAAAGAGCTAATTATAGAAAAATACAACATGCTAATATCATTTTGTAGAGCATTGGATATGTATTTAAAAACTTTTCAGCACAAACTTTAAGAGAATAATTTGAAGGCACGACCTCACAAGATTTCGTAAACAAATGAAGAAGCAAAGCAATGAATGCGTATCAGGATTTTGGTTTCTTTTGGTTTTGAAAATCTACTTTTAGAATTTTTTTCTTATTAAGCCATTGTACTTCGACGATTTTGTTTTCATTAGGATTTTCACGCAAAACAATAATATACTTTTATTTTTATCCCAAAAAGGCATTTCATTTTTAACCAAAACCAACAACATAAATTGTATATACATTTTAACGGTAAATGACATTAATTGAAACGTATTTCATTAACCATTCAGATAAAAAGTGGTAGTATCATCTCTGAGAGATTCTAATATGATTAATAAATGTTACGTCATACTTCCTGGTGCATACTACAAATAGAACAAGACTAACGGCAGACTCTCAAACTCAATCACCAACAATAGATCCAACCTTAAAAAGTTCAACATATTTAAAGGCACATTGCGTCTTCTTTTGAATATGTTACTTCACCTAAAGTAAATCAATCCACAAAAGAAAACATTCATTTAAATTAATCTTTTTGTCGAAAGGACACTATTCACCGCTTGCCGAAAGGATACTAATGGTTGAAAAGGAAACTATTCACCGAGAAAACAATTCGTAGTCCGCAGCATTGCGCGGGTACACACATAGTATATATATATATATATATATATATATATATATATATATACATACATACATACATACATACATACATACATACATACATACATACATACATACATACATACATACATATATATATATATATATATATATATATATATATATATATATGTGTGTGTGTGTGTGTATACATGTGTATATATGTGTATATATATATATATATATATATATATATATATATATATATATATATATATATATATATATATATACATATATATATATATATATATATATATATATATATATATATAAATATATATATATATATATATATATATATATATATATATATATATATATATATATATATACATATATATATATATATATATATATATATATACATATATATATATATATATATATATATATATATATATACATATATATATATATATATATATAATATATATATATATTATATATATATATATATATATATATATATATATATATATATATATATATATATATAGAATCAGGATCGGGTGAGGACTCTTTTTTCGGTGAGGACTCGTGAGAACACCTTAAAAAATAAAATTGATCATAGTACTATATTGAATAAAAAAATATTCGAAAAAAAACTTTTGGATCATTATTTTTTAATAATGATCCAAAATAAATAAATAAAAATTGGATCATTGGATCATTCAATGATCCAAATTTTTTTTCCAATTTTTTTTATAACGATATAGTACTATTCTCGATTTTCTGATTTGTATTTTTTTATATTTTTTTCAATTTTTTAAGGTGTCCTTACGAGTCCTCACCCGAACCGGACCCTATATATATATATATATATATATATATATATATATATATATATATATATATATATATATATATATATATATATATATATATATATATATATATATATATATGATTTCAAAAAAAAACTAAATTTATTCACGGTACCAAAAGACTAATCTCCATAGTCGAATCAATGGCTAAAAAAGTGGTTGTACATTTGTTAGTTCGACATGCATGTAGATGATTATGACAAAAAACTAACTTGTTTTTTTTTAATTTTTCGTCACTATTTAAAAAAAATTGAATATACCAAAATTCATAAATTTTTGTCTTCCATAAATAGACATGAATATTGATAAATAAAAAACTGTATTTTTCATGATTATAGCTCGTCTGGATTCATAATATGAATCTGAAATACAGAAATATGAATCCTAGTAATTTACTTCAAATTTTTTACTATTTTAACGTTTTAACCATTCATAATAAATTTTGTAAGATTCACAAGTGAATTTACTCAGATTCACACGAAAATTTACTCAGATTCACATGTTAATATCATATAGTATTATAAATGCCAACGATGAATAAAACACAGTTCAGATTCACATGTCATTTACATGTGAATCTCAACTAGCTAAACTTTCAAAAAAAATGTATATATCAATATAAATATATATTTATAGAGGACAAGAAGTTATGAATTTTTATATATTTATTTTTTTTTCAAAAAAAATAAGTCCTAAAATTAACAAAAAATAAAGTGGGTTTTTTTATAATCGAGTACATGCACGTCCACCATAAATTGAATAATCGTGTAGATAAGATTAGTCTCTTGATATCCTTGTTTAAATTAGTCGCTTATTGATCTTGTGTGTGTGTGTGTGTCTATATATATATATATATATATATATATATATATATATATATATATATATATATAAAATAGGGTTAGGTTATAATAAGAATGACAATTATTGTGTTACCTTGTAACCAAATCCTGGCCATCAGATTTAATTCTCGTAAGAATGAAAAAACTGAAAAAAATTTCATTCTTAAAATAATGCACTAAATTTTGTACATCAAAACAACAAGAATGTAATGAATTGTTTCAATTATGACAAAATTACTAGAAAATTTACATCACAACAATAAGAATCTACAAAAATTGTAACAATTCTGAAAAGATTGAAAATATTTTACATAAAACAACAATATTCTAAATGAACAGTTAAGTCATTATTAAAAGAATGTGTTTTAAATGAGTGGTCCATATTGAGTTTCAAGGTTACACAATACTTGTCAGGATATATTAGATCCTGGCCCTATATATATATATATATATATATATATATATATATATATATATATATATATATATATATATATATATATATATATATATATATATATATATATATATATATATATATATATATATATATATATATATATATATATATCCTATCCTAATAAATAAGTAACTCAAAGCCACATGTCATCTCCTCATTGAATTGGCCACATGTCATTTTCTCATAATTTTGAATTTCTTAAAAAATTTGTTTGAATTGAATGTATTTAATATATTTAATTCTAATAATTCATAACCGAAGCAAGAAATTAGGAACCTATTTATTTAAAGGGTAAATTGCATAAAAGTCATTAACTTTTTCAATTTTCTCGATTTTGACATCGCATTTTTAATTGTTACAATTAAGTCGTTATGTTTTCCAAAAAATTGCAAAAATGACCATATGACAGGATGGCAATAGTTACCAGGTCATATGGTCAGATTTGCAATTTTTCAAAAAACCTAATGACTTAATATCAAAAATAAAAAACATAGTGTCAAAATCTAAAAATCCAGAAAAGTTAACGACTTCTATGCAATTTACCCTATGCAATTTATACAACTTAATCATTTTACATGCCTCATATGTGTCCAAAAAAGTAAATTTGTTGTTACCTTGGTTTTGTTTATTTTTAAGATAGTATGTTATTTACTTTAAGTTAGTACAATGTTTTTAAGTTAGTACAATGTTTGATGTTTAGATGTTCTTATTTAACATTTTCTTTTAATCAACCCGTGTAACACACGGGTCTTATAACTAGTATATATATATATATATATATATATATATATATATATATATATATATATATATATATATATATATATATATATATATATATATATATATATATATATATATAAACCATAAAAATTTATAGTAGTTGCTAAAAATCTCTAAGCAAGAAGTGTTGGCAACATCACCATCCTCTTTTGAAAGGGGCAGCTTTTATTCGAATTGAATTCCCGGATGGATGTTGTCTTCTTGAGGTCCCCTTTTTTTATTCTACTTCATTTGTATATTGTACCTTTTGATTTAGATACTGCATATTAATATACTTCTAACTGTACCATATTTATAATAAGTCAATAACATCCTTTTATCCTGCAAATAGAGCATCATCTTTTATCATCATCACAATTTTATCCTGGAATGCATTCGGTGTTTTATCATCAATCCTTATTCAACACATTTTTTGTTCTCCAAACAAGTTCACCGAACTCTAACTTGAGCCCATCTCAAATTCCGATCCTGATTCTGTACCCGAAACCCAACCCGAATCCTAACCCGATCTATACCCGAACCGGCCTCGCTTAAAAGAAATTACTCCAAAACCTCGTCCAGCATATGGGTCATGCTCTTAATCAACTGTACCTGTTGAGGAAACCACTTTAGCACAAACATGGGTCCATGTATCCACGAACGCGACGGTCGATAATATATAGGAACAAATAAATAAATTTTAGGCACGTATTACAAAGGCATTTGGTTAACACAATTGGTCATGAGGATTATCGCTCAAAAGACCAACTTACAACGAAATATTAGGACATCAACAAGGTTGTTATGAAGTTTAGCAAGTTGTATAACAATTTCAAAAACCCACGTCAAAGAGGTCAAAGAGACGAAGACATTTTACAAACCGCACTTGCATTTTTCCGTTCGGATAATAATGAAGAACGTCGGGGACCATTTACACGACATTTTCCAGTGCACATGTCAGGATTGACCTCAACGAGGAGCATGACGACTTTGAAAGGCCGGTAGCTCAAGATAAAGCAAAAGTAAAATAGAAGGATCCATCATTAAGCTCGATGAACGACGAACGAATTGATCAATTCGCGATAAATTTGATTTATTTTATTCGACTTTTAACAAGCATGCATAATTTGAAAAACAACACGTGATCAAGAATAAGAAAGAATGCAAGGAGAATGTAAATGCAATAAATTTGCATTTATGGAAGACACTCGCCGATCATCTTTTCGAACCATCATTTGAAACAACCTTGAAGATGAAGGTCGATATTATGAAAAAAATATCAAATGTACGTTTAAAGTTTTTAAGTTATTTTTATGTTTTGTTTAATGTTCAATTTTAGTTTTAAGTTATTGTATTTTTAAAATTATTAGTTTTCTAAGTTAGAGGTGTCCATTTCGAATACGGAAGAGGATGCATGTAAAAATGACTAGACACTAATGAGACCTGAAAAAAATAAGAGGTGTAGGGTGAACACACCATCCAACCTAATATGACTAAAAATAGTCTCACTAACTTTAACATGTAACACAAAATAGTTTGGAAAATAGGCTTACTAATACATAAACAATTATTATTTATATTTTGTTAATAAATTTTAACTATTCGTGACCATATATATTTATTAAAACATGAAAGTAATAATGCGTGAAATAGGTCGAGGCGCTTATCGTACAAAATACACATTGACCACTAAATATCAGGACATTAACATAGTAGTTATGAAGTTCAGCAGGTTGTACCATAACTTAAAACCTAACGTATAAACGGGCATAGTGATCAAAACGTTTTTGAGATGAAGCTAGACATATTTTGACATGAGTATGCCAGAAAGACATTCAAATATGCCGAGTTTTGGAAAATCATGGAACCGTATAAAAATATGCATGAAATGAATGCGAAAGAACTGAGCATGGCTAAGAAAGAAGAAAAACATTTGATACACGTTACACAACTTCATCGGATGCTCGTGTCAACATAGACTTGAATGAGGACGACGTCGAGCTTGAATTCTCGATCGTACTTGTTAGTGATTAGGGTTAGGCTAATACCCATTAGGGTTTAGGTTAGCCCATTAGGGTTTAGGTTAAGCCAAGAGCCCATTTTATATCCCTATTTATATGAGGTTAAACTCTCATTCTTATGAAACATTCTATATTATAACATGGCATTAGAGCTCTAGGTTAAAACGCTACTACTGATCACAACCCGCCACCTCGACCTCCATCTCTGGGAACCTTCTAGTCGTCGGAGGTGCCTTCAGTATTTTTCTATTTCCTCTCTCTTCTCATAAATAATTAGGAACATGCAGCACATCCTGGAGGGTGGCTTTACCACCATTGTGGAATTTCAACACCATTGTGCCAATACCGCAAACTCGTACTCGATGTCCATCAGCGCAAACCACTACAGTCCCCTCAGGCACGCGACTGTAAGTGCGGAAGCTCGAATCGCTTCCACAAATATGCACTGTGGCTCTAGAATCCAAGAACCAACATCGGGCCGCCACTGCCCATGTGAGAGAGGAAATCGTGTTGAACCCTCCGAGACCCACGTACGCCACAAGGTGGGTAAGTTCCTCAACAGCATTTGCGAAACCATTTGAATGACTGGATTTTCATTGGGGGCATTCCCTTGCATAGTGCCCCGTCTCTCCGCAGACGTGGCACTTTTCAGTCTTCTTGGGTTGGTTGGCGGTTGGGCTTGAAGTCCTTCTTCTTGGGACCAAAGCCTTTCTGGTTCTTAGACCCATGTTTTCCCTTTTGGCCTGAACCCCCACCAGACACGTGATTCACACTCGATCCGACTTTACTCCGCTTGTCCCTGTTGCGAGTTTCCTCCTCAATACGGAGGTGTTTCAACAGATCATCCAAGGAGTAGTCCTCAGATTTGTGCATCATCCTCTTGGAGAAATCTCTCCAGGAGGGTGCCAATTTCGCAATACTGGCACCCACTTGGAAGAGCTCCGGTAGAGCGATGGAAAGAGTGGTCGACTTGTTTACTAAGACCTGGAGCTCATGCACTTGCTCCATAATAGATCTGTCATCCACCATCTGGTACTCGAGGTACTTTGACCAGTGTTGTAAAAGACGTTATGCGTTCCCAGGTCGGTGGACTAGCGAGTAGCGATTACTCGGCTAGGCGGGGAGTATTCGGACGAGTACTCGGATAACGTAAATTATAAAGAAATTAATTTTGGGTAAATTATATATATATATATATATATATATATATATATATATATATATATATATATATATATATATATATATGTATATATATACATATATATATATATATATATATATATATAAATATATATATATATATATATATATATATATATATATATATATATATATGACAATATTATAAGTTCATTAAATTTATAACAAAATAGATGAATATCAATAACAAGGACATCTGTTTAAATGTTTAAGTGTTACTGAAATTGATTCCTGATAACGGCTGCTTGAAATCGGTCCCTTGAGATGAAGCTATTTGAGAAATAGAGATGAGGGAAAGAGACTTGAACCCATACCTGTCATACCCTCGTCGTCGGTTTGGAGAAAAAGGTTTTCGGAGAATTAACACCGGCGATTATCAGAAATCGCAGATTGCAAATAGAGAGAGAGAGAGAGAGAGAGAGAGAGAGAAGGGGAGGCGGGAGTGTTTTTGGGGATGAAAAGTTGAAAGTGCAAAGACTTAGATAAATTTTCGTAATTGGGGGTTTATTTTCGTTTTTTTTCAATCAACAAACCGAGTATAAGGTTTGACCGAGGAATTTCCAAGGAATTCCGAGTAATAGCTAGTCCAATATATTAGACCGATTCTTGAAAAATCGCCAAGGTACCTAGCCGAGTCCGAGTACTCAGCCGAGTCCGAGTACTCAGCCGAGTCGGCCGAGTTTTGCAACACTGACTTTGACACAAGGTACTTGTTAGTACCCTCTTCATATGCCTTGTACTTGAGATCCAAAGCTTTCCAAAGTTCTCTCGGATTTGTGATCGAAGCATACAGATCATAGAGATGGTCGGAGAGGGAGTTCTTGATATGACCAAGACATAGTTGCTCAGACTCTCTACGTAGAGCCCTTTGCTTTTCCAGATCAGAAATCGCTTTCAGATCTGGTTGCTTTACGGCCTCAGGAACCGGATCAGCAGTAATCGGGGGCAACTCAGGATCCAGGAGATAACCAAGCTTAAGCACAACTAGCAAAAACTTGACCTTATCATCCCATCGAGAGTAGTTCTGACCATTGAAACGGTCAAGTTTGACAAATTCTTGGTTCATCATGATGACATTCACAGAAGGCAATTCAGTATCCATTTGTCTGAATATTTTAAACACAATATAAAAACCTTTAAGATTGTTGTATTTCAGACAAACAATCCGGAAATTAGTATCGCAAACTAATTCCAAATAGCGGAAAAACCAAAGCAGACGGATCGATAAATAATATTGAGAATTATGTACCGATTGGTCACTAATAATAAGTTCAATTATTATTATATATTATCCAATTTCGTCCAGAAACTAGATTCGATCCTACGCGATCAGATCTGATTATAGAAAGGTAGAAGGAGAATGTCCCGTTATCGGACGAAATAAAATACGAGACAAAATATTAAAACCAACCTGAAGATCGTTGATTCGTTCGTCGTTAAGACAGCACGGAGTGACTCCTATCCTTAAAGGTTTTTACGACGCTCGTCGGCTGTAAGCTTTCAGCGTAAAACACCAGGATTTAATGCAGAACATAGTTCGTTCCAACATCTATGGAAGAACAGATAAACGCAAAGCGAATGCTCGGAAACCAAAAAGAAATCGCAGAGAGAGAGAGAGAGAGAGAGAGAGAGAGAGAGAGAATTTGAGGTGTGAAATAAATGAGACCTGAAAGGCCTTATTTATAGTGGCCGAAAATCAGATCTCATCGGATTTGAATTTGGAATTCAAAATTCAAATTCCGGATAATAATAAAATCCAATCCGAAATTCGAATCTGATCATTATCTGATTTTCGAATCAGCCGTGGCGCGATCCGTTACCCTACGCGGCGGGCGTACCCGTTGACCGGGTCGGTCCAACCGATCCGACCCGAACCTCATTAAAAATAAAATCTCCTCAGCTTCCAGCAACCGATGCGTCGTGCGAAGTGCAAAGTGCGCGTAATCGCGCCATCTCGCTTCCACGCCCCGGCTCGGCGCGCGTGTGGGCTTAGCCCATCCCTTAACCCACTAAAGCATTTGAAAGCTTAGTAAAGGAATGGAGTTATAAACCCACAAGACTTTCTTTCCCCCACCAATGTGAGATAAAGGAAAATTGCCAACTTGTTCTTTTACTTAAATTTCCAACAGAATTAGCAACGAGTTTGATGATAGATATGTTGTTATATGTGATGGGTTTTCTAGCAAACAATGAACAAATAATTCTTATGGTTCACATGCAACCCTAGAAAGATCTATGTTTTCTTCTATGAAGATATTAACTAAAACCCTAAGGCCAATAATAATTTCTAAATATCAAATCAAGAATAACCAACCTTTTGATATTGTTCTTGAAGCTAGCAGCAAAATAATCCTGCCTCAAATGCAAGTCACACCCAAAGCAATGGAGAAGACAGTCTAGCAGAGTAATCATAGTGAAAATGGCGCAGGTTTTAGGATGCCCAGGTGCCTCCTTTTATAGCCTCCAAGGGTTACAGCTGAAACCCTAAGGAGCCTCCAAATGGGCAAGCCTGTTGACTAAATGGACCAAGCCTTTTCTAAACCCTAATTGGGTTTCGCCAACCATGGAGAATCCCTCCATGGTGGCGCCACTTTTGGCCCCTGTCCCCTGGCCAGTAATTTATCCAACTATTGAATAAATACAAACCAGTCCGTGCACTTTTAATTAATTAAATTAATCACTAAATTAATCCAATTAATTCCAGATTAATTTCTAATTAATTATTATAGTTTCTAATTAATATATTAACATTTAAATATATTAATAAACCATTTAATTAATTCTATTGATTTATTAAACAATTAATAAATCAACCTTTTACTCTACTGAACTCTATCCTAACCTCCGGCTATGAGGGCAACCCAAATAGACTTTGCTTCAATTAACAAGATAAATACAATTATAAGTCATGGCTTAGACACCTAATCCAACAGTCTCCCACTTGGATAAGTCTATGACTTTAATTGTTTGTTTACCTTCTGATTAATATCAGTTTCCTAGAAACTGTCCTGAACTCTGACCTAGTCAGTTCTGTCCAAAGATAAGTGATCATATGATCCTTCGTCCAACAAGATATTTTCAGACACGGGACATGGATTGAGATCAATCTCTGTCCGATACTCTGTTTCCCGATTTCCGATTCTGCTTATGACTTTCGGACTTCTAATTGAACACATCAATTTAGTCCAGGCTGGCCAGCACTTTAGTCAACTTCAAAATCATCGAGCGGCCTACAGATATCTGTTTCCCATCAGGGTCAAGGAACGAATAAGCTTCGACTCATATGCTTGTGTCTTTTACTTATCAAATTGTACACAACAATGTGTTTTATAACATCGAGTTACCGATGTGTTTTCGCATTATCAATGCACAACTGACTCGCAAATTTCAACTCATATGTCTCTGCTTCAAGATCATAATATATTATTGTTTCAACATTGCTCATGATGTAATCCATGAAGCAATCTATTGAGCGCGGGTTTATCCAATACTCAAATCTCTATTTCTAAGTACTCGTGATCGTTGTAGCAGTCTTACTGCAATGTCTAACTCCTTAGACAATCTACAAACCAATTCACGACAGTCTTCGTTCATACTTACTTCCGAAAAGTATGAGTGACTGTAGACCTTTGAATAATCAAATTATTCGGGAAGTGAAACATGCAAAAACGAAACTTAAAATCTGACTGGTAGCTACTCTTGCCTAATTACCAAGTCTCCACGAGGTAATTACCAAGTCGGATTTTTTCATAAAACTATTATCGGTTTCTAGATTCTATTTTAAACCTTTTAATTCATGTTATGTATCTATGTCTGGATGACCTTTGACTCTTTCTATGTATCCAAATGTCATACATTTATACACTTTATCCGATCGGAAATCCTTCCGATGATATTTCAATTTTGGTCATACCGTCATTCTCACTAACAACTCCATTCTATGTACTGTGAATTTCCATGGTTCTCGGGATCTTTAGTCCACATGACAGCACCCTAAGACTATTTCGAGGTGTTACGATGTGCCGGTGACCCACACGCGCTCCATCGGAATGCCAACGAAACTCTTTAACCATTAAGTCCTTTTACTATTTGAAACTCTTTTCAAATTACTATCAACATTCACCTTAATCTTTTTCCAATGATTTCTCACATATATACAGAATCCATTAAGTATTCCCAGCCAGGTCATATCCTGAATCTGACTCACTATGCTCTAAGTATAAAGTCATCAGGACATGTTCATGACAATTCTCATACATCTTGGATCATGTTTATGAAGGGTTTTATGGAAATCTACGAACTAAAACCCTAAGTTCACATGCAACCTATAAGGATCTATTTTTTCTTCTAATTGAACATATAACAAATTCCTAAAGGCCAAAAGAAATTAACTAAAAGAATAAAATCAGAAAAACTAACCTTTTAGGATTTCTTGGAAGAAACGCAGTACTCTAGAGAGTTTTGGTGTAAAATGGCGCAGAAAACAAAGGGTTTGAGGCTCCCTATTTATAGCCTCCAACAGATAACCAGATAAGCCTTTAGAGATAAACTGTTTGAATTCAAATCAAGATAAACCTTTATCTTTAATTCAAATCTATTTATCCTAACTTATTATAATCGAAATTATATATATATATATATATATATATATATATATATATATATATATATATATATCCTATCCTAATAAATAAGTAACTCAAAGCCACATGTCATCTCCTCATTGATTTTGACACATGTCATTTTCTTATAATTTTGAATTTCTTAAAAAAATTGTTTGAATTGAATGTATTTAATTCCAATAATTTATAACTTAAGCAATAAATTAGGAACATAGCAATTTAATTAATGGATTCTAACAATTTAATTATCACTTAAATGAAATGACAAGAGAATGCATCATATTGTCATTTTCTTCTCATCGATGATACATATGTCAATAATTTCGGAAATGTAGCATGATGATTAATAAATTTTTTTCGAATGTCATAGATCTTTAATGCAGGTCCAAAAACAAACATAAAACTACATTTACGTTTAAAAATTTTATTATACTAATTTTATAATTAATATATCTTATATAGTTTACTAAGTTTGGATAACCTTTGATTTATTATGTCTATTAAAAATATAATAACTAATTTCCACAATAGAATTAAAATATTTAACATAATAAAAAAAACACGGCACACACGCGCATGCACGCACGCACCAGTGTCGGCCTTAAGGGTATTCAAAATGCATGAACGTAAAAAATTTACGTTTAATATATTAGTGATGGAAAATCCATCGGTAAACCTTTACAAATTCCGTCGTTAAAAAGTTTTATTGATGACTCATTTTTTACTATTCACTATTATTGATCAGTTTCGTATAAATATATATTCTAAAATGAAACATGTTAGTATATTCATAAATGAATACAAAAATTCTAAAATATTTTATGAAACGATATATTATAATAAGTACACAATATATTCTAATTGAAAACTACATACTTTAATTTTAATTGAAAACATCAACATATTAATGTTGTCGTCGCATTGCGCGGGTACACACCTAGCAGTGAAGCAATATTATTGGGTAATCGTGTTATAGAAATAGAGATTATATCTTGAAATAATATTGAAAATCGTACGTTTATTCCAAAAATGTCTTTGACGCCTTCAGATAGAAGAATTTCTTTCAAATTTCAAAGAAAACAATTTTCATTGACTGTATGTTTTGCAATGACAATAAATAATAGTCAACGGCAATCGCTATCAAATGTGTGTTTGTTTCTGAGACAACCAGTCTTCACACACGACAAGTTGTATGTTATATTTTCAAGAGTTAAAAGTAAATATAGATTAAAAATGTTAATTTTAGACGACGGTAAACTTAGCAATAGAACAACAAATGTTGTATTCAAAGAATCTTTCAAAATTTGTAATTTGTTATAATTGTTCAAAGTTTATCAACATTATGTTGTAGTGTTTAATTTAATAATGTATATATCCAAAAATTTCATTATATATTGTCGAGAATTTGTTATACATAATTATTAGTGTTTAGGTTTTTTATTTAATAATTATTTTGTATCATCCCGTGTAATACACGGGTCTTACAACTAGTATATATATATATATATATATATATATATATATATATATATATATATATATATATATATATATATATATATATATATATATATATATATATATATATATATATATATATATATATATATATATATATATATATATATATATATATATATACATAATTTTGCTGGTTATTATCCTGCCAAAATTGTCACTTACTCAACTATTGAATAATTACAATTTCAGTCCCTACACCTTTAATTAATTAAATTAATTCCAATTAATTCTAGATTAATTTCTAATTAACTAATATAGTTTCTAATTAATATATTATCACTTTAATATATTAATAAACTATTTATTTTATTTCTATTGATTTATTAATCATATAATAAATCAATCTTTCTCTCTCCTGGAATTTCTGCCAAACCTCTAGCTATGAGGGCAACCCAAATGGACTTTGCTACTATCAATTAGGTAAATACAAATTATTAGTCATGGCTTAGACACCTAATCCAACAGTTTACTGTGGCTAGGTCTATACTGATGACAATACCCATCTGATAGATGTCTATGGATTATGTGAGTATGTTGCACCTTCTTTATATCTCTCATGCCAAATCATTACACTTTGCAATGATAGGAAACTCCTTTCCTGAGCTATGCATCTTGAGTCTCATCAAGATCATCAAGATCATCTTGGCAGAGTTTCGATCTATCCAATCCTTTGGCATATTTCGAGAATCTGAATATCCTTTCTTGCGAGATGCCCGAGGGGAAATCCCGGGCCCATGTACCTTTATACTGGCATACTCTTTGTGAGTCCCTATTAGTGTGCCGGTGATCCACATGTGCTCCACTAACGACTTACAATGTGCCATGCAATATCCTTTCAGATTTTATCTTCTATTGAGAGTGCTTCTCTTGGAATCAATTACTTGACTCTGGGTACCGTCTCACTCAACCAGATGTTCTGAAGGTACGTTTCTGTCAATGCTGCTTTCGTTTGATGATTCAATTACTCCCACTGGTTTTTAGACCAGGTGTAAAATCAATAAAAAATGCCACATAGACTGTATCTCGTCCTAAGGTTCTCTTAATTGGCAGCAAACGGGCTCACCAATGCTTCCAAGTAGTCGGATTGTAAATCCGTACCAACTATAGTGTTTCTCCACTATTCGGTATGTCACCCTAATCATAACTACTTATGATGGTGATCAGTACTACTGGTCAAGAGAAGATTATGTTAGTGTTGAAACAGAAATCTGATTTCTACTCTAAGTCTAGTGATGACTAAAGGTTCTTTCACTTGGCTAATCCTGAACTCATTCAAGACTGTCCCAACTCCCACTGTTCCATTAGAACATGAGTTCTTTCTAAAAGAGCTCTTTCTTTTTTAGGTACAGCGGGATAGCCAGTGAAACGACAACACTGATCTGGTTCAGGCTAGTTATGAGGTTCGGACCAACGCTACATGACCCTGGACTTTCAATGTACAAGTGGGACAATCCCAGCTTTACATTTCAGACAGTGTCTACAAAACCTACTTAGTCTAAGATGCGGTCGGAATATGGTTTATGTGGTCTGACTAGTTTAGTGTTTAATTTACCAGAAATTTATTGACAATGTATCTCATACATTGGGGATCAAACTGTTTCGACCAATGCTCCATCATATTCCTAAGACACATTATAGCTATTAATGTTCTTGGAAGAGGATGAACTGTGAAACATTTTCTCAGTTTATGTTGTCACTCGGGTTCTGTGGATCTTGTACTTCCTTTGAAGTCCTTGAACTGTTCAAGGTTTCAATTTAATCGCTTATTCTGATAAGCGAAGCCATATTCGTTATATCGAATGACAAATATTGTGAAGTACAAACAATTGTGTTCTATTTGAAGATTCGAGCAATACACAGCAACTGATGTGTTCGTTGCTCCTAATCTCAATGCCTTTTACATATCTATGTAAACTTATGACTTTGTTAATTCTGTTCAAGACTTGCAATCTTCAGTTGACTCTAAGTCAACTGATTCCAAAATCCTATCCTCTGGATCTTTGGGTGATTCATTTCTTGCCATATACGCTTAATAAAGAACTTAATCATCATCTGACTCTAAGTCAAATGATTCCAAAGTCATGTCCAACTGGATCTTTGGGTGATTCATTTCTTGACACATTAAGAACTCAATTCATCATGAGACTCTAAGTCAAATGATTCCAAAGTCCTGTCCAACTGGACCTTTGGTTGAATTGATTCTTACAACATTTATCTTAACAATCATAAGGGACACAATTCCTAAATCCAAACACTTTGGATGTATCAATATTCAAGTTATTACTAATCATGCATTCAACACAATCATACAACATTTCAAGGATATTTCAAACAACATGTGCTAAAAGAAAATTGACAATTTTATTAAAACAAAATCATTGAACAATGTATTATATGATAGACAATGTCATACGCATCTAATAAGCTAATAACATGATTTCAACATCTAACTAAACTTTAAAACTGCATGAGCTTCAGATCCAATCTGAATATGCTCGTATGAAACAACATCCCACATCCTACAGAGTCCATGCATACAGAGCAAATGTGAGAAACACATCCTATATCAAGGAATTAAGGATAAGGTGTTCTGAGTTTTAAGATATTCCTGAGTTGCCAAACTATTCGGCTTCGGAGCATTTTCCAATCTTTCCGTGACTATGTCCCACCCTGTGGATTCCTAGTTTGAAACATCGAGGAACCGGTCCAGACGATCTGGATCATTTCTTGATGTGTCCTATTACTGGACTCAATCCCGAAGCAGCTGAATCAATGGAACTATGCTTCTCTATGAACGACTCATACAGAGTCAACATTGAATGCATATCCTCGATTGTCTTATCTGGTTTCCCTTCCTGTACATCAGGATGAACGGATCAGCGAGTCGAGCTAATGCTTTAACTCCCGATCAAAAAGGGAACCAAATTTATACAGTTCACCTATGTGTCTCTCAGTCTTGAGAACATGTGAACTGGTGCTACTTCCTGCACACTTCAAACTCTTTGAAGATCTTAGCTTGTCCTTTCTCAACCAGTTCATGGAACCTTTCCACAACTAGCTGTGTTAATTTATCTGACCCTAGGAATTCTAAATTCCTGCGGAACTCGGGGTCAACGATCAATGGTATTAGGCAACGAACTTTCCTTGACTTAAAAATCAAGGAGTCATGCTCATCACAAGTTATTGTGTGATGTCATGCTTTAGGGAGCGGACACTCAGTCAGATATGGCTTGCCAGCAAAATAGAGAACTATTCTCAATTTATGAAGCCATACCATATAGCTCAGGCCAGTCAGCCTTACCATATGTAGCAAGTGCATTCTGAAGCTCTCAGAAATGGGTGAAGGAGTATAAGGAGGAGAATAGACATTTGTTTCAAACATTTACAATAAACAGAATTTATTAGTTTAATTAATCCTTTTAAATAATTACCCAATATATTATTTATTAAGGCTAGGACCCAAAATACCCCAACTATGATGTGAAGAGGGATGCCGTAATCACAACATAATGGTCATTAAGGTAGATAATACACTTATCAATTTCATCTTATGAAATTCATAGATCTGTTGAGACACATTGAACTATTCAATGGCATGTTTAGTCTCGGATGTGCCCCACTGTTTGTGACTGGGATGCCGATGATCACAAACCGGGTGTGAATAACCATGCAAATTCGCTCGGTACTCTCGAAGTCAATTGTCATCTCTAATTAACGTGCCGGTTAACCACACACGCTCCGTTAATAATGACAAAATCGAGAAACCCATTGCGACTCGTTGCGGACCCCAGTTGGCATGCCAGTAAACCACACACGCTCCACCAACGTTCCACAAAGTGCAATGTGCAATTCCATGGATTAGCACCAATTCACATTTTTTAACCTAAAGTAACTAGATTGGGTTTTGTTCAAAGTTTTAGTACTTTCAATTATAGCATTATACTTTTAAGAGGCTTAGCGGTTCTATCAAACCCGTTCGGCTAACGACACTTGACTGACCAGGAGAGCGGTGGGTAAGAGTGGATACCCATTAGACTGCCATTTTATAGGCAGTCGCATTATACCCTCTTTATAGGACAGTTTTGTGAATGAGGCCTACTAACGGTAAGACTAACTAATTTTGATCTTATATATAAATATTAACTTTTAATCATAAATATATAAGATATATTTTAATCTTATTAAAATATTTTAGATATAATTTAATACTAATTTTTGCAAATTTTAATGAATTTTTTTTGAAAATTTAAATTAAATCTTTAAGTCGATTTAATTGATCTTTTAATTAACAATTAATTAAAATAATTAAATCTAAGATAGATTTCATAAATTAATCAAATTAATTTTCTATCTAATAACCCTAGTTGGTCGAAATTTGCATGCAAGGTAATTAGGGTTCCAGTTATTCAATTTAGTAAACTACCAAAAATAACAACCAAATAAACAAGGCAAGCAAATCAAGGGGGAACAAGGGGTGGCGGCTAGGGTTAGGAAACCCTAGCCTTGATTTCGACCAAAGCCTCATCCAAGAGGTGTTTTTCGCAAAAACACTCAAGGCAAAAGTAGTTTAAGCAATTAATATCAATTCACAAGAAAACAAGTCATGGCTCTGATACCACTGATGGGTTTTCTAGCAAACAATGAACAAATAATTCTTATGGTTCACATGCAACCCTAGAAAGAATCTATGTTTTCTTTTATGAATATATTAACTAAAACCCTAAGGCCAATAATAATTTCTAAAGATCAAATCAAGAATAACCAACCTTTTGATATTGTTCTTGAAGCTAGCAGCAAAATAATCCTGCCTCAAATGCAAGTCACACAAAAGCAATAGAGAAGACAGTCCAGCAGAGTAATCATAGTGAAAATGGCGCAGGTTTTAGGGTGCCCAGGTGCCTCCTTTTATAGCCTCCAAGGGTTACAGCTGAAACCCTAAGGAGCCTCCAAATGGGCAAGCCTGTTGACTAAATGGACCAAGCCTTTTCTAAACCCTAATAGGGTTTCGCCAACCATGGAGAATCCCTCCATGGTAGCGCCACTTTTGGCCCCTATCCCCTGGCCAGTAATTTATCCAACTATTAAATAAATACAAACCAGTCCCTGCACTTTTAATTAATTAAATTAATCACTAAATTAATCCAATTAATTCCAGATTAATTTCTAATTAATTATTATAGTTTCTAATTAATATATTAACATTTAAATATATTAATAAACCATTTAATTAATTCTATTGATTTATTAAACAATTAATAAATCAACTTTTTACTCTACTGAACTCTATCCTAACCTCCAGCTATGAGGGCAATCCAAATGGACTTTGCTTCAATTAACAAGATAAATACAATTATAAATCATGGCTTACACACCTAATCCAACAATATGTGCATTCGTGTACGTATACATAAATATTAGAAGGGACAAATGAAAGAAGTAAGTACAGCGAGTTAGGTTAATCTGCAAATTATCTTTTATATTTTAGGTTCTATAAATATTTAATATACTAAATATTTACAAAAAACGATATCATTTTAATAATCAAATAGATTTTTTTGAAAGTTTAACACAAATATTCTAAATCCTACTTCTGCATACTGCTAATCAATTTTGGACTCATTTGGTTTTATTATTATGATAAATTTATCCATAAATCATATTTTTATATTATAAATATCATTTCACATTAAATTATTGTGTTGTTTTTCTCTTCCCTTCCAGTATTTTTTAAATTGACAACACGTTTGTTGACATATAATTGAAACGTGAAAAGTAGTCTTCTAAAAATGTCGGCTAACATGGTCGACACGAAAATGCAATTATTTTGAAAATTAGCGCTCTAAAATGGAGTATAACCGTTTTTTTAGAAATGAAAGGTAAAATTGTCGTTTCACAATACCACCTTTCTCTCCTATTAATTGTTTTAGGGTGCTACTAAAGATTCACCCTAGACATATTTTTAATAAAAGTCAAAGCATTTGTCAACCAATAGTATCTAATGTTTCGGAAAATTATGCAATTTCAACTAATAAAAAACAGTTGAATTTGAGTAGGAGTGTATAGGAAGTTAAAAGAGGGTATTTATTTGGTGATGCCCATTGTTTTATCATTTATTGTATGCTTTTCCTAATATTGGCATTCAAATATTGTAGTTGTTTTGTAGGGAACTTTATCGAAGATTTTCTTCTGTCACCGCAGTCGTAATCATCTGAAATCTGTTTAAATTTTTCAATAAGTATAATAGGACCAAATACGTTATAATCTATTGTATCGAATATGATTTAATTGAAACAATAAATAACAATTAATTGATCTAAAAAGATCCGATCTTACCATTGTACCAGTTACTTACTTAAAACTTTATGCGAATAAATATTCATATTTTATTTGAAGAATTTAGAAGTAGTAATAATTCTAAGTGATTTTTAAATTTGGTTGTCAAAACTTAAGGCAAAATTGTTGGTCTCTTTTCTAGAGGGTAAAACAGTTATTTGACGATGCCATCTTTCTGTTCCTTTTTATTCAGGGTTTGTTGCGATACTTCATTCTGGTGGAAGGTTGCTTAACCATGATTTAATCCTACCAACAGGAAAGCGTGCATATGTATGTATGTATATATATATCAAACACTTCTCTCAATATTGTTCCCTTCTTTAACTATTATTGTTCTATATTCATATATTTATTATTCCACAAATTGCTTGTCTTTACTAGTTTGAGTTTATTGACCTATTCTAACGTATTGCATAGATTTAAATTGAACTAGTATCCGTAGATACGACCCCTAATTATCATTATAAATGTTTTGTATATTTGATTTTTGAATTATTTTATTTGTTGGCCTCGACAACCACCGGTTATCACATACGTACTATGAAGTTAGTGGCACTCGTGTTGTTATGAATAAATTATATCGACAATAAAATAAAGATAATACGATAAAGGAAAATAAATGTGAACACAATGATTTAACGTGGAAAAACCCTTACGGGAAAAAACCACGGGCACAACCGATGATGATCACTATATGAGGAAAAATGAGAAGGTTACAAGATTTGGAACTGAAAAATATATATCTCTCTTTTGTTTTTAATACACAGAGCCTCACAAAATATATCTATGTATATATATATATATATATATATATATATATATATATATATATATATATATATATATATATATATATATATATATATATATTAGAGACGTCCAAAACCATTGAGTGAAATATATATATATATATATATATATATATATATATATATATATATATATATATATATATATATATATATATATATATATATATATATATATATATATATATATATATATATATATATATATATTTCACTCAATGGTTTTGGACGTCTCTAATTGCAAAATGATCATCCCTATTTATAGAGATGATCAGCCGAAAGTTTCCTCAATGGTTGAAAAAAAATTGTGGGCGCCTGCAATTTGCCGCAATTGAAGAATGGAATTTTTCGTCGTTCAAACTCCACGTGCAGAATTGTAATATGATTTTGATTTTGATTTTGATTACTATTCATGTGGGGCCCACATGAATTATTTCAATTGCTTTTGCTTTCAAAAGGCAATAATTCACAATCTCCACCTTGACTTTAAAAGCAATAAGTAACCAAACAACTCCACCTTGAGACGAATTTCCACTTGTAGACCTCCTCATTATAAAATCATCGTGTGCCGACAATCCTTGGAATTAGATTGTCATACCAACCAAGCTTGAGCAAAGCTCAAACTTAGTTGCTGGAACCGGCTTCGTCATCATATCCGCCGAATTGCCATGAGTGCTAATCTTTTGAACTCGAATATCACCTTTGGAAATAACATCTCGAATAAAGTGATAGCGTACATCAATATGTTTCTTCCTCTCATGAAACATTTGATCTTTTGTGAGATAAATAGCACTTTGACTATCACAAAAAATCTGTGTCGGAGATGTGTCTCCACAAAGTTCACCGTATAAATTTCTTAACCAAATAGCTTCCTTACAAGCTTCAGAAATTGCCATATATTCTGCTTCAGTTGTGGATAAGGCAACAGTGGTCTGTAGACTTGCTTTCCAACTCACAGCACATCCACCAATGGTAAAGACATAACCTGTCAAATATCTTCTTTTGTCCAAATCTCTAGCATAATCAGAATCTACATAGCCCACCAGTCCTTCACCAGAACTTCCAACTTGTAAACATGCATTGGAAGTACCGCATAAATATCTAAGAATCCATTGAACGGCTTTCCAATGCTTTTTTTCTGGGTTAGCTATATATCTGCTAACAACACTTAAAGTGTGAGATAAATCAGGGCGAAAACATACCATGGCATACATTAGAGAACCAACTGCACTAGAATACGGAACTTTCGCCATGTGGTTAATTTCATCATCTGTCTTTGGACAATATGCTGAAGACAGTTTGAAATGTGCAGCTAACGGAGTACTCACTGGCTTGGCTTTATGCATGTTGAATCTTTGAAGAACTTTCTCAATATACCTCTTTTGACTTAGGTATAGTTTTCCATGCTGTCTGTTACGAGTAATTTCCATACCAAGAATTTTCTTGGCTGGACCTAAGTCCATCATTTCAAACTCTTTGCTTAGTTGTGTTTTCAGTTTTGCTATCTCTACTTTATCTTTTGCAGCAATCAACATATCATTAACATAAAGAAGCAGATATATTGATGAACCATTGACTGACTTAAAATAAACACAACTATCATAATCTGATCTTTTAAAATTATGAGATAGCATAAAAGAGTCAAACCTCTTATACCATTGCCTTGGGGACTGTTTTAACCCATAAAGAGATTTCTTCAATCTACATACTAAGTTCTCTTTTCCAGGGATAATGAAGCCTTCAGGTTGCTCCATATAAATATCTTCCTCTAATTCACCATGCAAAAATGCAGTTTTGACATCTAATTGCTCAAGGTCATAGTTATGCATGGCAACAATACTAAGTAAAGTACGAATTGAGCTATGCTTAACAACAGGAGAGAAAACATCAGTAAAATCAATGCATGGAATTTGGCTATAGCCTTTAGCAACTAACCTTTCTTTAAATCTTGCTTCCTCATTAGGAGTAATACCTTCTTTTCTTTTGAAAATCCATTTGCAGCGGATAGGCTTCTTTTCTTTTGGTAATTTCACCAACTCCCAAGTGCCATTCTTTTCAAGAGATTCCATTTCATCATGCATGGCAGTTATCCATTTGTTGCTTTGTTCTGAAGTAATGGCTTCCGTGTAAGTCGAAGGTTCTTTGATACCTTCAATTTCTTCAGCAACTTTTAAAGCATAAGCAACAATATTTGCTTCTTCTATCAGTCTCTTGGGAGGATGAATGACCCTCCTAGGTCTATCAATTGCTATAGAACGTTGTGGTTGGTGAGTAGGAGTAGGAGTAGAAGACTCTTGCTCAACTGATTGATTTTGATCAATAGAGTTTTCTTTTTCTGGTGTATGTTCTGAGTTAACAGATTGCTCCACCTGCACACTTGTCTGTTGTTGACTCTCAACAGGAATATTAGTAGAAGAATCTTTATGTAGCATAGTTGATTCATTAAATACTACATTTCTACTAATCACGATCTTTTTAGTTTCAGGACATTATAACTTATATCCTTTCACACCAGACTTGTAACCAAGAAAGATACATTTAATTGCCCTAGGCTCTAATTTCCCATTATCAACGTGAGCATAAGCAGGGCAACCAAAAATTCTTAAATCTGAATAGTTTGCTGGGGAGCCAGACCATACCTCAATAGGAGTCTTTTTATCAAGTGGAATAGAAGGTGACATGTTAATTAGATAACATGCAGTAGAAGCAGCTTCTGCCCAAAAACGCTTAGATAATCCTGCGTTAGATAACATACAACAGGCTTTTGAAATAATGGTTCTGTTCATACGTTCAGCTACACCATTTTGTTGAGGTGTGTGAGAAACGGTGTAGTGTCTAACAATTCCTTCTAGTTTACAATATGAATTAAATTCATTTGAACAAAACTCCATACCATTATCTGTGCGAAGCTTTTTGACCTTCTTACCGGTCTGGTTTTCCACCATGACTTTCCATTTTTTGAATGCAGAGAATGCTTCGGATTTAAGCTTCAAGAAATATGGCCAAACTCTTCTTGAATAATCATCAATAATTGTCAACATATAACGAGCACCTCCTAGTGATGCTTCTTGAGATGGTCCCCATAAATCAGCATGTACATACTCCAAAATGCCTTTTGTAGTATGTATTGAGGTGTTAAATTTTACCCTCTTGTGTTTGCCAAAAATACAATGTTCACAGAATTCAAGTTTGCCAACGCATTGGCCATCAAGTAATCCTCTTTTGCTTAATGCTGTTAAACCAAGTTCACTCATATGCCCAAGACGCATATGCCATATGTTAGTAGTATCAGAAATAGAAGATGAATTTGAAGTAACATTTGAATTACCTGTTACTGTTGTACCCCGAAGATGATACAGGTTTGCTGATTTGATATCAGCTTTCATGACAATCATAGCGCCTTTTGAAACCTTTAAAACTCCACCTTCACCAGAATATTTGTACCCTTTAAGGTCAAGAGTACTTAAAGAAATAAGGTTTCTTTTCATACCTGGAACGTGTCGAACATCAGACAAAGTTCTGACAACACCATCAAACATCTTGATTTGAATGGAACCAATTCCAGTGACTTTATATGGTGCATTATCACCCATCAATACGGAGCCACCTTCTATAGATTGATAGTTTGTAAACCAGCTTCTGTTTGGACTCATGTGAAAAGTACAAGCTGAGTCAAGAATCCATTCATCATTGGTTTTTAGGATCCCTGCAAAAGCTACAAGAACATCTCCATTAGAATTATTTTCAGCAACATAAGTAGCTTTTCCTTCATCATCTTGATTTGGTTTGGGGTTTTGATTAGCAGCTTTTTTCTCCTTGTTCTTCAACTTGTAACATTCAGAGATATCATGTCCTTCCTTTTTGCAATAGTTGCATGACTTAGAACGTCTGGATCTAGATTTGCTTCTGGAATTTCTTTTGTTCTTGCCTTTGGAATCATTTTTATCTGTTGGTCTGACACGAACTGCCAGACTTTCTCCTTTAGAACTTGAACCATCAGTAGATACCATATCTTTCATCTTTTCTTTTGCATGCAAAGCTTCATAAACTTCGTGAAGTGTTAAAGTATCACGACTATATAATATGGTATCTCTAAAGTTTGAATAAGAACTAGGCAAAGAACATAAAAGAATTAAACCTAAATCCTCTTCATCATATTTTACCTCCATGGCTTCAAGATCAGTGATGATCTCTTTAAATGTCGAAAGATGATCCAGCAACGACCCACCTTCTTGCATCTTAAGCGAAAATAATTTTTGTTTAAGGTGCATCTTACTTGTGAGATCTTTGGTCATACAAATTTGTTCCAATTTTAGCCATAAAGCGACGGCAGTACTTTCTTTCATAACTTCCTGCAAAATATTGTTAGATAAATGAAGATGGATATGAGAGAGAGCCTTACGATCTTTACGATCCTTTTCTTCATCTGACCAAGACACATGCATTTTGTCTCGGCCTAACAAAGCATCATCAAGGTCCAACTGAGCCAATACAACTCGCATTTTTACTTGCCATAATGAAAATCTTGTATCTCGATCCAACAATGGAATATCGTATTTCAAAGTAGCCATGTCGATATAATACTCAATAAATTGAGAATGAGTATAGAAAACAATCTGGCTCTGATACCACTTGTTATGAATATATTATATCGACAATAAAATAAGGATAATACGATAAAGGAAAATAAATGTGGACACAATGATTTAACGTGGAAAAACCCTTACGGGAAAAAACCACGGGCACAACCGATGATGATCACTATATGAGGAAAAATGAGAAGGTTACAAGATTTGGAACTGAAAAATATATATCTCTCTTTTGTTTTTAATACACAGAGCCTCACAAAAAATATATATATATATATATATATATATATATATATATATATATATATATATATATATATATATATATATATATATATATATATATATATATATATATATATATATATATTTCACTCAATGATTTTGGACGTCTCTAATTGCAAAATGATCATCCCTATTTATAGAGATGATCAGCCGAAAGTTTCCTCAATGGTTGAAAAAAAAAATTGTAGGCGCCTGCAATTTGCCGCAATTGAAGAATGGAATTTTTCGTCGTACAAACTCCGCAGGCAGAATTGTAATATGATTTTGATTTTGATTACTATTCATGTGGGGTCCACATGAATTATTTCAATTGCTTTTACTTTCAAAAGGCAGTAATTCACACGTGTTGTGGCGGTGGAAGAGCTTAATGTGAAACGTCTCTCTTGTAGAATCTTTAAATATTAGATTTTTACCTTTTACTTATTGTTAAATTCCAAAAGAAACTAAGTTCAACATATATATTAGTTAAATTCATCACTTGGTTCTTTTTATAATTGAAATGAAGTATGCGTTCAATCTATTCTCACATAATGCACCATCTTTCCCAAATCAATATAACGAGGATTGTTTGCAATTAATTATAGAAATAATAAAAATCCAAGCAAATCTTGTTTTTTGACCGACACTTCAATGTTCTAGTGGTTAGAGATGGGTCCGGGACAAAAACCGCAACCAACTGAAACCATAACGATTGGTCATGTAATGAATTGCAAAAAAAGACTAAAGTTGTGATATTTAATAAACCTTAAGGACCATTTATGTAATTTCCTCTATATTTATTTATTGAAATTGCATAAGCCTTCTCATTCCCAACCTACACAGCCCCACACGACAACGTCGTGTTCTACTCCATCATTCGTTCTTTGATTCTCTGTTGTCAATAATTCGTAAAAGCTTTTTAACTTTAACTCGATCTTCAACAGAAATCCATTCGGTTCATTGGTTCTCTGATCATGAAAAACCCAGAGAAACTGTTATTACAGATAACGAAACGTTTGTCCGATCTCAAATGGCGGTTTTTGCTAATACTTATTGTACCAATCTCTCTCCTGCTGTTTCTCTCCATCACTTCCACCGGAGCCGTCGCACGTTGCAGAGTATTCACCGGATACAATCCTTTTTATTATATAAACAACCTCAAGTTATTGCCCCATAACCAGAATCGTTCAACCAACTCAGGCAAGCCATCTCGTACGACGGAATTGAACCAGTCGCGGATCGCAGTTTGTTTGGTAGGCGGAGCGCGACGGTTTGAACTGACCGGACCGTCGATTGTAGAGAAGATTCTGGAAGAGTATCCGAATGCTGATCTGTTTTTGAACAGTCCATTGGATTCTAATTCGTATAAATTCTCGTTGCTGAAAACGGCGCCGAGAATTGCTGTGATCAGGATATTTAAGCCGGTGGAGATACCGGAAAGTGAATCGGCGGCGAGAGTGCTAACCGCCAGTAACTCGCCGAATGGCATTCAGGTAATTTTCTTACAGTTCCGATTCTTGCCTCCTTTTGCCGCTTTTAAGGGAATAAACTTATCCTTTTTGCAAATCTTTCCCCATCGTGCAAAATTTTCACACATAAAGTATCCTTTTGATCCGTTTTGATTCTAAATTGGTAGAAGGGTTTAACCTTATAACAATGGCCATGCATGGCGGTGTTTATCAGTTCCCGATTACCCTGGACTTAAGAAAAATCCCAAATTTCTATGTTTAAAGAACTAAAATCTGGATTGAAATATTTATCAACCAGATAGTTATCAAAATAGAAACCAAAAACGCTCAAAATTTGACGTATAGAAAGAGAAGAAACATGTCGGGGAATTAAAAGAATCAATTACCAAATTTTAGAAGGATATCTGGCTTTTTGGAAATGCGTTTATTTATCTGATTATCAGATTATTACATTTAAGAATCGTGCTGATTTTTCACTATCATTTTGGTAAAAGTGTGATTTTTGGTATTTTATCTTTTATTTTGTTATTTGTTAAATAATGGTAGATCCTAAAAATTCTATTTTGACAATATTATTATAATCTCAAACAAAATATGACATCCAATAGTATTATATTGGACAGCTTAACTTTGTAAAATAGTTAATTATATTATTTTACTTTATGGTATGTCCAAGTTTTCTGCAGTATTAATGTATGCAAAAGGAAGGCTGTATTTTCTGATATTTCCATAATATAAAACCGATATGGGAAACTTTTTATTGGAGTAAAGGGAGTAATAATGACTTAAAGTAATTTCCATGTATTACTTATTTGAATATTTAAGTTGACGAAAATACAAGGAAACCTTAAAAACAAAAGGTCTTTTAGCATTTACTTTATACGAAAATCTTCTGTTTTTTATAATATTATATGTCTATAACAATTTAATTAAAAGTGAATAAAAGGATAATTATACATTATTTTCATAAATTATATGTAGTTGGTTGAAGATGGTGTTGGTTAAACCACGGCTGCCAACCAACGAACAACTTTGACAATCATCGAAGGTGGCACATCTTAGTAGCTTCTAGTTTTAAGTTTTAACTGTTATGACTCATTATTATAGTATAAAAATAACCTAATATAAAATAAAATAGAAAACCATAAGAAATACGAGAATTTTTGTCACGCATTTAAATATAAGTTTACTAGGTAACATATAGCTAGGACATATGTGTAGGTAACATATAACAAATGAAATGAGTCAAACACGTTGAAAGTCACTTAATTTATAGTTATTGTTATCATATTTCATCATTTATAGAATTTTAAAAAATGGACAACCAACCCAACCTAGCAAATTATCCATTATTAATTAACTTATTTGATTTAACCGGTTAGTTGAATACTAGTCTTTACTTTGCCGTAAATTTGGCATTTTAAGGTTTATTTAAATAAAATACTTGATCAATTATTATAAATGTTATATATTTTTAGTAGATCTAGCATGAGTTTAAATGTAGAGATCCCGATAGAATGCAAGTATTAATTATTCAATATCGGAAAAGTGTCGCATTCAAATCTTGGTTAGTTGTTGCTATCAGTTGGTGAGATCCATAACTCTTGACATGAAATGACTTTTGTGGGGAATGCATTTTAATTTCTTGCTTGTATATATTTGCTGTCTCGTTATAAATCATAAAATTTAATAATCATACATGTGAAATTATTTATTACAATATTTAATATCGTATAAAATCCGATTTCTATATCGTTAAAGTCGGTAATTAAGGATTGACATTTGTAATGAAAATATGCATAATTAGTTACTTATCATCATGATACAACATATTCTCAAGATAAATTGTTAATATATTATATATTAAATATAGTTAAAAAAAGTATATTATTTTAATAATAAAATAGATTGGAAAATGATTGAGGACATTAGCTAGATGTGTTGGCGACTAGTACTAATCGATTTTCAAACATGCAAATACATGCACACACGTACAAATTTACACCCGCATATATATGCAATCATGCGCACACATGTGTTTTTTTTTTTTTTTTTACGTATAACGGCAGTACCTTTACTTTTTTAACAATATACATATAAAGTTTAGTCGGTCATATATACCTCTTTTTCGTATTTAGAAGCAAAAGTTATTAGTAATTAAATTACCGATGTCACATTCGAGGTGTATATTTTTGAAGTATAATTTTGTATTATATTGACATTTTCTTATTCAACCTAAAAATATTTAGAATCTTCTTTCCAGTAATTATAGTGTATTATCTTTTAATGTAAGTCACCAAACTTGGGGGAATTTATCCCATAAAGAACCTTTTTCAAATTGGAATCAAATACTATGAAAGAGGTTTCTAGATATTATATGAAGAAAGTCATATTTTATGGGTTTTTATTCCTTGGAATATATAGAAAGTGAAATCATTCACAAAAGGTAATAAGATAATTAATTAGATATATAAAGTTGTATTCCAATTTTTATCCATCAAAAGATATTTATCTTTCAATCATGTGTATCTATATATCAATGAAAAAAAAATTGAATATGACAAAATGCTTCATTTTAAATTTTAGAATTCATGATTTGTATTTACTATTTAAGAAAACTTCTCAAAGAAATTAAAGGTAACTAAGAGAACATTCAATATTCATCTGACGTTATTTCTTTGATATAATAATAAATTATATCTCCTTCGTGTATTTGGGTTGAATCAAACCAAAACAAATTGTTAGTCAATTGTGGGTTCTTTTATTTTTATTATCATAAATTTATCTGAGTCAAATTCATATATTATAAATATCATTTCAATTTGAGTAATTCTCTTCGCTTTCTTTTCCCTATCATTTCGTTGAAATTGGTAACACGTTTATTGACATACAAATTAAACGTGAAAAGTAGAGTACTAAAAAAGTCGGCTAACATCGTTGACACGAGAATTCAATTATTTTGATAAATAGCGGTCCAAAATGTAGTTTACCCGTATTTTTTTCAATTCAAGGGTAGAATTGGCACTTCACAATACCACCTTCCTAATATTTGCATTCAAACTATTCTATATATTTTGTGGGGGAATTTGTCCAAAAATTTTCTTCTAACACCGCAGTTATAAAATCTTCCAAAATATGTTTAAACTTTGAATAATTTTTATCTAGGATAATATGGACCAAGTACGTTGTAGTTTATTGTATTGAATACGAATTAACTGAAACAGAAAATAACAATTAGTCCAATCTTACAATTGTACCAATTAGTTACTTAAACGAAAATCTCCAATAAAATCTTAATATTTTGATATAGATTATGAAAAAATCTCAAATTAATTTTTATTAACAAAAAATTCCTAAATTAATTTTTATTAACAAAAATGACAGAAACCGGCTAATGTTGAGACTTTTCCGTAAACGGAATGAAAATATTAGATCTTTATTGAACAAAAAACATATAGTTTCTTTCCTTTTTATTAATAAAAGTTAATTTGTAAGATTTTTGTTAATAAAAATTAATTTAAGATTTTTTTATAAAACGAACCAAAATATTTAGACTTTAATGAAGATTTCTTCTTAAATTTTATGCGATTAAATATTCATATTTATTTGGAGAATTTAAAAGTACGTAAGTTTTCTAAGTAAATTTTAAATTTTGGCAACCAAAATAAAAGTCAAGACAAAATTGTTTGTCTTTATTCTTGAGGGTAAAACAGTAATTTGACAATGCCACCTTTCTGTCCTTTCTTATTCAGGGTTTGTTGCAGTACTTCAATCTGGTGGAAGGTTGCTTAACCATGATTAAATCCTACCAACAACAAAACAACTTCACATATAACTGGATAGTCCGGACCCGAGTCGACGGATACTGGTCGACCCGACTACGACCCAATCTTTTCATCCCGGGTCAATACGTCGTCCCTTCCGGATCCTCCTACGGCGGCCTAAACGACCGTTTCGGCGTCGGCGATTTCAACACTTCCGTCACCGCCCTTTCCCGCCTCTCCATGATACCAGAACTTGACTCGGCCGGGTTAACGGAACTCAATTCAGAGTCGGCGTTTCAAGCTCAACTCAGACTGCGAAACATCTCTTATATCACTAAACGGATCCCGTTTTGCGTTGTCTCCGACCGAACCTACGACTTTCCGCCGGGAAGATTTGGTGTTCCGGTGGCGTCGATGTCGAGTAAAGGGCCGTTGAGCGGGGTGAAGTGCCGGCCGTGTACTTCTAGGTTTTCCGGTAGGTGGTCGGCTGCGGTTGTAAACGGGTTGGATCGGCAGTGGAGCTGGACGGAGAGCGGGAATGGAACGCTGCAGCTCTGCGACGGTCATGGCGGATGGGAAGATGGGTGGGAGAAGTTATTCGATGGGGTCGCCGGGAAGAAGTTGGCGGCGGTGAGGAACAGGGTGGCGGCGATGTCGTTTGATGAGTGTGTGGCGGATTTTGAGCACATGAAGCGGCGGTCGGCCGTGTGGGATGTTCCGCCGCCGGCGGAACTTTGCCACCCCGTTGAATAGAAAAAAAAAACAGAGTGTATATTTTTATTTTCTTTTTTGATGAATAGCCCTACACAAAAAAAAAAGTTTAACATCATTTACTCTTTTTTTCAAATGCGAATTACATACTTTTAGGAAATTAACTTCAATCACTTTTATTTTGATGTAAATAGAATAATCGATACGATACAGACAGGTCAAAGTAAAAAGACATTTGTATACTTGTAATATATGTATAAATATCTTTTTTTTTTTTTTTTTTGGTAACGGAGGAACCCAACTAACCCATCCTTTGGATGACCCAGCTGAGCCAACCTCCGAGGTGCACTGAACCCCCCGGTAGTGCCCGTGCTCCCTTTTAAAGCATCCCCATTGGGGAGACCGGTGGCCATCCCTGATTGAAACCTGTGGGAATCGAACACTGGACCTCCTCTATGATGAGCAAGAGTCGTAACCACTAGGCCATCAGGAGATGGTTAAATATCATAGTTCCTGGTATGCCGGATTAATTAGTATTTTGAGAAAAAAAAAAGAGAAATACAAAAAATGTATCAAACTTTGTAGAGGTCATGGGCTACATGTTGCATCTAAACAAACAAAAATTGTCTAAATGCAAGATATAGCAAGTTAGCAACATACTTTGTTTAGCTGTTGTCAGAACATCGACCATTGGTTTCTTTATATTAAACATTAAACTTTCAATTTTTTTAGGGCGGTATACTTTGAAAATCTATCCAATTATAGCATATAACTTTCATTTTTTTTTTTTTTCATATTTAAACACTATAATTTACAAAGTGTACCCAATTATTGTAATAAAAAATGCTTTCCATATTGCTATAATTGGCTCTTTTTTCAAGGTATTTTGTCTTAATTGGAAATAATGAAAGTATGATGCTATAAGAGTAATTTATTTGTGGTTTTTGCTATAATCTGAGATTTTTTTTATTAAAACTCTTTAATTTTTCATAGTTGCACATGTTGATGCGCCTATAAGGGAACGATTTGTGTGCTTTGATGCCTAATTATAATTCTTAGGTAAGTCCTAAATATAAGTTTTTTATTTTTTTTTATGTGATCGTAGTAATGTTTAATTTGGCTATCCTCAAGGACCAATAATTTTCGTAAATTTGAATTTTGGGAGACATTTGGACAACATGTAGCAAGTAATGATAATCCTATAAAATTTTATTGAGAGGTTCTATATTGTTGGAATATAGAAAGGCTAATACTCTCATTCATTCATAAGAGAGGTTACATAAGAATATATATAGCAAAACCCTAAACGATATTGGGCCGAAACCCTAACCCAAACACTAACACATTGAGCCGAAGCCCTAACCCATACACTAACACATTGGGCCGAAGCCCTAACCCATACACTAACATCCCCCCGCAGTTTTATCGGGAGGGACGATGAAACTGGAAATCAAATAAAACAAAACAAAATGAGAACAAAAAATAATAAAGATGTTCCACTCGATCGGATTTGCAGTAGAGTAAACACGTCGGCCTTGTTGAGAAAAAAAGGAGGAAAAAATCATCCGCTGAATTCCTTGACCATCCGATGGAGAAAAAGTGCGCCGGAAGTAGCTAGGGTTCCAGCGAGATAGGGGGCTCCGGCGAAGTCGGCGCCGGAAAAAAAAAAACAGGTAGACTCGGCGTGAGCAGATCGGCAGAGGGGAGTGGTGGGTTTTGCACCGGAGGCTGGTAGGAGCACGGAGCCGGTGACAGTTGGAGGAGGGAAACAAGAACAGCGGCGGCGGTTGACGGAAGGTGCAGAACCGGCGGCTGGGCGGCGCAAATCGCGAACGGAAACCGGTTGTAGGTCGCGAACGGGAGCAGGAGGGAAGGAGAAGGAAGAAGAGGCAGCAGCAGGTAGAGGACGGTGGTGGTGTTCGCTGGGGAGGAGCTGGCAAACGGAGAAGACAGCCGGAGAAGGAGAAGAAGATGCCGGAGAAGGAGGCGGCGGAGGTTGCTTGAGTTCTAGCGATAGAAGAGAGGGTGGCGGTGGTGCAGAGGCGGCGGAGATGAGCCGCCGGAGCCGGAGGTGAGCCGCCGGAGAAGATGACGGCTGAAGGTAGAAGTGCAAACTCAAGTCTCGATAAAGTGAATGTGTTTGGGTTGTCGCGGGTTATTTTAAAGTGAAGAAAGGAAAACTGAAATGCAAAGAAACAAACGGAAGGGAAGGCACCTCCGACGAAGAATGTCGCCGGAGGTGGGCAGTGGCGGCACGTGGTTGTGGTCAGCACTAAACCCGCTCTGATACCATGTTGGAATATAGAAAGGCTAATACTCTCATTCATTCATAAGAGAGGTTACATAAGAATATATATAGCAAAACCCTAAACGATATTGGGCCGAAACCCTAACCCAAACACTAACACATTGAGCCGAAGCCCTAACCCATACACTAACACATTGGGCCGAAGCCCTAACCCATACACTAACATATATCCTCCTAATAAAGCTTCCTAACTTTCTTCCTAATTATTAGATCATTACAAGTCAAAAACAATGGATGAGATTAAGAGAGATGATTAGTGGAGTCCACATGTCCTTATATAGATGGTTAGGAAGATGAATTAGGAGGATTAGTAGGAATAAATAGAATTTTCCAATTTTTTATTTTCAATTTTCGTAGGTGTTCAAAGACAATGCACGATAACAAATACAACAATGATACAACATAAAGTATAATCATTGTGAACTTTATTAGCAACCGACTTCCAACTTTGTTCATTGTATTTTCCAAAAAATCCCTCGTTTTATATTAAGAAATATCTTTTTTTTTGTCCCGGGCCTCGTATACTGTAGGAGCGGCTGTGTATGTATGGTAAAAGTCATTGTACAAATTCCATTGTTATAGGTACAAGTATATGTAAAACAATAATGATGAAGGTTTTTCCTGAATGCTAAGTTACATAACATCAATTTTATAAGTCACCTAATTGGAGTACCAAGCCCGTGGTTTTTGATGTGTTAAAGCACGCTTCATCTAGAATCTTTAAAAATGAACACCAAACAACATTTTAGTTGTTAATCTCCTAAAGGCTGACCATATTCAACCTGCATCAAATTATACAAGCTAAGTGTATACAATTTGTTTATTCTAAAGTATTGAAACGAGAAGTAAACGTTTCCATATAACAATAGTATTTCTAAAATTTACTAAAGTTATAGCTTTTAGTGATTAATAGCAACATACTTTACAAATATTATCAATTAGGGCATCATACTTTGAAGATCAATCAGGGGCGGATGCAGAATTTATCAATAGTCGTGGCATCGAATTTTTTTCCAAGCTAATATAATAAGAAAAAAAAATTCCGACCAAACATAATAACATAAAAACGATTAAAAGTACTTAGCATTAAATATTCATATAACATATTTGTTTGTTGCAAATACAATTTAAAGTTCACCTCAACGAATACACATTTTTGTAAAACGCTCCATAACATCTTGAAACTTAACTTTCAATAGGGCTTCTTTCTCAACATTGCAAACCAACGCATCGTTCAAAAACTCATCACCAATTTTATTGCGCAAGTCGGTCTTCACGAGTTTCATCGTAGAAAAACATCTTTTCACCGTTGCAGTTGCAACTGCAACGGGTAAAATTAAAGTCAATTTCAGTAGCTTATAAACCAAATGATATGCTTTATGTCTCCCTGTTTTCACCTTCAAATGAGAAAGTTCGGAAATTTCCTTCAAACTAGTGAACCGTTCATCTTTGATGCAAGAGTGATAATAAATATCAAGTTGTCCTTTAAGATCTCTAATATTCAAATCACTAAAATCCCTCTTGTACATTTTAGCTAACTTCAACAATTTTGTCTTGTCAAATTTAGCAAATGAATCCGCCATATCGACGATTTTAATTTCATGTTTTTCACAAAAAGAATGTACCTTTGGTAATATGCTATCAAACCACGTATCTCTTAATTTTTGCAAAGAATCCATATGTCTAGATCTTGTTTTTGAAGCTCCTTTGACAATATACTCGTGCGGTGTAAAACGTCATACATCAAATGCAAGTAAAAAACAAATTCATATGTCTTGAGATTTGATAGTATTTCGTCTGCTTGACGTCTGTTTTGTAAACTTCCTCCCTCCTTTTCAACATAATCTAGAATGTCAAGAACCCACGATTAAAACTTCATCAAACTTGAGATTGTGTTGAAATATGAACCCAATCTTGTATCGCCTGCTCTAATAAGTGTGCTTTCTTGATTTAACCCTTTTCCAGTTTCAAGTTCACCATTAGCAATTCCGTCTCGCCTACTTTCTTGACTTAGCTCTTGTAGCAAGTCTTTTCTTTTACACGAACCACAAACCACATTAACCACCAACGAAATTTCATCAAAAAAGTCACGAACACCAGCATGCTTCTTAGCTACGGCCACAATCACTAATTGAAGTTGGTGTGCAAAGCAATGTACATAAAATGTCATTTTATTTTCTTGTAATATCAAAGCTTTCAAACCATTAAATTGCTAGCCCCATTGTAACCCTGTCCTCTTACTTATTAAAAAAATTGAGATGTAATATATAAAACGAATAATCTTCAAAACAGCCTACAACAACACTCTACAATGTGTTGCATCAAGCTAAAAACAGCCTACAACAACATTTTTAATAAGAGCCTACAACAGCACTTTTGAAAACAGCCTACAGCAGCATTTTTAATGTCTACTGCAACCTTTATGTAAGTGTTGCATTAGGCTGTTTTTTTGTAGTGTAAGCAAAAAAAATAACAAGATAAAATTACCTGAGTAAAACTAAACTCATTGCTTGTAAGTGCTTCATATATGGCATTTTTAAGAGTCATACTAGATGTATCTTGAACATGCACAACTCCAATAAATCTTTCTTTCACGTAACCAAGGCTATCGGCATGTCTCAAAACAATAGTCATTTGTTCTTTTTTTGGTACATCACTACATTCATCCACCAATAAACCAAATACATCTTCACAAATTTCTTTGCGAATACTCTAAAGTATTTCTTGTGCAAAACATTCCACAATATCTTTTTGACTCTTCGGGCAAATTATTTTATTATTTTTGGAGCCTTTTCTAGAGTGTTATAAAAAATCTCATCATTATTTTCTCCAATAACTTTAATTGTTTAATGTAAAGCCCTCTATTTAGCGAATCAATCGACTCATCATGACCCGAAACAGTAAAACATTTTTCAATAAATATCTAGAAGCACTAACCAAAACACGTGATCGATCATTATACCTACGTTTTTCACGTTTGCTTGTCCTCCTCATGGATTCGATAATAGTTTAACTTGGTTTCATTGGAAGTTCACACTTTCCTCTTTCTTTGTTGTGAAAACTATCAACATCACCCACACGAGCCCAAAATGTATCTTTTGCTTTATTCCAACTATTAACGCCTTTTGTAACAAATGTATCTCTCCCTCCTTTTTGTCCCATCATGTCTCTAAAAACATAACAATATAAACAATATGCTTTGTCTGTTTTCTTGCAATATTCTAGCCAATCAAAGTCATTATACCATGTAGGAACAAATTTTCTATCTTTGTTACCTATTCTCTTTGATGGAAACTTATGAACCCTTATTCGACAAGGTCCTTGAATGTAACACTCGACTTATTAACAAAAACACCCCAAAAATTTTCATTTTTCAAACCAAATATTTTACAAATAAAACATAAGTAGGGGGTATCAGTTAATATAATACGAGTACAAGAGTATCACGAAGTACAATACATAAAATATTATACATTCTCTAAGCCGGGTCGTCCCATCAATACTAAGTCCTCAGTCACGGACTTTGTCTTTTCCCTTGACGGGATCACGCTCACCTGCAGGGACATATCAATAAAACCGTGAGCTATAAAGCCCAATGAGTAATCAAATCAAGTATAACATATATAAGAATAAAATTCTCTATACGAAATCAAATAAGCAATATCTTGCAATATAAAAACCATATATGGCTCACGGGTTATCCCGCTGTTGCCTAGACTCACGGCTCCGTTCTTGCCATCGAAATGACTCACGGCTTATCCGGTCTTGTCTATATAGGTTCGACTCGCAGCTCCGTTCTTGCCATCGCAATGACTCACGGCTTATCTGGTCTTGTCGTACCATAAATATCGACTGACTCACAGCTCCGTTCTTGTCTATAGCAGACTCACGGCTTATCTGGTCTGGTCGTGTCATTATTGTTGACTCACAGCTCCGTTCTTGTCTAAAATAGACTCACAGCTTATCTGGTATTGTCATATATCGAATCATGTAAATTGTCATTTTTGTCCCCCAAAATCATTTCCATTTGCAGCTGCCCATATAACACATATCACATCGGATAATAGTGAGATTACTCACCTGAAGATTTGCTACAACTAGCGTTTGTTGTTCCTTGCCTCGAAATGAAATCCGTAGGATTTTGTCCCGTACCTATAATTCCATTTATTATCAAAATGATTATAGGTTAATAACCATTCCAATTAACTCTAATGCAATAGAGTTCAATACAATATCATTATAAACAATGTCTAGTTAATAAACTTCCCGTTTACTAACTTTTTATGAATTTTACTATTCACCGAGGCATTCGAATCGATCTACAGTGCCCCCGAGGGGTCGAAAACTCAATATGAAAATTTTCCCAAACTTTTTAGACCATAACAGGCCTATGGTTCAAGTTTGAGCTAAATCGGACAAGCCAAGCAAAAGTTAGCGTTTTTGATCCCCTGCCTGGCCTCTGCTTGGAGGCGCACTGCGCCTAGGACAGGGCGCACTGCGCCTGGGCGCACCCAGCCTGGGGCTTGGGCGCACTGCGCCTGGCGCCTGCGCAGGTCTCCTGTCCAGCCGCGATTTGTGCACTGTAGCATGCAGTTTTGGTCCATTAAGTCCTTATTTCAGTTCCTAATCGTTTGGGGTTTGTTCCTAGGCTAAAACCTTACATTTTTACAAGGTTTTTAACCATCAAAACCCACTCAATCAATCATAGGAAGAATTAGGGTTCTTAGTTCTAACAACCCCAAATCTTCAATTTCATCAAATATAACAATCTACTTCCATTTTGTTGAGTTAAGCTCTAACTAGCATGACTTAATGGAGGTATTACATCAATTTAAAAACCCAATCATAACTGTAATTGCATTTTTTGAGTTCTACAAAACTCATCAAGAACAACTAGCAAGAACTTGGAAAACTAACCTTTCAAACTTCCAATTCTACCCTTTGAAGCTATATTCCAATTATGCAACTTCAATCTTCAAGGTTTCTTCAAATTCTCTGCAGAAAATCTCATAAGAAACTCCTCCCGTATGTGCCAAAATTCTACCCAAAATGGAAGAAGCTTCCAAGCTTTTATACTTCCAGAAATTACAGTTTGGTCCCTAGAGTTGCATATTTAGGACTTTTGCCACAATTTACAAAAATTAATGACAAAATCACATTTTTATAAAATTTTAAGTCCAAGACTCAAAATATTATTACCAAACAAGTCCTTTTCTGTCCAAAAGACCAAATTACCCTTTTGAGGTAAAATGACCGTTTTGCCCTTTTTATTATAATTATATAATAAACATGTTTTTGGTGTTACATTGAATCAAATACCGCTTTCTTACTTCATCTCTAATCTTTGAATCATAAGTTGTAATCGTTGGTCTATCTCCCGAGTCCCTTTGAAGATCTTTCACATCAAAAGTTTCGTTAGATGATGGTTTTGGCGGAATTACATTCGAAATCGGAGGCATTGGTTGATTGGGTTCTTTGACATTGAGGTTTGGCCTTTGAGAAGATCCTTCCCTACTTTTATTATTAGAAGATGATCTTGGTCTCTTATTGAAATTACTTGTATTAAAATAATTCACAATGTTACCCTACAATTCAATTTCACAAATGAAAATTATAAATCAACAACTAATTTCAAAAACCTATAATTTTAAATATTTCTTACAATCTTACTTGTTTCATCTTAGGGTTTTAGAGGATTGAAAACACTTAGACACACAATTGTTGAAGACTTGAAGTCGTGATTTGCTACTCCTTTTGATCGTGATTTACTTCCTCGGTTCCTCCTGCTGTCTACTGAAATCGACAAAGGCTGATCGTGAGTTGAATGCGTGGTCTGATTTCTGAAGTTGTGATCGAAGGTGTGGTCTGAAGTCGTGATCGACAGGCGATGGATCATGGATTTATCGTGAACTCTTGATAGTCCAGCAATTGTAGATTAAGTATAATTAGCCTAAATGCCCATTTATTTTAATTAGCCTAATTATACTTAGTGAGTCGGTGGCACTTTATTATTTAAGCGATGACACATTTTTTTCGCACCATTGCACCCTATTAGAAAATACAAAAAAAAAATTATTTTAGCAGGTACCCCCCTCCCCCCCCCCCCCCCCCGAGATCAATACAGATCAAATGGAACAGGGAGGACACTCTTCTATGCACCATCAACTACGATAATTAGAAGTGCTTTGAATCATCGTAATAAGCAATCTGTAACTGAAGAGACACAAGCGATGCCATAAATTTGATTACTAATGACCAAAAAATAAATGTCACATTGCATTATAGCGCTAAAAAATCTCTTAAGTTTTGGACGACCTCAATAAACAAAACATATGGTTTGAATGCTCATGATGTATTCTCCATTTATTTTTTATCATAAGTGCTCTATCAAAAATAAAGAATTCGGGTCGGCGAATCTCGAATACCAGGAGTTTCGTATACTCCCCTAGATGTATGAAAGGTTTCGATAAAACACGAGACGAAAAGTAAAATAAATACTTTCGGTTATCTGTAGCCAGTCGACTCTATTGTGCTATGCTGAAAAAAATAATATTGATAAACGATAGAGAACGTCTGATGAAAATAATATCTACTATGTGTTTAAGAGTGGCTGAATGACCAACTGCAGATCATCGGTTGGGGACGCAATCGTTGAAAAGCGATGCGAAGTGGATGCTTTGGTCTCAAACCGGAGGATATTTAATAAACTACAGTTTCGGAAAATCTTATCGGAACATGTCAGTCGGAGGACATCGGATATAAAATATCTTCGACCGGATGCTACTAAGCCTGGACCTCTGATTTGTCAATCGCTCGTCGATGAATGGTTTGTCGACCCAATGAAAAATGTCAGTAGCAATGAGTGGAATAAAATCCACATTATTCTGATCAGCTGTAGAAGTATACAATCCGAAGCGAGATGGTTCAAAAAATGATGAACCTCGGACGCAATCGTGAACATCCAATTTTTGAGGAAAAATAATGTAACGACGAAAAAAATTGTTTCCACAAAAGTTTGCTTCGGACGATATCGGGAAAAAAATTGTGTTAAAGAAATAATTGGTTAAAAATGAAATGAGTAAATTGGTGTTAAAAAATATTGATGTAAAACTTAAATGGGAGGAGAATGCTGAAATAGCTTTTCCTGTGTGAGAAGGAAATTTGGTGAACAGGGGATGTTTGGGGTCATGGAGAAGTTTGGTTAGAATGACAGGTTTTTGTAAGGATGAGAAGAGATGGATCAGGAGGAGAAGGGTGAGGAGAGGAGAAGCTTTGGTTCGGACAATAATGAAAAAAACTTTCATCGTGTCAGGAGATTATGTTGCTATCGGGTGGGAAGGAAAAATTGGCTTTAAAAAAATTCATCAAAATTGGTGATAAAAAATAGAGTGTTAAATGGGTGTTAAAAAAAATAAAGTGGCAAAGGAGGTGGGGTAGCTTTGGTTGATACGAAAACTGAATAAAGTTAAAAGGGAAAGGAGGTGGGTAGATTTGATTACCGTAAATGGTGATAGTTTGTATTTGGTTCACATCCAAGTAGGTGAGTGTTTAACTTGAGAGAGGTATGGTTGGTCGGGTACGATCATATGGGTGTCAGGCGTTTTAAGGAAGGTATGGTGGAAAGTTTGGGTTTGTGAGTTGTCAGAAAAAATGGTTGGAGAGTTAGAGAGACGCCGTTCTTGTGGTAGAATTCTTCTGAAAAGGGTAATTTTAAATAAACCTTCTTCATGTGTAGATGTGTGTTGAGTGGGTTGACCTCCATACACACATGTCACATTATGGAGGTTTTTTTTTTTACCAATAAAAAAAGAGATGTGAGAGACAAAAGATACTGTTGGTGCAATAAATACATACAGAGAAATGAGAGATTCTATTTAAATCCGGTTGAAACACGCTTCACGTGTTGACGAGCTCTATGCACGACACGTGCTCTGGACAAGGAACCTTATGAGCCGGTGAATGTCACGCACTGGCCTTGAGAGTGGGCAATGTTTCGTCGGAGGGAAAGAACCCATGCATCAGTTCCTAGTACTCTTATGCATTGGCAATTGTAAGTTTCTTTAATTAGCCATAGTTCGTCTCTCAAATCAAATAAATGACCACAAACATTCCAAAATAAATTCCAAAGCAAATGCTGAGTTAGATTTGACGTTTGCGGAGTAATAAAAACGTGAAGGTCGAAACAAATATCCAATGTGTCAAATGATTAATATATGTGAGAGTTTACAAAAGATCGTGCTCCGAATCAAAAGGATGAGCAACACATACAACACATACACCTCACATTGTGAGTTTTATCTAAAATGAATAATAACATGACTATATATAGGTAGTTACACAATTAAGGCAAAGTCCAACACACACAAATCATAGTGGGCCTTCCAAGCCCGCCAAACATCATCTCATGTAGGCCTTTGTACCATAACAATCTCCTCCTCAAAAGTCAGAATGGATGATGTGGCGCAACATCGCGAATGAACAACTAACAGAACCGAGGACGATGATAACAGGGTGTAGAAGCAAATCCTCGAATCTTCAATGTCAGTAGTCTCCAAAATGAGCCTTGGGATAGTGGCGAGATAAGAACCGTGCTATAGAGGACATATGTAACCTCAAGCAACAAAAAGTAATCTCAAAGATAAGCATAAGCGTAGACCCATCAAGTAAGCCCACTTCGGAATCGAAATATGAATCACCTCATAAACGTGAAAACTCTCCCTCTATGTGTCATCGGTTTCCAAAAAATGTGATCGTGAATTAATCCGCTAAAAGAATAATCGCGAAAAGATGTCTTGTATGTAACCCACAACCCTAATTCTCAACCAATCGCGATCAAGATATAACCAAAGTCGAGTGCCAATAACACATGAGTCATCGCACCAAATAATCATCAAAGTGTATCGAGATTAAAAATAATATCCAACTTCAATAAATCTCTCACGGTTTTCACAAAAAATCGTCAAATCTGAAAAATAACACTTCACCTTCAAAGGATCATTCCATATTCTCCCCCTTTTATGATCTAAAAATTAGACCATAAAAAAATATGAATTAATACATGCTCGATCCGGGTAAAACCAATAAAAACTCCCGTTTGACTTGTGCGTAGTCGTCAAATGCCAAAAAATACGCATATGACATGAAAAAACAAATATCGTGGAATCCAAAACTATTTTCTCGGGTACTGTTCATCCTAAAAATATTTTTCTGAATTTTGATCTGAATCGAAAAAAGTAATAAAGGTTGAAGATCATTGGATCCGAATCGAGCTAACCGAATTGAAAGAATTAGCCCAAAAATAATTCTTTGTAGCCCAATAATGAAATTAATCCAACAACCTCCTCATAAATTTCAGTCCAGATACTGTTTGTGTGGCCCGTAAAGAAAATGAATCCATATTGTGTTTGGGCTAGGGTGAAGTATACTGGGATTGGTATGGATCCGAATTTGGTCGTTTGCTCCGGCCGAAAAGAGCCGGCATGGGTGTAAGTGTAATGGTGTATAAGACAACCCATCACTTAGCCATTCAAATCACAAACACCATTTCACAATTTTGTAACCAGATTGAAGATCGGAACACGTTTCCATCCAAATATTACCGTCAAGTTCAAAGTTGTTCTTATTTCCCGTAAAACCAAAATCTTCAATCATCATCATTAGAAAGAAATTCGATTTTAGTACAGATATTGAGATATAATCAGGTCTGAGTCATCTAGAATTGATGTACAGATTTTCATTCTTCCACATCTCGTTTTCATGTAACTATGGTTCGTCGATACTCATATGGTAATTGGTAAATGGATAAAATGTTGGATTTGAATACACGTTATGCCTAAATATCAATACCAGTGTATGAGATCTGGATAAATTAAACAAAACGAGAACCATTTTGAGATCGGATTGATTAGAACACTTTCCAGTTTCAGATCCGGATGGAACCAAAATACGAACCGATATTAACACCAATTCTGAGGTCTAAATCAGATATCAAATGGAATTGATAGAATGAGATCTCGCAATCCATTTTCTGATATCAGCCTTGATACAGATAAATTAAGAATCATGTATGTATTGGATCAAAGAACATTAAAATACTTGGGCTAGTGAACAGCATCCGAAAAGAATGAGATCTAGAAATGTGAACAAAATAGTGAACAATACAATTTTGGGCAAAACGATTTTGAACAATTTGGATCAATGAACAGTAGAAACCAGATCTGAAATAAAGATGTATGAACACCATGAATCAACAAGAATGAGAATGAACAAATATTTTGATGAACAATAAGGATCCAGATGAATGAACACTAACACATAAAAAATATGTGATTCTAAAAATTATTTAGAGACTCACCAACAATCCTTTAAACTTGAAACAATCTTCCAAATGTTGTCAAATCGATATCATTTCCTTGAAATAATCGTCAGATCTTCAAGGTATGACTTTGATACCACTTGTTGAGTCATATTTGACGTTTGCAGAATAAAAAAACATAAAGATCGAAACAAGCATCTAAGGTGCTGAATGATTAGTATATGGGAGAGTGTACAAAAGATCGTGCTCCGAATCAAAAGGATGAGCTACGCATAAAACACATACATATCACATTGTGAGCTCTGCCTAAAAATAAATAATAACATGACTATAAATATGTAGCTACACAACTAGGGCAAAGCCTAATACACATAAATCATAGTGGGTCTTCCAAATCCACCAAACATCATCTCATATAGGGCTTTGTACCATAACAACAAATAAGAGTGTCTTTTTCAAGATTAGAAGCAATTTTCTCAAGAACAATTCTAATAGTTTCAGGAAAAAATTGTCAAAAATATATATTGATATTTTTTTGAAAGTATTCTCTCATACTCATATGTTATTGATCTTTTCCATATTGTTTAGCAAAATATGGATAATATGGATCTGAAAAATACTAGAGACAAGAACATCACCTTCTTCATCTTCAATAGTAGAAAAAAAAAGTTACTTGTGAAAGCTTTGATCATAGCAGCATAAATACATGAGCATCAATAACAACAACTTATTCTTGATAGGATAATCAACACAAAAATCATAGATAAACTCATCAGAAAAATTTATGTAGCGAATCTGAGAGATTTTTTTTGTAAGAACATGAAAATCTTCAAGAGCAAGAATGTTAGTCTGGATCTTTTTCGTTGAGTCATAAATGTGGCTCTGATACCAATTTGTCAGAATCCGTGGTGGCTAGCAACATGCAAAATAATAATATTCTTAAAGATAATCTATAAAACTGAAGAATATAAATGACTAATATTGATTTCATAGATAAAAAAGAGTAAAATACAACATACGAACAACACATGTGACATGAAAAAATTCCCTAGCACAAAACTCTCTGAAATCTAAAGACTGCATTTTTGCGCACACACACAAATGACCACTTCCCTTCCTAACTATAAGAAAAAGGAAATATTCTTAAATACATAGATAATATTATAGCCTAGCTATCACTAATCATCGTATAACATTTTCAACTCCAATATGTGAGAATATTTCCCGTGAGCTATTATATTTTATACACTATTAAGAGATTAAAAACGTTATCACGATTGACAATGCATCATCAAACGACAAGACAATTAATCTTTTTGATAAAAAATAGTCTAATATGTACGACGGAAAAAATATTTTCAAGTACGATGTATTGCTCATATATTGAATTTCATTGTTAATGATGGTTTTAAAAAAAATAACAAAATTATCATGTAAATTATATATAAAAACAGTTTGATATATAAGACAACCGACATCACTCACGAATTATTGAAAATGACTGTGTCGTTAAAAAAACGTTTTCATCAAGTATGAAATTGAAGATACGTTCTCAAGTTCAATATTTCAATGTTTTCGATAATTTATTAGGATTTACATTTTTGTAAGAGTTTGGCTCCTGATTTAAAGTTTGATAGTGAAATCCGTTTTGCACATGGATGGATCCATTGGGGCCCAATGTTGAATTTGGTAGGGAACCCATTTTGCATATGATACATGTGGATCCAATGTCACACAAAAAACGCCATAAGTAGTCTAGTTTGACTGACATCGCTGTGAATCAAATTTCTACATGGATCCATGCGGATCCAATGTTGAATTACACAAAAAATCATTGTTATGGGCTATCTTTTATCAAAACTCCAAACTGCAACATTAATTTGACAAAATTTTTAATAGGTTTTGGACTATTCTTATGTAATTACTAGGCGAATTCCCGCGCGTTGCGCAGAAACAAAATTATGTAGTTAGAATAATAATACATATGTTTTGTTAAATATATCCAAGTGATTGTTATCTACTATGTACTAACAATTTTATATAAGAAACAAAAAGTTGATGTATCACTAATAAATTATCTTATATCAAAACATTTGTTCTAAAAAAAATAAAAGAATAAAGAAATAATTAGTTAAATAATATCATAATAAATAAAGAATAAGAAATTTCAGGATAATGGTTAAAAAATCATAGTATAGTTGGAATCTATACTGTGGAATTTTTTTAGACTTATTTGTAATAAACTAATATATTTTTATTGTCAACACTTAAACAACTAAATATTAATGTTTAACTAAAGTAAACTACCTTAATTAATGTTATAATACCATTATAATAACTAACTTTGTCATAATATTTAAGATTACAAACTAATGATAATGTTTGTATTGATTTAATAAAAATACTAAAAGCTTGTTTTTATGTATATTTAATTCTAAAAATTTCATATACAATAAAATTAAAATCATGTTTCATCATCTATTTTAAACAATTAAAAACTAATATTTATTTAAAATGAATCACCATGATGCAATTAATAATAAAATTATAATATATAATTTATCGTAATTGTTGATTATAAACTAACGTTTACATTATTATTAAAAAGAACATGAAATGTCATAAAAAGTTTTAAATAAATGTGTTCGAAGTAAAAATGCTTCTATTAATAATTATAATATGTAGGTAATTGTAAAATGTACTTATATATTAGCAAACTTCATTTATTAGAAGATAATTATAATATATGATGAACTAAGTATTTTGTAAAAAATATTCAATTTAATCAAATTTAAATATTGATTATATGTATGATTTACTAAGTATTTTATGAAATCATTCATTTCGATCAAATAAATTATTAATTATATTTTATTAGAAATGCAAGAACAAATATTTATTGATCTACTTGCTTTATTTTTTTTTTCAATAATCTCCTCAAACATTCATGTGTTTTTTTTGATAATTTTCCTCAATTTCTGTTTAAATATAATATCTATTTAACTAATTATGTATAAAGTTCTTTCAAAATACTAAACACACAAATATATAAATAAGATTTTATTTTATAAATCACAAATATAACATATGATAATAAAATATCAAAGCTTGTATTACATGAAGATGTATACTATTCTAATTGATGAAATAAGAATACTAAAAATCTCAAATAAGAATCCAAATCATCAACTAATTACATAAACATAATTTTGAGTTACAAAATAAGCATAAAACATAGTAAAATACAATAACTTCGTTGTGAAATCTTTTTCATACACACATTTTCTTTGTCGATAATGGTTGTATGATCATCGTAATATGGCTCAAAATATTTCAAAAAAAAAATCTTTAAACCTTGGCAATCTTCTTTCTATATGATTTTTCTCATTTTGTATGTGATTTGTATTTGTGTGTTACTCAAATGATTGTCCTCTTTTATAGTAAAAAAAAGACTATTCACTTATAATTCATTTGATACTCATAAATTGTATCATTATTAGTTTAAATACTTAGTAATTATAATATATAAGTTAAAAACTCTTGAGTGGTTTTTAATAATTAGTTGATAGATGAAGAGGTGGAGGTTTCAAATGAATATGGTGCAAGAATGAGGCATTTCTTGAACCATATTCATTTGGATAACCTCTATTATAAGAGTTATATAGATTTTGGACTAATTTACTTAGTTATTTATATTTGTTTTTTTCATATTTTTTAATTAACTTTAGTAATAATAAGAATAAATTTTTATGTTTTTATTATATTTAACAATTAAAACTACTTGTATATTTTTATGGTAAAACTTTATTTTTAATTTGTGTACTAACTTTTATGTTTTTTATTGTTAGACCGTTCGTATTCACCTGGTATAGGAAGAGTTCCCCATGATACAAATGTTGATGCTTGCAAAGATATGGTCACCTGTCTTGAGAAATCAACACTTTGTATTGAAACTTCGAAATTGTTGACGCATGTTTTTTAGAGAACTATTGGTAGGGATGGCAAAAAACTCCGTGGGACCCCGAACCCGTGGGACCCCGATCCCGTATGGGGGTATTTTTCTAAAATTTTCGGGAGCGGGGGCGGGGGCGGGGAAAATTCACTCACGTTTTAATTACCGAAGCAACACCGGAACAAAAGGTTTGCTTGGTCACCATAGCATATGTAATGCGGGGAAAGCTCAAAGTAAAATTGACGATTTTCAAAGTCGTTTGGTTGGAAAAAAATCTAAGACCGACGAAAATGGGGGATCGGTTTTAGCAACACATTGTTTTAATTACGATGATTCACGAAAGGATCTTGCTAGCATGATAGTGAAGCATGACTACCCACTTCGTATGGTTGAACATGAAGGTTTTAGAGTTTTTTGTCAAGGGCTTCAACCATTATTTAAGTCTATTACTAGAAACACAGCCAAGAGTGATGTATTCAATTTGTACGAGGAGGAGAAGGCAAAGCTAATGAAATTCTTGGGAAGTCTTCAAGGACGGATTGCAATAACTACCGATATGTGGACGTCCAACAACCAAAGAAAAGGATACATGACTGTGACTTCCCATTTCATTGATGATTCATGGAAATTGCAAAGCCGACTTTTAAGGTAATTACTAATTATATACTTAATTGTTTAATAGAATACTTTGTTTTTGTTAAATTAATTTGAATCTAATTTGTTGATTGGTAGGTTTATATATGTGCCTTGTCCTCATACTGCAGAGAATCTAACAGATGTGTTGTTAGATTGCTTGTTGGAGTGGAACTTAGATAGAAAATTATCAACGTTAACTGTTGATAATTGTTCAACAAATAATTGCATGATAGACTTGATGACCCTAAAAATGCCTTATGATGGTTTAATCTTGGGTAGAGAGTTGTTTCATATGCGATGTGCGGCCCATATTTTGAATTTGATTGTGAGAAGTGGGTTAGATACCTTTAGTAATGGGATCGAGAAAGTTCGTGAGAGTGTTTCATTTTGGACAGCAACTCCGAAAAGAATGGAGAGATTTGAACAAAATGCAAAACACTTGGGTGTTAATTGTGAAAAAAAAAATAGCCCTTGACTGCAAAACACGCTGGAATTCCACATACTTGATGCTTGCTACTGCCATGAAATACAAAAAAGTCTTTTTTCGGTTAAAACAACGTGAGCCCCAATATAAGAGCTTGCCTGATGAAAACGAATGGGCTCTAGCAAATGAACTTTGTGATAGGCTGAAAATTTTTTATAGTGTCACAGAATTGTTTTCAAGGACAAAGTATCCTACCACTAACATTTTTTTCCCAAAAATTTGTGAAATAAAGTTGGCTTTGAAAAAATGGGATACCTCTAAGTTCATTCAAATCAGTACCATGGCATCAAGTATGATTGAAAAATTTGATCATTATTGGAAAGACAGTCATGGGGTGATGGCTATGGCTACCATCTTGGATCCTAGGTTTAAGATGAAAATCCTAGAGTACTTTTTTCCTCTTATCTATGGAGTAGATGAAGCAAAACTTCATCTATTTAATGTGAAACAAATTTGTGAGGATATATTTCAACGATATCATTCAAGATGTGTGACTGAAACAAGCAAAGATGATAGTGTCCCCATTTCTACTCAAAATGCCACTCCCGAAGTTGAGACGGAGTCATTAGATGCTTTTTTTCTTGGAATTCTTCTAGTAGTGTTACTTGTGGGAAAACCGAGTTAGAAGGCTACTTGGAAGAAAGCACTTTACCCGGGAGTCATGATTTTGATATTTTAGCTTGGTGGAAGCTAAATGGGATTAAATATCCTACTTTGAGTTTGATTGCAAGAGATATATTAGCTATTCCTATTTCTACTATAGCTTCAGAGTCTTCTTTTTCTACTAGCGGTAGAATTGTGGGTCCACATCGTAGTAAACTTCTTCCGGAAACAATTGAAGCCATCATATGCACCCAAAATTGGTTATTTGCAGGAAAAAAAGGTATATATAAGATTTCTTGAATTGTTATTTGTTTTTTATGTATATATACATTGTTGCTTACCATAGTATTTTTTATAGGTTGTGTTGTGGATGGTGGTGATGACGTAAATGTTGATGAAGATTGAAGAGAAAGACGGAAAGTAGAATGATTTTGTGTTATTATATATACCTTTTTTTGGGTTTGTAACTTTGAATTTATTATGCTTACTTTTGAACCTTTAAACATTTGTTATTTTGTTAGCAACTTTGCATGAATTTGAGCTGCCAAAATTCAGCAAAAAATAGCCCAAAAAACTGTTTTTTAAGCTAAAAAAAAAGAGAACCAAAAATCATACGGGGTCGGGGAAACGGGGGCGGGGGCGGGGGGAAACTCAGGAATTCGGGAGCGGGAGCGGGGGCAGGGAGGTTGCAGATTTCGGGGGCGGGGGCGGGGGCGGGGGAATGAGAGGATTTCGGGGGCGGGGGTGGGGGATGCAACCCCCGTCCCGTTTGACCCCGTTGACATCCCTAACTATTGGATGTTTCGAAGTTTTATAATTCTTGCATCTTTCAATTGAACAAGAAGTTTTGAAGTTTTATAATCTTATTGCATCTTTCAATTGAACAAGAAGTTTCAAAGTTTTATAATTTTACAATTTGATATATTTTACGTTGTGCTAGTTTTATAATTTGATTGCATCTTTTAATTGAAAGAAGAAATAAACAAGCTGAAAAGTTTGAAAAATGATTACACCTAAAATCAAAGAAAAAAACTATACATTGGAACCACTATTTTTGATGTTTTATAATGCTACTAATAAACATTCAAGAAAGCCGAGAAGGTTTGAAACACGATTGCAACTAAAATCAAAGATATAAAATGTATAAAGAAACAGTATTGTTGATATATTATAATGATATTAATAAATATTCAAGAAACAAACTAGCTGAGAAGTTTGAAAACCGATTACAAAACAGACAAATTCGGTCCTGATTTGGTTTGGTCCATAAGAACTGAACCGGGACCTAGATACCCCTATTCATTTTGGTCTTCAGTCTACGATCAAGTCCAATTCAGTTTTATCCTAGTTATGTTTGATCCGATCGGCAGACTACGCTCATCCCTGTCTACCATAATTCAAGAAGATTTCCCATAGCCATTCATGCTGATCAACTAGCCATCACCAAATGACCCCACAAGAAAATTCTTATAAAATCATCCTTATTCTGACTTTAGAAGCACTCAGGAGATATCTTGTTAGGATGCTTATGGACTTTGCAAGTATAAATGTTCTTGGCCATCTATTTCCAACACAAGTTGGAATCCAGATTGATACAAGCATGGATGGTATTAAAAATGAGAATTTGGGATCACTAACGATCCAAAGATTGGTGTCATTTACAACCATGTAAATGATGAAAGAAACCTATTCTTTCAGTTGAGCCAGAAGTACATGTGTTTTAAATCTTTTTTCAAATAGACTGAAATGTTGCAGTAATATCACTTGAGGGTTATGTTTTCGTTAAGAAAGTGATCATGGCTCAAATCCAGTAGACCTGCATGACTCAGAATATTTTTAAGAAATTCTTTGACTTTCTTCAAAGTTTGGATTTTTGAAGACTCTTCTACAGTCACTTAGGGGGAGATTGTTGGACCTTGAAATGACCATCCGCGGGTAGGAAGTCTTTTTAAGGAGTTGAGTCTTTTGGCGAATGAAGTATGAAGGTGTTGTCATCTGAAGTAGAAGTTCATCTGAATCATATTACTCATTTAAGGAATTGTCATCTGAAGTGTATAAATATCGAAAGAGCTTATGTTGTTTTTGTACGTTGTGTATGTACCTGAGGTTACAAGTTGTAACTAATTAAAATTGGGTGGTATTAGGGAAAATATTCCTATGCATATTTTTCTTTTCAATGTACTTTGTGTATTATTTAGGAAGAGGTGTCCAAATCCCCTTATAAATAACCAACTTTATAACCTATTAAAAGTGTGAATTGTATGAGATCCTACTAAAGTATCAATATTATTCACAACTTCTCTCTATGTGTGTTTATATTGTTATTTACATCATTTACTTTATGTCCTTATCTTTATCGCAATACATTACTATTTAATTTCTGCTTGTAATATTTCGCACCTTAACTTATCATTGATATTGTTATATCTTAACACCAAATCTCTAAAACATAAATGGATTCACATTTGCAAATTGGGCTCGTAAATGAATTCACATTTACTTGTGCAAATACAAATACGTCATTGATCATTTTTCGTATGTGTCACTTTTGCTACTAAAGTTACATTAAATTTTGTAATTCCAATTCACCGGAACATATCATAAAAGGTATCACAAATTAAGAAGCAATTTTAAACATGATGCATAATAACATGTGTTGGGCCATAATTATGATTGGTTTAAGCTTTGCATTTAATCAGACCAAATTCAAGAGCTTTTGGGCTAAAACGAAGAATTTATTGGACTGCAGGGTGATTTCGGTCTGGACTGAAATCCTCCATGATTTCGGCGGTGGCATGACCGAAATCCCCATGGATTTCGGTTGGGCCTCTCACGATTTCGGTGGGCTTGGGTGTGGATGGGCTTACGTCTTAGGTTAAGTATATATAGCTTTTTCCTTATCATTTGTAGTGTTTTTTGGTCGAATTGGAAGCTTAGAGTGTTAGAGAGAATTTGTTCATTCGACCATCAAGAACCTTATGTACCCGTATGTTAATCATTAATAGAGTGCATTGAAGGTTTGTAGTATTTCGTGTTCTTGATTCTTATCTGTTTCAGATTGATTACTCGTTGGGATTCCGCACCAATCGAGTGATTTCATTGATACCAAGTAGATCTAGGATTGTTTGGGACTAACAACATGTGATGAAGTAATAAAATTACATTAACAAGATAAAGACATTGAAACAATTTCAAAAATCAAGAAGCAACATATTTGCATCAACAATAAATTTACTTGAGTATCATCATCCATTTACGGAGACTGATTCTCCATTGAATATCGTAAACTTGATCACAAGGAAATCGTGGGGTTGTTGATTGTTGTCCTCGGCTATTCAATGTTTCAATATGCAATTAAGGAAATCCTGGATTAAATATTAAAAAATTTCAAGATTGAATGTTGTAACGGAGGCTAATTGTGGATTGAATGTTGCGACTTTCTGGTTCACGACTGTAGTTAGGGGTAGATTGCATTAAGGCTGTAAAATCAGAATACGCTATAGTCTAATCTTGATTAATTTGGTATGTGCCTTAATATCCCCATCTCAATTCAGTTATAACTTAAAAGCGAGTGGACAAAGGACCTAAAGGACCGAAACCGAACTACCCTATCTCGGACCGAAAAGAAAACGAGAACATGTAAATTGGTTCTAGTTCGGTTAGGCCCGATTCAGTTTTCAGTTTAGTTCAGTTTTTCCAGTCCATATGCTTATCCCTAGCTGACAATAGGGTGGTCGCTGACCACGACCATGGCTACCCGAAAAATTACAACAATCCAAAGAATATCGAGTATGACCTGGGTGAGTTGATTCGGGATTATAGGTTCAATTTTAGCTCATGTGGAAGGATGCTTGAGGAACCATAGATTCATGAATTGATAGTAAAAAGAGCTAGCTTGTGACCTTCGGCTTGAGAGAGAAGCTCATGGAAAGGTGGTCTATGTTTTACCACATGTTGAGCTTTTGAAAAGATTTTAGATGTGTGACCAAATCCATAGAGGGAATCAATGGGATTTGTCCAAATCATTTACATAGTGAGTTAGTGACCAATCACAGGTAGGTAATCACAAAGAGCTTTAAATTGGCTTCCATATTCTGAAACCGAGATAGTACCTCTTTCAAGTTGACGGAGGACTTTTGTAGGTTTTGCATTTGATCGACACGTGGTTATAAGCTGCTTTAATGGCACGTTAGACATCATGATCAGTCTTGAGACCAAGTACGTGCTTCAACCACAGATTCTTCAGAGAGTGATGATTAGAAAAGGATGAGGACGTGCTTGTCAACTAGGCATTTATTGCGGTTCAAAATCAAATACTGGCCACCGGCCGCTATATGAAATAGCGGATTTAACGGTGGTATAGCGTTGTTTTTATATTATATATAATTAATATTTATACTCTTACATTCATCCATAACACTTGCAATTTTGTTAATTAGAAGGATATCATTTAAGAAGAATCAGATCCCATAATAAGCAATATACATAAAACAATCACATCAACATATATTTACAATCGACAACCCATTCTTTTTCAAAAATTCCAAAAAATTGTCATTAGGTCAACATAGCGGTTGTAGCGCCGCTATAGCGGTATTAAATAGTGGAAAATCGCGACAAATAACAGTCTTTCTTGGTGCTAATAGTGCCACCACAAAAAGCCACCGCTAAATGCTTTAAAATAGCGGTCGTATGTCGCTAAACGCTATAGCGTTTCTTTAGCACCGCTATAGCACTATTAATTGCATAGATTGTCCGTTTCTTCCCAGGAAAGAAAACCACAATTCTGTATGACCCTAATCCCGAGAAGTCAAGTTCCAAGTTTCAAAGAGTCATAGTTTACGGGTTTAAAGGAAGCAAAATTATGGAAATTGGTGGAAAGAGGCATTAGCGTCGCTAACATTAATGTTAGCGACGCTAATGTGGCCTTGTGTCGCTAATTGGCTTTTTCGCGTCGTTAATTTGCTAGCTGTCTGGGTGGATTGACATGATCGATATTAGCGGCGCTAACTTTAGAGTTAGCGGCGCTAATGTCTGTTTTTGGGCCAAATCCCTAGATTTTAATGTTTGGGCCATAGTTAAGGGTGGGGAACCCTAGGGCAACCGTCATTTGCCCTTTCTTAGCCTCCAAAGTCACCTAAATCTCTCTCTCTCTAGCCATTTTGAGTGTTCTTGGTTCATTCTTGAATATTTGAAGGTCCTGGAAGGTGTTCTTGAATATTGATGATGCTAGAAGGAAGGTGTTGATGCTACAAGTTGGTTTTCTTGAGTGAAGCTTCAAATATATACAATTTCTGGACCATTGTGAGTCAAGTTCTCAACTTTATGCACTTTTATGCTTGTTCTTATATTTTAAGTATGTTTTTATGGATTGAATAAGTGTAATAGTCCCTGGGAGCATTTGTCTATGGTTTGGAAGGATAAAGTTGGAATCTTTATGCCTTAAATCTCTGATTTGAACCTTTGGGATGGTCTAGAGTGTAAGCCAAAACTCTATATGGTGATTATGATTAAGTTTTGGACCGTTTTGGACTTCAATCTTGTTCATGATCTTGTTTGGTGATGTTTGGGAAGATAAAGTTAGGATCTTTATGGATTTTGGACTGTTTTGAAGGTTACTAGTTGGATTAAGACCTTGGCTGAATGAATTAAGAACTTAATGGACTTTTGGATCTGTTCATAGTTAGCGTCGCTAACTTGGGGAGTTAGCGGCGCTAACTGTGTTGTTGACTTTTGTTGACTTTGACCTTTGACTGTTGACTTTTTGACCAGTTTGACTTTTGGTCAAACTTGGGGGTTCAGGGTGTCGATCTTATAGGGTTATGTTGTTTGGGACTTAGGAAGTTCTAAGTGAATTTTACCCTTGTTAGGAGGTGCGTATTTTCGGGATCTGCGACGTGGAGTGCTGTCTAGCTTGAGGTTGCAGATCAGGTGAGTTTTCTCACTATACTATGGGTGATGTTGCATGCGTAGGTAGCTTTATTATTTTGTGTAATAATATGATGTATGTGCCTTACGTGTTTACCGACAAGATCGGGGCGAGCCCGTGAGTCAAAGAAAGAGTTGATTAGACAAGATCGGGGCAAGCTCGTGAGTCTAGACAAGATCGGGGAGAGTCCGTGAGTCAAAGAATGAGTTGATTCGGTGACAGACGGAACGGGGCGAGCTCGTGAATCCTTAGCCGAGGCGGATCGGAGCGAGCCCGAGAGCCAGGTCAATCGGGGCGAGCTAGATGACCTTTTGTCATTGTGTTTATGTGATGGATCGTGTGGTATTATGGGGAAATCACTAAGCTTTGTGCTTACTATTTCATCCTTACTGTTTTTCAGGTAATTGCTGCCTTGAGCTTGGAGTACGGCGCGACTGTACCGCATCTGAGGTTTTTATAATCAAGTTTTCCGCTGGATAATGTTTGTAAATGTCTTTGTTAAATACGATTTAAATGTTTTAAATACTAAGTTTTAATTTGGATGGTTTGTAATGGTTAATCTATTTTATGTAATTGAATCGTTTTTAAAAGAAAAATTTTATTACTAGATTTGGGACGTTACAGATTCTTGTTGATTTTGCCATCAAATTCAATGGAGGGTGGTTGTGGCAAGATGGTGTCATCAATATTACCAATGAGTTGGTATAAAAGTAACGGAGGTGTTTGATTTCTCCATAGAAAATAGTTTGAGGAAGAGAGCTTAATGGTGATCATGTGGAGAACAATGTGTGTGTGTGTGTGTGTGTGTGTGTGTGTGTGTGTGTGTGTGTGTGTGTGTGTGTGTGTGTGTGTGTGTGTGTGTGTGTGTGTGTGTGTATATATATATATATATATATATATATATATATATATATATATATATATATATATATTCGACAGCAGCTAGATTAAGATGGTGTTTAGGCTGATACCATGTAGTGTATAATACGTAGGGGTGTAAATGAGTCAAGTCGAGCCTGAACATACCCAAGCTCGGCTCGAGCTCGTTTAAGTTAATGGGGGCTCGAGCTTCAGCTCGACTCATTTCCGAAACAGTTTCAAAGCTCGAGCTTGGCTCGTAGAATAGTTAAGATACTCGAGCTCGGCTCGGCTCGGCTCGTTTGTCAGACGTGGCCAAACAAGCCTAGGCTCGGTTTGAGCTCATTTATGGTTTTTGAGCTCGTTTAACCGTTTATCATACTACAATACATTTCATTCACGTGAAAAAGCAGTGCGTTTATTTGAAAGTGAAATTAAAGAAAGGATTCGTCAAATTGAATCACGTATTGGAAGCTAGAGGTTTAATATGAATATATGACTGACATTTTTTTTATTAAACATATAAAGGAATAAATAATAGTTTGATAACTGGTATTTATCATTTAATATATAAAATAGAATATATATATATATATATATATATATATATATATATATATATATATATATATATATATATATATATATATATATATATATGTATATATATATATATGCTCATTTAGGCTCGCGAGCCTAATCGAACTCACAAACGTAAGCTCGGGCTCGACTCGTTTAATAAATGAGCATTCATGGTGAACTCGAGCTCGGCTCGGGCTCGTTTAACTCGAGCTCGAGTGACCTTTTAATGAGTCGATCCTGAGTTGCTCGGCTCACTTACATCCCCATAGTAATACGTATTATTTGGCGAAGTATATATCTCAGTAACAATATGTTTATTTACAAGAGCCTTGAAATAATGAAAGGATAAACACCTGAAATAAATACAAGAATATTTTGAATTTATATCTTATCGTTTACACATGAACTAGAACACGTTCCTTGGTTTCTTAAAAGTAAATGCTTGGGACTCCTTCTCTTCCCCCATAAGGAAGTTCTGAGTTCTAATCTCACTCCCTCCTTTTCCTCATAGGGAGTGTTAGGTTTCAATCAGGGGATGGTCACTGGCCACCTCTCTACCCCGTAGGTGATTGACCCGGACCACCCTGTTGTCAAGTGTGCATGGGCCCCGAGGTTGTTTCATCAGGATCATCCAAAGGATGGGTCGGGTGGGGTCCTCGGTTATAAAAAAAAAATAAAAAATAAAAGTTAATGGTTCTTTAAGTTGAAGTTAAGTGGAAATTGCTGAGATGTAATACATAAGTTTGTCAGTTGCATCAAATACAATGTTCTTGTAAAATACAATCATTACTACACTGTATATTAATTGTTGAGGATCCTATAATGGATCAACGTTTGTTGAGGTTCCGAGGATTTAAATTCAGGACCCTTAAATTATAATGGAAAAACAACATCCTTCCAAAAAAGTTCAATTGGTATGAAAACATTCAGATCAATCGAAATAGAAATCAATAACTTACGCAAATCTATCTAATCATTTCCCGTCTTATATATCATACAAATTGGGGGAACCAACAAATTCATTAGAAAATGTATCCTCAAGAAGACCTTGGAGGTCCAAGTCCGCATTTTTAAAGTAAAGTTGCCAGAAACTTTCCACGTCCCCAACTGTTCCAGGAGAACTCATATTATAACTGGTTTCAAACATGACTTCGGGTTCACATGTAGAGCATGTATCCAACATGCTTGATAAAGTGTTATGGTCCTTAGTGATACTTGAGCAGATTTGATCAGTAGTAGTAGTAGACTCAATTGAACTTTCGGAATCATGATTTGATGTTTTCATTTCTGTTAATGGATCTCGAGTCGTTTGTTTCTTGAGATTGGTGTGCCAATAGTTTTTGACTTCATTATCGGTTCGTCCTGGTAACTTTCTTGCAATGGCAGACCATCTGTCATAAAATTCACATGATAAGATACTGGTTTTGCGAATATATTAATCTTTAATTAGTTGTACGTCCAAATTTCTTTTATTTTAAAATATTAGATAAATTTCGAAACAAATTCTGGTATAATTTAAATAGCATACAACCTATTTTATGATAATATATGTATCTTTTATATTTGAAAAATTAAAGGCATGTTGTGATTTTTAAGTAATATTATATTTTGATTTAAGAATGAAGTGTAATTAATTATAAATGAGATTTGAAGAAACTACATGTTGAGTAGAATGTATCACCTGTTCCCAAGAACTGAATGGTAATGAATTATCGTTTGTTCTTCTTCGCTTGTGAAGTTCCCTCGTTTAACATTTGGCTTCAAATAATTCATCCATCTTAACCTGCAGCTTTTTCCCGTTCTTGAAAGGCCTACAGATGAACAAGTAAACAACACACTCAAAATACATACAATATCATCTTCTTCTACTTATGATAAGTTTTCAGAAAAACATGATTATAACAAGATCACAATTGTTACCTGCATACGGAGGCATCTTAGACCAATTCCAAATGCCGTATTTATTGATGTAAGTTATTAACTTTTCATCTTCTGCAGCTGTCCACGTGCCTTTATTCAAGCCTGATCGTGCATCCCATTTAGGAGCTCTCATAACTTATCAAATTAAGAATATACGATAAAAAAATCACCTTAATGGTTTCTAGGTCTTGAAAAAAGTTAACTGAATAGTATCAAGGATGCTAGCTTGGACTACTTGGATAGTATCAAGGACGCTAGAATTGACTACTTTGGAAAACTATAAACCAGGAATGGGGTTTTAGTAATTCTCATAGAACTAGAAACTACTTTGCTTTATATATACCTAGCTAAAGCCTAAATGGTCTCCGTATGGTCAATGGAAACTTCGCAATAGTTTCAAATTTAAGTCATAGACAACAATTTAATACACAGATAACTGATATTTCAGTTTAGTGCACGTGATAGTGTTTTTATTTGAAGCTTTAGACAATCAGATGTTTCCGAAATGTTTATAAGAATTTTCTTGATATAGACAACAATTTAATACACAGATAACTGATATTTCAGTTTAGTGCACGTGATAGTGTTTTTATTTGAAGCTTTAGACAATCAGATGTTTCCGAAATGTTTATAAGAATTTTCTTGATACTTACTAGTTACTACTACATTTATTCGTATGAGTAAATTACAGTCTTGGTCCCCGTGTTTTACCCTTTTTCACATTGGTCTTAGTTTTGAAAATCTCACATCTTTGTCCCGCATTTACTTACAAGTTTGGTCACTTTTTCCATTAGAATTAACTTTTTTATTTAAATAGAGGTAAAATGACCAATATACCCCTCATTTTATTTATTAATTAAAGAGTAAATTACATATTTGGTTCCTGTGGTTTACCAAAACTAACACTGAGCATCCAAGTATTGGATTTACACTAGATGAGTCAGTAAAGTTTCATTAAACCGACACATTGGTCCCTGGTTTCTTTTTCTTTTTACCCTTTTGTTTTTTTAATAAATATAAAATAAAAAACCACCCCACCCACCCCCACCCCACCCCCACCCCCACGTGTCTCTCTCTCTCTCTCTCTCTCAACCACCAATCCCACCTTTATCTTCACCGTTAACGATTCATACCCACATGGCCACATCAGGAATAACTTTTGATGATGCATAAAATACCCAGGACGTGCATTGGCGAGTTGTACCTCAGGCCTCAGGGGTGGGTGTTTCGTGGGTAATGAATGGATCCAGAAATAAGAATCCTTCTTTCGCCATTAATGGAGATTGCTTTGTGGTCATATAAACCAAGGCTGTACAACAACAACCCCATGATTTTCTTCCCAGCAGCTCACACTCGCCGTTGAGATCACAGAAAAGAAATCAGCTCACACTCGCCGTGAGTACATCCCCAGTGGAAGTTTCAACAGCAGTCCAAGAGCTTCCCTTATCGCCGGAAATTCCACCGGAAAACCTATCTCCTAAGCAATCTCCGGTGGTACAGGTGATGGAGCGAACAAACAGCTATGTTTGTTACGATCTTGAGAGAGAGAGAGAGAGACGTGGAGGGGTGGGGGTGGGGGTGGGGGTGGGGGTGGGTGTGGTGGGATGTTTTTTATTTTCCGTTTATTAAACAAAAGGGTAAAAAGAAAAAGAAAAAAGAAAATCAAAAGGGCAAAAAAGTCTTTTTATACAGACTAGGGACCAATGTGTCGGTTTAACGAAACTTTAGTGACTCATCTAGTGTAAATCCAATACTTGGGTGCTCAGTGTTAGTTTTGGTAAACCACAGGGACCAAATATGTAATTTACTCTTAATTAAATTGTATATATATATATATATATATATATATATATATATATATATATATATATATATATATATATATATATATATATATATATATATATATATATATATATATATGAGTAAATTACAATTTTGGTCCATATGGTTGTCCCAAAATTTCATTCTTGGTCATCCTTTTGGTTTTTCACGCTCAAGGTCCCTGAACTGGTTGTTTGCTTATACATTTGGTCCCTTGGCCAAGTAAAAAGACTTAATTACCCTTTTTATTTTCTTTTTCCTTTTCTTTTAATTATTTTTATCATTTTACTAATTAAAATTAAAGAAAAATACAACCCCCTCTCTGTCTCTCTCTCGTCCATGGTCGGACCCCCTTGCTGTGATGAATACATCCATGGCCGGATATATCATAGTTGTAAATATCGTTCTTCTTTGAAACTAATCCCGTTTTCAGATAATGAGGATGGATGTGATTTACTCTTCTTTTCAAGCTTTGATTTATTGATCGCAAAATTGCCTGCTGGCCTCATATCTCCCGATTGCCGAGTTCTTTTGGTTGAATCCAGGACCACCGAATACCCAGCTAAGTTTATCAGATGAATTAAGGAATTATTCCCCCTCCCAAGACACCTTCTCACACCACAAGAGGGTCGACGAAAGGGACACCGGTGCTATTGGCGCTTCCTTGACGGGATGCAACATTTACAGGTCCGATTATGTACTCTTCTATAGTTGTCTCTCCCCCAACTTCAACTCCTTCAACCAGTAACACCATCTCACCTGCAGCATCTTCTCTGCCATGTAACTGAAACTACAAAATATGTAGCAAACTGATACTAAAATCCAACTCCTATTCTGTTCCCATAAAACCAATACCAAAATCAAAATAGGGGGTGTCACAAAAGATGACTTCGTGTCCATTTTAGTGTTTTCATTTCCTTCATGGCTTCCTGGAAGCTGAAGAAGCATGATTGGTAGTGGTGCCGAGGTTGAGATCATCGATTAAATAAACAAACCCCACATAACAAATCGATCAAACAAACAAAACCCACAAAAGAAATCGATCAAATCAACAAAACCCACATGAAATCTTCGAGAACTTCAGCAAAACCATAATAATCGAAAAAACAGAGCAAAACAGGGAAGATATTGCGAAAGAAATGAATCAAAGATTTGAGTTAAATAACTTATGAATAAAGAAAATCTTAGAGATTTTAAATATGAGAATCTCCAAAGATGTACTCATGTGCTGCTTTTAGCCTAACAAACAAGGCAAGTATAAAGAGAACTTGTTACTGTATATGCGTGATTTTCATGTGAAACTTTAAACTGTTGGGATTGGAAAACTCTTCTATTTAACACTAGAACAGAATTACAATAGGAGGAGCAACTCTCACACTCGACTATTACAAAAAACCAACCCTTTCTCTAACACTTAACCTCTAAGTGTTTCTCTCTAACTCTATATGTTTTGGTGTGTTTTTGGGATGTCTAAGAACTAAAACTTTACCCTCTATTTATAGCTAAACTAGCCACTAAATCTATAGTATATGAACATATTGAATATTAGAAGGAAAGATCAAAGTTTGCCACCTTATTCAATAAGGATGGCTTCTAGATGGAGGGCTTCTAGATGGAGGTTGGAAATCAACAAATCTCCCCCTCCAGCCTCTGTTGAACAATCCTTAACCCAACTATGTCAGCACATAGTTTGTGTTTGTCTTGTGTCACCACCTTGGTCAACATGTCTACAGGATTGTCATTTGTGTTGATCTTTGACAACTTCAATTCTCCTCTCTCGATTGCTTCTCTAAGCTAATGATAACGGATATCGATATGTTTAGTGCGGGAATGGTACATCGAATTCTGACTGTCACAATGGATGATGTATTCTGCTTGGGGAAACCCCATTTCTTGAAGAAACCGTTTTAACCATATAAGTTCCTTCCCAGCTTCAACGGCAGCAATGTACTCGGCTTCTGTTGTTGACAGTGCTACACACTTGTGTAACTTGGATTGCCAAGAGATAGCTCCCCCTGCCAAAGTGAAAACATAACTTGATGTAGATTTCCTATTATCAATATCTCCTGCCATATCGGCATCTGTATAACCTTTCAAGATTGGCTTTGCTCCCCCGTAGCATAAACATAATTTTGAAGTACCCTTCAGGTATCGCAGTATCCACTTGACTGCTTCCCAATGTTGCTTTCCTGGATTTGCTAGATATCTACTCACGACACCCACAGCATGAGCAATATCTGGCCTTGTACACACCATCGCATACATAAGACTTCCTACGGCTGAGGAATAAGGGACTTTCTTCATCTCTTCTTTCTCTTTATCAGAAGAAGGAGAATTTTTCTTACTTAACTTGAAGTGATTTGCCAATGGAGTGCCAACAGGCTTGGCGTTTTCCATGTTGAACCTTTTGATCACACGTTCAACATACTCCTCCTGTGACAAGAATAATTTTCTTGATTCTCTATCACGGATAATTTTTATGCCCAATATTTGTTGAGCTGGGCCTAGGTCTTTCATATCAAAGAACTTAGACAAAACCTTCTTCAAGTTGTTGATCATGGTTGCATCTTGACCCACTATTAGCATATCATCCACATAGAGCAAAAGGATGACAAATTTCCCATCTGGAAACTTCTTCAAGTACACGCAGTGGTCTGCAACAGTTCTTTTGTACTCGTGACTTGCCATGAACGAGTCAAACTTCTTGTACCACTGTCTTGGGGCTTGTTTAAGACCATAAAGGCTCTTCTTCATCTTGCAGACGAGATGCTCTTTCTTTGGGACTTTAAACCCATCGGGCTGATCCATGTATATTTCTTCATCCAAATCACCATGGAGAAAAGCTGTTTTTACATCCATCTGCTCAAGTTCAAGATCTAGACTGGCTACCAATCCGAGCACGACTCGAATCGACATCATCTTCACAACCGGCGAAAAAATCTCATCAAAGTCAATTCCCTCCTTTTGTTGGAATCCTTTGACAACGAGTCTTGCCTTGTACTTCACAATGTTTCCTTTGCCATCTTTCTTCAACTTGAAAACCCACTTGTTTTTCAAGGCTTTCTTTCCTTTGGGAAGTTTCACCAACTCATATGTTTGATTTTTGTGCAAAGAATTCATTTCGTCTTCCATGGCCTTCTGCCAATTGGCTTTGTTAATATGAGATTGAGCTTCCTGAAAGCTCTCTGGCTCCCCCTCGCTGGTAAGAAGGATGTAGTTTGAAGTTGGGTATCTTGAGGAAGGAACACGAACTTGATCAGATCGTCGAACTTGAGTTTCTTCATTAGAAACATCTGGCAATGACTCTGAATTATCAAGAGGTGGAAGCTCCCCCTGCTCAACACCTCCTTGATCTTCATCATCAACTTCATTATTCTGTTCATCGGTCGGAACATCATCTTTTATTTTAGATATCATTTCTAGAACTTTGAAGCTTTGTTGCTCGTTAATCGATGCCTTGAAATCATAATACTGGTCTTCATAGAAAACAACATCTCTGCTTCGAATAACCTTCTTTAGTTCTGGGTCCCATAGCCTGTACCCGAACTCTTCATCTCCATATCCAATAAAGATGCATGGAGTGGATTTGAGGTCCAACTTCTTCCGCAATTGACTTGACACATGTGCAAACGCCTTGCACCCAAATACTCTCAAGTGAGAATATGTTATGTCTTTACCCGTCCATATCTTTTCTGGAACTTCAAAATTCAATGGAACTGAAGGTGACCTATTTATAAGGTAACAAGCTGTCAATACAGCTTCACCCCAGAATGGCTTTGGTAGTTTAGCCGCACTGATCATACATCGGACCTTCTCAACAATGGTACGATTCATTCGTTCTGCTACACCGTTATGCTGTGGGGTACGTGGGACAGTCTTTTCATGCCTGATACCATATTTTGTGCAATATGTGGAGAACTCACGAGAATAGTACTCACCTCCATTATCTGATCTGAGACATTTCAACTGCTTTCCAGTTTGTCTTTCCACCATTACATGAAAAGCTTTAAAACGATCAAATACTTGATCCTTCGACCTGAGACAATAAACCCATACTTTTCATGATGAATCGTCGATGAATGTCACAAAATACTTGTTTCCACCAAGGGATTCTACTTCAATGGGTCCACATACGTCGGAGTGGACAAGGCTCAACAACTCAGAGCGCTTATTTCTTGTGGAGCTAAAGGAAACTCTGTGTTGTTTCCCAAATAAGCAGTATTCACAAGGATCCAAGGCAACATCTTTTTCCATGGAAATGGACTTCTTCTTTTCAAGAGTTGTTAACCCTTTCACAGTCATGTGGCCTAGTCTTCTATGCCACAGATTTGGTGATGTCTCTTCTTCTACTGCATTGAGACTTGGTTGGATCAACTTTGCATATGACTTATAAATAGTACCACAAAGCTTTCCCCTTGCAATGACCATAATGCCTTTTAACAACTTCCAGTTGCCATTTCCGAAGTGGTTGTCATAGCCCTAAAGGTCAAGAGCTCCAATTGAGATAAGATTCATTCTTAGCTCCGGAACATGTCGAACATCTTTCAACACCAATGTACACCCTACATTGGTCTTTATATGTACATCACCGATACCAACAATGTTAGAGGAACTGGTGTTTCCCATCCTCACGGTACCATGGTTTACGGATTTATATGTTACAAATAAATCCCGGTCCGGAGTGGAATGATATGATGCAGCGGTATCAATCACCCACTCGTCATCACGAGCGCCTACGTGTAGGCATGCATCCTCCTCGCATGCAACAAGGGCAATGTCTTGTGAAATGTTGACCATGGTCTCACCATCCTCCTTGCTTGAACTAGTACTCGTTTCAGCCTGTTCTCGTAGAAACTTTCGACAATCGCTCTTTTTGTGGCCATAATGATTGCAGTAGTTGCAGTGGCCTTCAAACCATGTACTTGAAGACTTTCCCCTTTCTTTTGATCTTCCTCTAACTTGAGATCTTCCTCTACTTTGACCACGTCTGCCTCTACCTCGACCTCTTCCTCTGCCAGCAGTTCTACCTCCGCCTCTTTCTTTGTTTTCTGTTACGAGGGCAAATGACTGGTCTGTACCAGCTTCTTTTCTTCTGGCTTCCTCGTTCATGAGAGCGTCCGTGACCATCTCCATTGTCACTTTGCCACCGAGGGCAGAATTGCTAAGAGTAACAACAAGTGTTTCCCAATGATCAGGTAGAGAACTTAGCAACAATATTGCTTGCTCCTCATCTTTGAGAACCCATTCAGCGGAACTGAGCTGATTTACGAGATCTTGGAACTGACTCGTATGCTCGACTATGGATGTACCACTTCGTAACTTGTGGTTTACCAGGCGCCTCATTAGTAGGGTCTTGTTGCGTGTCGTCTTTGCTTGATACATACTCTCAAGTTTTTCCCAAAGTTTGTATGCGTCTGTTTCTTGAGAGACATGATGAACAACACTGTGGTCAATCCATTGTCGAATTTGTGCCACGGTTTTCTTATTCATTCTCGTCCAGACATCGACTGTTGTGTTTTCAGGTTTTACTCCCTTGGTTTCTAAAGGTTCTGCTAGATCCTTTAGATTAAGCAAATCTTCCATCCTCGGCTTCCACATATTATAATTTGTGGGCGTAAGTCGGACCATTATATCCGAACTTGTAGATTCCATGAGAAAGACTTTGTAGTTTACGTTTTGTAAAATTTAGGGATGGAATTAGGCAAAACCGAGCTCACGGTTATATCTGGAAGGGTCGAAATAGGTGGAATATACTTTTTCAGGGTCAAAATACACTTTTTGAAAATGTCATGGGCTAATTTGTAATTTTTGAGAAGTACAGGGGCTAATTTATAATTTAGAAAATTATAAGGACCAAACTGGAAGTTTCTGAAATATAGGGACCTTTCTGAAACTTTTCAGAAGTATAGGGACCAAAATTGTAACTTTCAGAAAAAACTGGGACCAAAACGGAGTTTTATAGAATTAGAGGGACCTGTTTGCAACTTTTTGGAATTTCAGGGGGCCAAAATGTAGTTTTCTGAAACTTGCTACAGTGTCGCTACAGTGTCGTCTTCTCCGATCGTCTTCTCCGGCGAGTTTTCCGGCGAACTGGTTTTTCCGGCCACTATTCCGGCAAACCTTTGACCGGACGTTTGGAGGTCTTCCGGTGGTCGAAAAATTCCGAAAAGAATATTTTCGGAATCGTAGGAACGAGCACTTTACAATGGTGTGCCCGGAAATCGATTTTGAGGAAAAAAAATTTCGACCAAAAAACGATCGGTACCGAAACGAGGCTCTGATACCACTTGTTGGGATTGGAAAACTATTTTATTTAACACTAGAACAGAATTACAATAGGAGGAGCAACTCTCACACTCGACTATTACAAAAAATCAACCCTTTCTCTAACACTTAACCTCTAAGTGTTTCTCTCTAACTCTATATGTTTTGGTGTGTTTTTGGGATATCTAAGAACTGAAACTTAACCCTCTATTTATAGCTAAACTAGCCACTAAATCTATAGTATATGAACATATTGAATATTAGAAGGAAAGATCAAAGTTTGCCACCTTATTCAATAAGGATGGCTTCTAGATGGAGGCTGGAAATCAACATAAACACCGTGTGGTGTATTAGTGTGTGGCGGCGCATAGAGGAAGCTTGGGGAGTGAGTCGGTGTTCGAGAGAGAGAATGAGAGATGCCTCCCTTTTCTCTCTTTCGATTTCTATTGGCTGGAATCGGGAATCACTTGGCCGAATTTGGCCCTTATCGTTCTCCAATTGCTCGCTCTTTCTCTTTTTTTTCGAGTGGTACACACATACACATATGAAATACGACACACATATGAGGCGATTCTTGAAAAGGGTAAAATTGGAATTGAAGATGCAGAGGGATATGTTTACTGGATCACGGGAAACAGGGGTTAACTCGGAGAAAACACATCGAATCTTGAAAAGGGTAAAATTGGAATTGAAGATTAAGAAGCCCCACCAACTTCAGTTGGACCAATCGATTATTGTTTTTGGAACTATTGAAATCAATCCATGGCTAGTGCTTGATCTTGAGTCCAGCACGGTGGTGGGAATCTCCGTAGGCGTGGGTGGACTGTGATGATGGGGATGAAGCTCCGACGATCGATCAAACGTGTTTGAGAGAGTGAAATGGAAAAGGGTTGAGGGTTGGATTTCTTTTTTTAATTAATTAATTAAATACAATCTTAAAAAAAGAAAAAGAAATTAAAAAGGGTATATTGGTCTTTTTACTTGGCCAAGGGACCAAATGTGTAAGCAAACAACTAGTTCAGGGACCTTGAGCGTGAAAAACCAAAAGGATGACCAAGAGTGAAATTTTGGGACAACCACAAGGACCAAAATTGTAATTTACTATATATATATATATATATATATATATATATATATATATATATATATATATATATATATGTATATATATATATATATATATATATATATATATATATATATATATATATATATATATAGAGAGAGCGAGAGTGTGAGAGAGAGAGAGAAAGAGAAAGAGAAAGAGAAAGAGAGTTAGGATCAAATGTGGATCTTAAGTATGATCTATTTATGTCATTTTGATTAAAAGAATCAATAATTAAGATCGAATATGGCATGATGGTAATTAATTGGAAAAATAATTCTTTTTTATTTTTAAACAACCATAAGGGTAAACAATTTGTTTACCACCAAATATGGAAATTTTGGATTTTAAGGGATATACATTTCAAATCAAATTTTAAAACTACAAAATTAAAATTTTTGAAAATTATTATTTCACGTCAATTCATCTTCCAAACTTATCATTCTTATTCTTGAAGAATACAACATACATTATAATTGATATTTTTGAAGAATGATATTAATCATCTTGAAAAAATAAACGAAATTCTTGAAAAATAAGAAATTACAATTCGAAATTATGAAAGAATCTTCATTCTTAGAACATTGTATGTTGATAGAATATAAATTAATTAATAAAGTTTATAATTATGTATATGAAAAATAGTTAAAATAAGTTATATGAGTAACATTTAGAAAACCTAGGGCTTCCACCTTATAAGCATAAACACATATCCTAGGGACTTATATTTTATTGGAAAAAAAAACTTTCACTAATCACACAAGTGTAGATCCACTCATGCATACATATCTTCATAAATATACATTGATACAACTATGTATATATGGACATACGCATATGTATATGCACATACAGAAACACATGCATACACATGCACATATATTAAGACTATGTTTGGCGGATTAGTTGAAAAACTAACAGATAGCTGAAAATCTACCTGCCAGTTGAAAAACTAGTTGATAGCTAATAGCTGATAAACTCGATGACAAAAAATGACATTTGGTAAAACTAACTGCAAAAGTAAAATGATGGGTTTTTTATATTTAATTAAGGATGTATCTCAGAGAATTAAAAAATTTCTTAAGCTTTTTGAAATGTTATTTTAAGTAGTTATTTAATAAGCTAGCATATAAGCTAACTTTTGCATTGCCAAAATGACAACCTAAATAGGTCGAAAAATAAGATAGCTTATTAGTTAACTGTGACGCGTCAACCATAGCTCACTATTGAATCTCGTATGCAATGAGCCTCTCACGTTTCATATACAACCTAAAAAGTTGTTCATTTATAATTCTGGTAGAATAGTAAAAACAAAGCGTAAAACATAAAACCTGACTAGTTGTTTGTTTATAATTCTCGTAGAATTGTAATATAGTAGAATAATAATAATTATGTAGAATTATAATATGGTAGAATTGCAATAGCTAATCTATAGAAATGACAGAAAATTATTGAACGTCAAGCCAACCCAACTTAGTCTCATCATTTGTTATTAAGTAGAGAGTGTTCTAACTTGTTACACATTTTGTCCAACCATTTTGTTTTGTCTTCTCTAATACATTATCGTTGTTGATTTTTAAGCGATTATAAGTCTTTTTATATTCATATAGTTTTTGATTTGAACGAATTACCAACAATTAAAAGTCAAAGTCTTTTTATAGCAATTCTTAATATTCAAGTTGGCATCAACTTTATGAATTGTAGTTATTATTATCTTTAATTTTTAAAATCTGTGCTTAATCCAGAGTATTATTCCGAATATTTTTTGTTATAATTTTTTTTTTTTTTGTAACGGCGCGTTCCTAATTTGACACTATTCTATTTGAGGTTGAAAGTGAGAAAGATTTTGTCATTTTATCACCTCCATCTCTTGCTTAACTTTTCTTTTCTGATATAATAAATATTCAAAAACTCAAAAATACCATAAACGGTTTTGAATATGGTCTTTATAATTTTATAAAAAAAAATTATAGAAAGAATTCCATAGCAAGATGAAGGCGGAACATCAACACAAACCGGATTATTAGCGTCCGTAAAAATCAGTAATACATTTAATATGTAGCTTATATAGCAACTGATGCATATTAATGTAGTGTGTGGGGCTATCGCAAGGATTAATAAATCAAAGCCTTGTTGATTCAATCGAATGCCGAGAGTTTGACACATATTAGGAAAACAAACCCTTAGTTTTTATTCAATAAAAGTCATCATCAAAAAAGGACGTCTACGACGGTTTTAAAGGCAAACCAAAAACATTAGCTTAAGTAAATAACAACTAGGTCCTTGAAGTCTAAGGCAACTAAACTAAAAAGTGTTGACTAAAACCAAAAAAATGGGATTTTATCCCACAAACACAGAAACTTAAAACTCGTGCAAATTCTGTGGATTTTGAATTTTCTTCATGTAATTCAATGTTGTTTGCCTCGCATCACATATCCCGTAAATAACAATTGCTACTTTTTAAAATATTTGTGACTGATTAATGATGGATAACGCATGTAACCCCTCACACAATTTTTTCAAATTACAGATAGATTAGCGAGAGATATAAATAACTTGACAAAATTACATTGTTGGTCCCTCTAGTTTACTAAAACAGGCATCCTAAGGATAACTATGATAGTCCTTACATGTTTGGTCATTGTGGTTTGATTATTTTGTGCGTCTAGTCTCTATGGTTTCATTTTGTTGCAAAAATGATATGAAATTATTATTTTACCTTTTTTATTTTTGTTTTACACTTTTTGATATATTGTTTAAACTTTAATAATTAAAAAAAATTAAAAGATGACTATTTTTCTCTCCTTCCTTATGTCATCACATGCCCGATCATAAAAAAACAAATACACTTAAGAACACACACAAACATAGTCAAGAACGCATACTATAACCACCACCGCCACCTACTGCCACCACCCCCGCCACCACATCAAATACATCAGAAAAATTGATTTTAGCAAAATAAGTTTGAAGCATAAAAACATATTAGATCAAACATATACCGAAAGATGACGAAGATGAAGGAAGTACCCAAATTTAGTATTAATTATTAATTTTAGTTGCAACACGGTGAAGAGGTTGATTTCAGAAACGAAATACACACACACATACACACAAATTGAGTTTTGAGGATGAACATACAATACACACATACACACATACAATCGATTTCAAAAATGAAAAAAACGCACACGCAAATCAAGTTTTGGAGGATGAACACACACAACTAAACGAAAACTACATAGACACACTCAAAAATCAATTCCAGATTCAGTTTCTGGATTTCTTTGAGTTCTAAAAACAAAAATTGATTTCAAAGTTTGTTCTTGAGGGATATAGAAGAGAGCCGGAGATAGAGAGACCAAATGATTTGTGGCCAAGGTGGTAGTGGCAGACCGGGTCTACAACAAGAAGAGAACCGGAGATGGAGAGAGATAAAAGAGGGGAGGACGAGTAATCTAAGCGGGTTTTATTGGGGGTGGGTAGGGAGGTTGGGGGTTTATTATCATCATTTTTAACTTAAAATTAGTTAAAGAAAAATTTTAAATAAACTAAAAAGGTATAAAGGTAATTTTAATGCAAAAAGGACTAACCACGCAATAAAATCAAAGCATAAGGACCAAACATGTAGGGGCTATCATAAATGTCTTCAACATGCATGCAAACCAAATCACATGGACCAACCATATAATTTTTTCTAATAACTTTAAAATTCTATAGCTAATTCATATAAAATTGTTTGAAAATAAATGGTATGTGGTTCATCCCTGTGTAATTGGAAACGAATGTATAATTTTTTTTCATCAATAGATATTTTGAAGCTCGTGTGTGTAATAATTAAGAAATATATATAGATAAATAAGATATTTATTACAGTACCTAAATTTGTTAGTTATAGGTAAATAATAATAATGTCTAGTACAAAATCGCACAATGGTCACACTTGATGGAAAAACGTCTTCCACAGTTTTTTTAAAAGTGTGGCACAGGGCACTGATGAAATTTGGAGAACGTTTATGGATACATGTAAATTAGTTTGTGTGACCATTTTATGGAGAAACAAAACAATGACCACACTTATTTACAAAAATCTAATGTGTCCAAAAGATAACAAATATGGCCACATAAAATAGTCGTGTGTCCATAAGATGATGTTTATTGGTTACATAGTAAAAGTAAGAAAAGGAGTCGGTTTAAGTGGTTTATTGTCATATGCATTTTTATTACATGTGTCAAAATATGATCAATTGTATTGGAAAATTTAAACACGTCTGACTGTATGTAGGATTTGGTGAGCGTAGAATTAAAAAGTGTGTCCATAGGTTAAAAAGTTAAATAAGAAAACCATTGTTTGGACAGTCTACATATTTTATGTTCATTGAAAGTGTGACCATCGATATGTAATTTCCATGTGTTTTGTGTTATGTTATGTCCAAAGGTAAAAAATGGTCATCATAAAAATTAAAAATGTTTATGTAGGTATGCAATGGTGATTAATGGGTAGTCTACATATTTTATGTTCATTGAAAGTGTGACCATCGATATGTAATTTCCATGTGTTTTGTGTTATGTTATGTCCAAAGGTAAAAATGGTCATCATAAAAATTAAAAATGTGTATGTAGGTATGCAATGGTGACTAATGAGTAGTATACATATTTTATGTTCATTGAAAGTATGACTATCGATATGTAATTGCCATGTGTTTTGTGTTATGTTATGTCCAAATGTAGAAAATGGTCATCATAAAAATTAAAAATGTTTATGTAGGTATGCAATGGTGACTAAGTAACATATTTTTCCTACTACAATCCGTTAGAAAAAACCCCAAGTTATGTATTACATGTAATTAAAAATAATTGTAATGAATGAACAAGCATTCGAATGTAGTATATGTAATTTACATTAGGTTATACGTTTAGTATGTTGCTGCAATTATACAATGGTGAGTTTTTCACATAACTTCGAAATGGTTAAATTGTATATATATAATTAAAAGTCCAGATTTAATAAAGGTTTACTTGTCTAGATGGTTAGGAGGAAGATTATAATCCAATGCATGTGCAGAGATCCAGGTTCGAGTCTTGGGAAGGGCAGTTAATGCTATTTCTTTATGCAAAACCACAAACAGTAGCATAGTCATTTGAACATACTCCTTTAGAGCATAAAATAGTAGCCAAAGCAATTTGTTTCCCATACACAATATCAACAATATCATTAAACTTTAAAGGTCTCCATTGGTATTATGATCACACAAACCAAAAAGCAATGACTAAGTAGATAAATTTTATTAAATAGAAATTCCAAGAAAAATTGCTAGAGTGTGGGTAAAAGAAAACATTTTTCACGGTATACGAAAAAGTATACCTTGCAATGTATATCGAGATTGTAACTGAACTTGCATTTGATGACATTACACCTGAAGATCCTGATTTCTCATCTATTCAAGGTAAATAGAGGAAAATACAAATTCTGGATTCTAATTTAGAATTATGTCATCTTTTCTATTTAAGGAAAAAAACTATTTTAATGAAGGAAATTTATGAAACATTTGAAATTTTAGGCCTGGCAGAAGCTGGACTTATTGCCAGCCAGTTATCTCAACGTGACATGCATATTTCAAATGAAGATGAGAATTCTCTAAACTTCTGTCCTGAAAGGTACATTTTTCACAACTAAATACATGAAATAGCAACGTACTTTCATTTATTTGTGCACTTTAAGTTGTACCATCATTAACATCCTACTTTCATTTCTTCTTATTGCATCATTGTACTTTCACTTTTTGTTCTGATGAAGTCATTTTACTTTAAACAATTTACCCTATTATAGCATTGTACTTTAATATTTTTTTCTCATTAGGACGTTATACTTTAAAGAATCTATCCAATTAGATAACATTGCTATAATTAAGCAGATTATTCTAAGTATGATGTTATAACAAAAAAGAATAGGAAGAAATGAAAGTATGATGTTATAATATACAAATTAATGAAAGTACATTGTTGTTTCTTACATATAACCGTTTCCTCAATTGATTTTTGCAGCACTTTATCTCGTCAGGATCTTGTGAGTTGGAAAATGTCCCTGGAGAAAAGACTGCTTCCTGTACCTGACAGAACGGTATACAACTTTAAAATCTAATCATATATATATTTTTTAAATGTAAACTTTTGAAAACTGTAAATTTATTTAATACTGATGAACAGATCCTACTGCAAAGGTTTGTTTATTCACTTAATTTGTTTGTATATTACTATACTATTTTCTTCATAAAATACTCTACTAAGTTCTGTACATAATCCGTTTTGTTACAATGTTGGTGCTATAGGAACCAAATGTGAAACCAGGTAAACATAATGTACCTGTTGTGCAACCGCGTGTGAAACCATCTGAAGAGAATGTAGCAGTAGAGACATTTGTTTTGAAGTCTGTTGTCAAAGAAGCTGGCAAAACAGGTGACAAACCAGCTCAAGAGAATGTACTTCAAACCTCACAGAAGCGCAAGAATTATATACCCAATGAGTTGCTTTCCAAGAGAACAAGGAACCATTCCCTCAACATGAAACAGTAGTTTTTTCTATTTTTCCTTTTGGTTTATGATGTTTTCCTTCACTCAAGTATTTATTAGACTGGTTTTTACTAACACTTATGTTTACCTACTTTATTTGGGTATCTTATGTACCGAATGTCATTTGAATTATTAATAATATCGTTTTCTTTTTTATTATCCACTCATATTGTTGGTTTATGGTTACTTTCAGTTGTATTGTATATATGTGTCTAAAATACCCCAAAAGTAACAATGAAACCCGACTTAAGTCACTAAATGTTAAACAATAATAACATTTCTTAATTAACATGTGTCTATATTATAAGTTTTGCCTTACTTTTTTGTTATCTAATGTTTCTAAAATTATATTACTGTCACTTTATAACGGTTTTTAACATATGTCTAAAGCTCCACAATAGCGATAATATAAATTTAATCTGTGTCTACTAGTGTCAAAAGATCATGTTTTCTCTCAAACTTATGTGACCATAACTTAACAATAACAATGTAAAAGAATAATGATGTGTCTAATAAAAACGACTTTTCAAAAAATACATAAATCACGTGACTAGTATTTCCTTATTGTCACTTTTACATATTATTTGTGTATCATAATTAAACTTACCGACTTGGAAATATATAAGCAATGTGACAATATAGAACGAATAGTCATGTCCATCAAAATTGTGTGTCTTGACAGATCACTAATGGCTATGGATTCAATAAGTATATATGATTGTAGTACAACTATATCCACATGCAATAATGTTTGTGTGTCTAAATGCTATAATAGGCTATACTACCAACCAATATTTTTTGTTTATACCACCAATTTTGGTCACAATGCCAAACACAATTGTATCTGTAACTTTATTACTGTTACTTTTTAATTGTTTTCAAATGTCCACTTACATTAAATAGCCATACTTACTGTTGAGTGTCGTAATCAACAAATTAAAAGAGTTGAAATATGGTTTGAAATGATTTATTAATTACCAATATTTCGTGATTGCACTACTTGTTATAAATACTAACTGTGTAGTATGAATGGCAAGCAGGGTCGATCCACAGGGAGCGATGGTCTAATGGATTACACCTTGAATTCACGGAAGTCAAACTTGTAAAGAAAGTAACCAAAAAAGGGGGTTTTTTTGATGAATAATTGGACAACAATTATGTAAATGTTGAGAACAAATAACTTGGGACAAAATATATAGAATGATTGTTTTTATAATTTGGGGACAAATTCTGGTTTTGCATTTGTAGTCATATGATTGAAAATAACAATAAGAATGATGTTTATAACTTTAATCTTTCTAAGTTGGTACTTTGTGTATGTCGAAAGCTCGCACATACACCATTCACCTAATGTACCTTAGTCAAGAGAAGCTCATTAACTAAGACTAATCTTACTAATCAAATCTAGATAAGATCATAGAATTTGAATGAAAGATTGCATTATGTATTATGTGAATGTTCCCAACAATGTTTAATACTCCTAAACAAGCGTTGAAGCGTTAAAACATGAGATATGATTTTCACCTAATTAAAGATGATTATCACAAATAACATTTTATAAAACAATTACGGATTTTATAATTTGTATGACTAGATTGGTTGATATTTAAGATCAAATGGCCAATATGAAATAAATAAAAACCAAACACTTGTTAAATCTCAAAATCATATCACTAGAAAGATATAAATTTAAACATCAAACCTTATATTAAATCACAATCATAATCCTTAATACAAAACCAGAAAATAAGGTTACTAGCCACTCATGACTAGTAAAAGAGAAATAAACTTACAAATTGAAGATAATCCACACTTGAAGGTGCACACAAACACAAACACAATGTATCTAGAGAGTATTCAGAAGTTAATGGAATAAGGGATGATTCTAAGGCTAACTAGACACATCTATTTATACTAACACACCAAGGGCAAAATGGTAAAATGGACAATGGCAAACATCATCATTCCAAGACCCACTATCTTCATCACATGGCCTCAAAATCAGGTTGGATCTGCATCTGGTCGTGTAGCATGAGGATGACAGCACAAGAGTGAATAAACAACTCAAAGTGGGCTAAAAAGTAGATCTGGTCACCAGGAAAAGTTACACGGCCGTGTAACTTCTTGGGCCAAGATTACACGGTCGTGTAATCCTGCAAATGTCCTGGACCCTACCCTGAGCTGACATGGCATCATACGTAGCATAACCAAGTTACACGGCCGTGTAACTTCAAGGGTAAAAGTTACACGGGCCGTGTACAATACTGTCAACGGGATGACGATTTTGTAACTTCTTCGTTTGAGCTCCGTTTCTTCTGAAATTTCTTGTGTAGCCTCCCATTGTCATCCAATACAAGATCCATCCTTCAAAAGCACCTGAAAACAACCACAAAGTGTGAAAGTAGATTGCTATTCTTGAAATCCTGAAAAACATGAAAATATGCAATAATGAGAATGAAATGCAAGGTAAAACAAGGATAAAAGGGCATGAAAACATGCTTAGAAATACACCTAACAAATATCCCCAAGCTTAGACTTTTCTTGTCCTCAAGGAAAACAAGAATCTAAACAATGTGGATAACAAACTACAAAGTTGAAAAAGAATAGACACCTTAGGTAGCAACCAAGACAACATCAATCATATCTAAAAATCATGTCAATTTGGACCCTACACACATATAAATTAGACCATCCATTCAAAACAAAAGACCATTAAAAGGAACAAATTTTTATCAATTACTTAGCATACGCACGTTGGGCCAAAGTATAAACTCACACATGAAACCTTCACTCATTATTCAAAGCGTCTCGCAAGCAAAGGACGTGCTCACAATTGTTCACTCCTCTCGTGTTTATTCACTCATGTCACAAGATGTGTGACCTTGCAAGCTCCATTTTTAAGATTTGGCTATAAACACTCATTTTTATAGGAGGGGCGATCGGATATCGAATCTAGGAAGCTTATACTAAGTTGACTTTGCTCAAGTCCTCCAACCGACCTTATTTGCATATTTATTTATTAAACACATGATTTTCCAAAACAGAGGGACAAAAATTTACAACTCGATTCCTATTTACAAAGGATAGATACCTAGATGACCAAAACAACTAAATCTTTTAAACTTCAAAATTGACTCAAGATGTATGAAGACTTTTAAAACATGGTCAATGAAGTTTTAAACCAAAATTGGATTTAGTTGTTGAAAGTAAAAAGGAGGAGGCTTTCAAAACAAGTAATCGTTTTTATTGTATTTTTGTAGAAAAATTTCACTTTAAATGACTTGAGTGATCACTTGGTTCGGTCTTTTTTTTTTTTTTTTTTTTTTTTTTTTTTTTTAGACCAATCTTTTAGAACCAAGTGAAATGATTTCTGGATTTTCACCATAAAAACATTTTCACAAAATTTTTGCTAAAATGATTAGACAAAAATAATTTTTATGATATTTTTGTAATAATAAAAATTTAAACACACTAATGACCAAAATAATATAAACCAGGTCATATGACACATACTACCACACAAAAACTAAAAACAAATATAGAAAATAAGATTTTTGTCCATGACTTTGGAAAATCGCGATTTTGAGATAAACCTTATGTTTAATAGTCAATATGCAAATGTATGGCCATGAGGGGGGACTAGTGCAACTTCCATAGTATTTCTCCTAGTCGATTACACACATTGATGAACTCACGGGTGAATAAAGCATCCTTTGCTAGAATAATTTTGATTCAATTTCATGTGTGTTTTATAATTCTCCCAATCGTATCTATGCTAGAAAATTAATAAAAAGAAGTTCCTAATGAAGATCTAAAGTTTCAAAAGATGGTGATGTTGCATGTAGATAGGGGACAAAAATACAAGAAGTTTAACTATGAGATGTATTATAGTTGCAATTTAAAGGTATCACATAGGTGAGAAGTAAGAGATAACAAAAATGCATGCAAAAGTTTAAAATAAATGCAAGAAATAAAATATTTTTTTGAATTTTTGTGGTTTTAAATTTTTTTTTTCAAGGGATTTATTCCCCATCCCCAAGCTTAAAATAAATGCAATGTCCACAATGCATTAGGGAAGGAGAAAGAAAGAAACAACCTACTGAGGGTCGGGGAAGGGTCCCCGTGGCGGAAATGGAGGGTATGGGTACGGTGGGAAATACGGGTAAGGTGGGGATTGAGGGGGCGGGGGTGGTTGGCTGCCTGGCTGCTGTTGTTGCGGTGGCTGTAGTGGTTGCTGCTGTTGCCATGGGTTGAAGGCAACGGATCTTTGTATGTCAGAGAGTATAGACATAACATCTTGGTTATGTTTATATTGGTTCTCTCTAAACTGCTCAAAGTCTTGGCGCAGCTCCATTTGGTGTGTATCAATCTCACCAAGATTATCATAGATGCCTTGATAATCAAGGCGAAGATCCGCAAGCTGGGAGTTGATGCTAGAAAATTGCTCCATGTATAGACTGTGCTCTGGAGGAAATGAGCTAGCAGAGCTTGAAGGGCCAGGAGCCTGGGGCTCTCTCGGTGGTGGGCTGGGCTCTCGAGGGGGTAGGTTGGGAGCGGGTAGTTGTAGGCCCATGTTGGAAGGAGGCTTCCAATTTGTGGTGGAGACTGGGTTGGCTAATCGTAGGATTCGGGCATTTCTGTTGTTCACCCGCAGATAGTCGTGTCCGTCGGCTTGCCATATTTCGTCTGATTCGGGGCGTCGAAATAACCTCATACCCTCAAGAACATCAGAGGTGAGGTATCGCTCACCTCTGACTATCTCGAGGTTATCAGGAAATCTAATGCCCAGAGCTGGATGTTTGGCTATTAAAGTGATAATGCCACCGCAATGTAGCTGGCCAGATGAACTTCTACTTAGTTTAAGTAGTTTGTACATGATCCAGGATCCAAAATTTGGGGTTTTAGGCCCTGGATTAATCATGCAGTAGAGAAGCTCAAGCTCATTTAGGCCAGCTTTGCTTATCTCTTCTTGTGGGAAGAAGATAGAGGCAATGATGCGGTGGGTGACTTTGAGGACGGGGTGGATAATGCTGGAGGCTTTGGCATTACTGGGACGGTAGAAGTTTTCTGTGGAAATTTTGGTCCAGAAACTGCCAACTTCTCTGTGGAACAGTTTGTTTAGCTTGCCTCGTTGGTCATATGTGTTGGCGACCGGCGCGCCAATAAGCTCACACAATTGGTTTTGTGTGATTTTGTATGACCTGTTGAACATTCTAAAAGAAAAAACTGTTGTATGAACGTTAAATTCGACGGATGATAAAAATTCAATAGTTGGGTTGGAATAGCTTTTCTCGCTTATATTCATCAACCCTTCCCAACCAACATTGGACAGGAGTTTGCGTACTCCTGCCTCTATGTGTAAGTCTCGTAAGGTTGGGATATCAACGGATTTTTGTGCCTGTCCAGTTCTTTCCAAGAAGTTATAAAAACGTGCCTCTTGGGCATCGGTCATGAATGAGATACCCGCATCACCCATGTCATAGTCCTGCTGTTCGGGTTCTTCATCGGAAGAACCACTAGAGGCCGAGTATACTATTTGCCTTTTATTACCCCTAGAGTAGGTACGGGATGATGATGCCATTTTTTTTTTAGTTTTTAACAAAGGAAATGAACAAAATTAACACTCAAACAATAAAACACACAAATTTAAACACAAAGGTTTCACAATTCAAAGCCAAGAACCAATTATCTAGCCAAAAATCAAAAATTATGCAAATTTTGAGTTTTGAAAAGAATGTACCAAATTGAAGCTTGCACAATGGTAGATTGGTCTTGATTTCTCCTATTCTTGCCTTCCCCAAGCTTGAACCTAAACAAATTCAACAATTTAGCAACAAAAATTCAAAACCCTAATTTTCTAGGGTTTCAAGAAATCCGAATTTAAACCATGGATTTGATGTTTCTTTTGGTCAAAATGAAGGAGAAGATAAGAATTAATGGAACTAACCTTTGTAGTTTAAGAAATCAACAAGCAATTGGAAGAGAAATTGAGAAATTAGAATTTATCCTTGAAGCTATCGGACTCGGCAGTGGGTAAGAGGAGAAAAATCGCAGCTTTGAAGTGAAAGAAATCAGGTGTTCGGCTTATATAGTGTGCGAAATTGACCAAATTACCCTCGGCTAAAGTTACACGGCCGTGTAACTTTGGCTTGAATAGTTACACGGTCGTGTAAACTTGGCTTATGACCCAAAACGAATTTTACCATATTGCAAAGTTACACGGTCGTGTAACTTATAGGGTAAAAAGTTACACGGGCCGTGTAACACACTGTTCATTTTTTTCGTTTTTCGTTTTTCGCATTTTGAGCCTCGGTAGTCCGTTTTCGATTCCGATCGTTTTCTCACGTAGGTAATTGAAAGTTATATACAGAAAAATTATAAAAATACAAAAAAATCACACTTTTAAAAAATGACAAAAATACCCCCGGGTTGCCTCCCGGTTAGCGCACTTGTTTAACGTCGTTGGCTCGACGCATGGCTCCCAAAAATGATTATTGGGAGCGGGCCGGCTCGTCTAACTTTTCTTCTTCAATGTTTTGTTCGACGAAATTTTCGTAAAAAGGTTTTAGCCGGTGGCCATTTACTTTAAAAATCTTTCCAGTTGTATCTCTTCTTATTTCTACTACACCATAAGTAGAAATATTAGTTACAATGAAAGGTCCCACCCATCGGGACTGAAGTTTTCCTGGAAAAAGTTTTAGTCGTGATTGAAAAAGTAACACTTTTTGGCCAATCTCAAAACTTTTCCGTGTATTGACTTTGTCATGGAAGGCTTTGGTCTTTTCTTTGTAGATTTTAGAATTTTCATAGGATTCGTTTCTTATTTCTTCCAATTCTTGGATCTGAAGTTTCCTATGAATTCCATTATCTACAAAATTTTGATTTAAGCGTTTGATGGCCCAATACGCTTTGTGTTCAATTTCAACCGGTAAATGGCATGCTTTTCCAAATACAAGACGGTAAGGAGACATACCTATTGGTGTTTTATATGCGGTTCGGTATGCCCAAAGAGCATCGTCTAAACGGATACTCCAATCCTTACGGCTCGTACTTACCGTTTTTTCCAAGATGGACTTGATTTCTCGATTGGAGATCTCGGCTTGTCCATTTGTTTGTGGATGGTAAGCGGTGGAAACTCGATGTAGGACTCCGTATTTCTTGAAGAGAGCCTCTATCGTTCGGTTGCAGAAATGTGATCCTCGATCACTTATAAAAGCTCTTGGCATTCCAAATCGACTAAAAATGTTGGCTTTTATAAAATCTGCAACTACTTTGGAATCATTAGTCCGTGTGGCTTTTGCCTCTACCCATTTAGAGACATAATCCACAGCTAGAATTATGTACATATTTCCAAAGGAGGACGGAAACGGGCCCATGAAATCTATACCCCATACATCAAATATTTCGCAGAAGAGTATGGAGGTTAGTGGCATTTGGTCCCTTGGTCTAAGGTTTCCAACTTTTTGACATTGCTCGCAAGATTTGCAAAACTTGTAAGCATCGGCAAAAATAGTGGGCCAATAAAATCCGGATTCAAGGACCTTATGGGCCGTTCTTTTAGGACCAAAATGCCCTCCACAGGCTTCAGCATGACAGAAGTTTAGGATAGAGTGTACCTCACGGAGATCTACGCATCTCCTTATGATTTGGTCAGGACAAAATTTCCATAAGTAAGGCTCATCCCACACATAATGTTTTGAATCTTTCTTTAGTTTGTCTTTCTGAGCTCGAGTGTAGTCTGAAGGGAAATTTTTGGTGACCAAATAGTTTACCATGTCACCATACCATGGCGTGATTGACTGGTTGGTAAGCAGCTGTTCGTCTGGAAATGAATCATTTAGTGGGGTTGGATCTTCATTGTTGATGATCCTACTTAGATGGTCCGCAACTAAGTTTTGCTTTCCGCTCTTGTCCCGGATTTCCAGATCGAACTCTTGAAGTAGTAGGACCCAACGAATGAGCCTAGGCTTCGCGTCCTTCTTTGTCATCAAATACTTTAACGCTGCATGGTCAGAAAAAACAATGACTTTAGTTCCTAACAAATATTGTCGGAATTTTTCCAAAGCAAATATGATGGCAAGAAGCTCCTTCTCTGTTGTTGAATAATTGCTTTGAGCGGGGTCCAATGTTTTCGAAGCGTAGTAAATGAAGTGGGGTACTTTATCCTTCTTTTGCCCCAACACCGCCCCTACTGCGTGATTACTTGCATCGCACATAATCTCGAATGGTAGACTCCAATCTGGCGGTTGAATGATGGGTGTGCTTACCAACAGGTTCTTCAAAGTTTCAAAGGATTCCTTGCATGCGTCAGAAAATTCAAACTCTACGTCTTTTTGTAGAAGTTCGCACATCGGTCTTGAGATCTTTGAAAAATCTTTGATGAACCTCCTATAAAAACCTGCATGACCAAGAAAAGAACGGACCTCTCGGACACATTTTGGGTAGGGTAGAGTTTTAATAACATCAATTTTTGCTTTGTCTACCTCTAAACCCTTTGCTGAAACAACGTGTCCTAGTATGAGTCCTTGGTCAACCATAAAATGACATTTTTCGTAATTTAAAACCAAATTGGTTTCAATGCATCTTTTCAAAATTTTTGTCAAATTATTTAAGCATTCTTTAAACGAATTTCCATACACAGTAAAATCATCCATAAACACTTCTATAATCTCTTCAACATACTCGGAGAAGATACTCATCATACACCTTTGGAATGTGGCGGGGGCATTGCAAAGCCCAAAAGGCATCCGCCGGTACGCAAACGTGCCAAAGGGGCATGTGAACGTTGTTTTCTCTTGATCTTCCGGTGCAATGGGTATTTGGTGAAAACCTGAATATCCATCTAGACAACAATAATGAGTTTTTCCCGCTAACCTTTCCAACATTTGGTCGATAAAGGGTAGTGGGAAATGATCTTTTCGAGTAGAAGAGTTTAACTTTCGGTAATCAATACAAACACGCCACCCGTTTTGCACACGGGTGGGTACCATCTCACCTTGCTTGTTTTCTGTCACCGTGATTCCGGTCTTCTTTGGGACAACCAGGATTGGATTTACCCACTTGCTGTCTGATATTGGGTAAATCATTCCTGCGTCCAATAGCTTAAGAATCTCCTTTTTCACCACCTCCATCATGGGTGGATTTAGTCGTCTCTGGGCTTCTCTTGACGGTTTGTACTTATCTTCCATGAAAATCTTGTGCATGCACATCGATGGGCTAAGTCCTTTGATGTCGGCTATTGTCCAGCCGAAAGCTTCTTTGTAGTTCTTTAGCAATCTCATCAATTCTTTTTCTTCTTCTTCAGACAGTTTGTTGGAAATGATGATCGGTAAGGTATCCTTTTCTCCCAAGTACATGTACTTCAAATGGTTGGGGAGATCTTTTAATTCCAACTTTGGTGCCTGTGAAATGGAAGGAAGAAGTTTTTCGTTAGAAATTTGTAATGGCACTTTTGGCAAATCATACCTTGCTTTCTTTTGGTGGTCTAGGTATGATGCGATTTCCAAGATTTCTTGACTTAGATAGAATTTCTCGATAAGCTCCTTTGTCTTCTCCTTGTCTAAATTTTTATTTAAGACTAGAGCTAATAAATTGGTGTTAGACAATTCGAAACATTCTTCAACTAATGGGTTGATTACATCAAGAAAATTTAAAGACGAAACGGTTTGTGGATAACGCATAGCATCAAAGATATTGAAATTTATGATTTCTCCATCAAATTCCATGGAAAGCGTTCCATTAAAAACATCAATTTTTGTTCTTGCGGTGCTCATGAAAGGTCTTCCCAAGAGTATAGAACAAGAATTTGATGTTTCGTCTCCACCCATATCCAAAACGTAAAAGTCGGCGGGAAATACTAGTTCATTAACTTGTACCAAAACGTCCTCTAATACACCTTTTGGGTGTACTATAGAGCGATCGGCAAGTTGAATTATCACCCCGGTGCTTATTAATGGTCCTACTTTTAGTGATTTAAAAATAGAGTAAGGCAGGACATTAATTGAAGCACCAAGATCTAGCATGGCTTTTGGAATGTAGAGATTTCCCATTTTACATGGAACAGTAAAAACACCCGGATCTTTGCATTTTTTTGGTAATCGTTTTTGCAAAACAGCCGAGATGTTTTCACCGACTGTAACAGTTCCGCTTTCTTTTAGTTTCTTTTTGGAGGTACAAAGTTCTTTAAGAAATTTGGCATATCTAGGAATTTGTTTGATTGCATCTAGTAAAGGAATATTTACCTCAACTTTCGGAAACATGTCCATAATTTCTTGATTTTCCTTTTCTTTCTTTGTGTTTTTAAGTCTAGATGGAAAAGGAGGAGGAGTGATTTTTACCTCAACTTTGGATGGTTCTTTTGGAATTTCGCTTCTTGGATCGGTATCGTCTTCGATCTCTATTTCTCATTGTATCTCTTTTGACAAGCTTGGTCCTTCATAGCTTTTCCCACTTCTCAAAGTAACAGCATTCACATTATGTTTAGGATTTTCTTGAGATTGAGAAGGTAACTTACCTTGAGATTCCATCTTGTTGACAGAAGTGGCTAGTTGAGCCATTTGTTGCTCCAGGTCCTTGATGCTAGCCCTTGTTTCTTGCTGAAATGAATGCGTGCTTGTGGCTGGACTTTTCACAATGTCTTCCAAGGACATGCTGGTGCTTGCTGTATTTTGTGGTGGAGGGTTTTGGTAGTATTGTTTTGGTCTCTCCTGGTATTGGTTACGGTTTTGATTGGACTGGTAGTTCCAATTTTGGTTGCTCCGAGGTTGATCAAACTGTCTCTGATTTTGCCCGGTAAATCCCCCCATCGCCTTCGCTTGCTCTTGATCATCTTGTAACTCGGGACACATGTCAGTTGGGTGTCCGTGTTGCAAGCAAATTCCACATGCTCTAACCGTTGGTTCAATTCCTTTTTATTTTGTTAGTTGCATCACAGCTTTGGTTAGTTCAGAAATTTGATTTTCAAGATAAGGAGTGTTTACCTCTTTTACTCCTCGTGGTGGATCTACATACCATTCGTCCTCTCCTTGTGTATGTTTGGACTCCTCCGCCATTTTCTCGATCAATGCTCTTATTTGGGTCGGTGTTTGATCGATTAACGAGCCTCCACTTGAAGCGTTTATTAAACGTCTCTCCATTGGTGTTAGGCCTTCACAAAAATATCGGAATAATTGGTAATCGGAAATACCGTGTTGCGGGCATCGGGCACACAACTTTTTGAATCGTTCCCAATACGTATGTAAAGCTTCTCTCTTCCCTTGCTTGATTCCAATTATTTCCCTTCTCAGACTTGAAGCTTTCGTCTCCGGAAAATATTTGTCTAGGAATAACCGTGCAAGACCGTTCCATGTTGTGACCGACCCCGGTGGTAGGTCATATAGCCATTCTTTGGCGGAGTCTAGCAATGAAAAGGGGAGTGCCCTTAACTTTATTTGGTCTTCCGAGACATCATGTGGTTTCATTCCTACACATACGACGTGAAATTCTTTCAAAAATTTATGAGGGTCTTCATTTTCTACTCCCCAAAATTGAGGTAGTAAATGAATGAGCCCGGATTTCAATTCGAAGTTCGTCATGTGTGGGTAGGTAATGCAGAGAGGTTGTTGGGTAACATCCTGGGTTGCCCATTGGCGAAGTGTTCGTTCTTGAGGTGGATTTCGGCCATAGGAGTATGGTTTGTTTGAGAGGGAGGTGTATGTGGGACGTTGTTATCTGATTCGGATTCTGTTTCAGTTTCGGATGAAGAAAGGTCTTGCCAAATGTCTATGATAGGAGGGTTTGATGAAGAAGCGGTTTGGGAAGCTTGCTGCTTCTTGCGAAGTTTAGCTTGCTTCCTTAGCCTTTTCGCGGTTTTCTCAATCTCCGAATCAAGTTCAAGAGGCGTACCTGTTCGTGAAGATCTTGGTATAAAATATTAGTAATACCGTGCTCCCCGGCAACGGCGCCAATTTGTTGAGTGTCGTAATCAACAAATTAAAAGAGTTGAAATATGGTTTGAAATGATTTATTAATTACCAATATTTCGTGATTGCACTACTTGTTATAAATACTAACTGTGTAGTATGAATGGCAAGCAGGGTCGATCCACAGGGAGCGATGGTCTAATGGATTACACCTTGAATTCACGGAAGTCAAACTTGTAAAGAAAGTAACCAAAAAAAGGGGGTTTTTTGATGAATAATTGGACAACAATTATGTAAATGTTGAGAACAAATAACTTGGGACAAAATATATAGAATGATTGTTTTTATAATTTGGGGACAAATTCTGGTTTTGCATTTGTAGTCATATGATTGAAAATAACAATAAGAATGATGTTTATAACTTTAATCTTTCTAAGTTGGTACTTTGTGTATGTCGAAAGCTCGCACATACACCATTCACCTAATGTACCTTAGTCAAGAGAAGCTCATTAACTAAGACTAATCTTACTAATCAAATCTAGATAAGATCATAGAATTTGAATGAAAGATTGCATTATGTATTATGTGAATGTTCCCAACAATGTTTAATACTCCTAAACAAGCGTTGAAGCGTTAAAACATGAGATATGATTTTCACCTAATTAAAGATGATTATCACAAATAACATTTTATAAAACAATTACGGATTAAATCAAACACTTGTTAAATCTCAAAATCATATCACTAGAAAGATATAAATTCAAACATCAAACTTTATATTAAATCACAATCATAATCCTTAATACAAAACCAGAAAATAAGGTTACTAGCCACTCATGACTAGTAAAAGAGAAATAAACTTACAAATTGAAGATAATCCACACTTGAAGTTGCACACAAACACAAACACAATGTATCTAGAGAGTATTCAGAAGTTAATGGAATAAGGGATGATTCTAAGGCTAACTAGACACATCTATTTATACTAACACACCAAGGGCAAAATGGTAAAATGGACAATGGCAAACATCATCATTCCAAGACCCACTATCTTCATCACATGGCCTCAAAATCAGGTTGGATCTGCATCTGGTCGTGTAGCATGAGGATGACAGCACAAGAGTGAATAAACAACTCAAAGTGGGCTAAAAAGTAGATCTGGTCACCAGGAAAAGTTACACGGCCGTGTAACTTCTTGGGCCAAGATTACACGGTCGTGTAATCCTGCAAATGTCCTGGACCCTACCCTGAGCTGACATGGCATCATACGTAGCATAACCAAGTTACACGGCCGTGTAACTTCAAGGGTAAAAGTTACACGGGCCGTGTACAATACTGTCAACGGGATGACGATTTTGTAACTTCTTCGTTTGAGCTCCGTTTCTTCTGAAATTTCTTGTGTAGCCTCCCATTGTCATCCAATACAAGATCCATCCTTCAAAAGCACCTGAAAACAACCACAAAGTGTGAAAGTAGATTGCTATTCTTGAAATCCTGAAAAACATGAAAATATGCAATAATGAGAATGAAATGCAAGGTAAAACAAGGATAAAAGGGCATGAAAACATGCTTAGAAATACACCTAACACTTACGAGTTTTTATATCTCTGAATCATAACATAGGTCATGATAAGTACTACAAACATGGTCTTAACATATATTAATTCCATAATTTAATAGGATGTGTGTCTATATAATAACTTATATTATGTTTCACTAAATGGTATGTCTCTATAAACTAGTATTGGTCACATTAAATATATTGTCTGTATGACTAGATGCTACTAAATTGTCACTTTTTAAATTACATACATGTCACCATTTAGTAAACATGATCATGTTCATCGTAATTAATTGTATGCAAACATACCCAGTAGTCTTAACAAGCTTCTAATTGTGTGACAAATTACTAGTATAACGCTTCACTTAATGTACTTGTATGTCACCATTCATTATATACAGTCACTACAATATTGAAATAGTGTGTCTACATACGCTTTAATGCCACAATCTTGGAAAAAGTGATTGATTTTAAAACAAATTTCTCTACTCAATGGCCACACTTTTATGATACCGCCACATTTTTTCATGGCATACAAACACAATATTATAAAGTGATCATATGACACCAAAAATCGCAAAGCCTATAGCAACACTTTCAATGGAAAAAAATTTGTCACCAAACGCATATGGTCACATTTTTTGGTGTGACCAATGTACGATTTTGTACTAGTGAATTAGGAGGAAATTTGTGGAAATTTAATTTCGAAACTTTGATAACGCGCTTTTCTAATGCGTATTTTATACGTTATTGGACCGTGTTTTAGTTATTTTATCTTTGTAAAAGGACTAATAGTGCTCACTTTTAGTGTAAGTTCTTGTATAGAAAAAAAATTCTAATTTCAGGGTTTAAAGCGTAAAATCGACAAAGATAAAGATAAAAAACCAAGGATAAAGATCAGGAAAAGCTCACGATGCGGAGCATTAGTCTTCGCGGCGCCAGGAGTTGGATAAGAACGTGATCCGAAGTTTGACTCATCACGCGAAGACTTAGGGATAAGGTAGACGCGAAAAGCCATGGCCGGTGGCACGAACTACGAGATCTTGCAACTTTGGCATCTTTGACTCAATTTCGTAGTATTTCAGCATTACACTTCATAGTTAGTTAGTTTTAGTTTAATTTGTGATATTTCAGTTTTTGTGTCAACTCTTGTGCTACGAGTATTCCGCATCAAGGAATTTCTCTAACCACAGAGGTTAAGCTTCAGATCTAGGAGTAACCATTTGGTTCCTGTTTTGGTTTATGTTTGAGAACAATTGTTAGTTTTTATTTATTTTATAAAAAAAGTATTTTTGGGTATTTGGTGTTCGATCTCTAGTTTCATGCATAGATCTTATTTGTTTAGGGTCTTTTAGTGTGATTTGAAGTTGAAGTGTCGTAGTATGACTGTTATTGAGTGACACTATAGTACGATTTAGTTATCGACACAATAGTGTCAACCACGAACTTCACAGTTTGACGCTTACTAACCCTAGCTATTAGATAGTAAGGTTTTATCTTGTATCTTTGACCGCATCAATGATTGCGACGTGTCAAACTGTCACCCTTGATTGCTACATAAATTCAAGTGTTTAAGTGGACAATAATGTCTGTAATATAACGTTATAAAGTGCTCGAGAATTCGAGTAGAATGCCTATGTGAATTCTGAGAAACCTTAGAGAATCAAAGGAGAAATCAAATAAATATCTTTTTCAAAATTTTGGAGTTATTCTAGAAATTTGTGGTATATTCTCCCGATTTAAGTTTAAATTAGTTGCACGAATAGCTTTAGGCTATGTGTTTCATGGTGTTGGTTGATTTTATGTATTTGTTTTGGCTGTGAAAATGGTTACTCAATAATAATTGTGGGTTTATGTTGGAAAAGACTGGAGATAAGAAGTGATTATTTTGTGTAACTAAACGGAAGCATGTTATTAAAAATAAAAACCATAGGTAGCTTACCGGTTAATGCTGCTACTGGTGAACACAGTGTCTCAAGTTTCGGGCTTGGGAGCATTTTTAGGTTGAAAAGTAAATTTACAGTTTTTGTCCTTGCTGAATTTTTTTTTTTGGAATAACAACGATTTTATTGAAACACATGCAAGCGGGAGGCTTGCAACCAACAAAAATACAAAGAGTCCGAAACAATAATATAGCAAGAAAATAGAAGTTTCAAAAACTAACTACAGTAGACGAAGGACAAATAAGGATCTGCAAAAACTTTGAATAAAACAGCACCAAGGCAAAATAACAATTTTGAGTGAGCTAGCACCACAAGGTTGAAATAGAACTGCTTTGAACCCTTGCTCGATAGCACCAAGGACCACTAAAAACTGAGTTGGGCACCACTCTAGATAACAGAGGAACAATAAGAGAATTTGAATGCTACCACCAATTTCCTGTGCATTACAACACTCCGCCATTAAGCAACACAAACTGAATCACCAATTAGAGCACCGCATATCATGATGTAAACAAAACTCCATCCATCCAGACTAAGACGAAACCAGCACCAAAACAACAATCATCATCCCACCCAAGCCAATCAGCCATAAGGAAGCAGAGTTCAAGGGTATAATCATCCAAAAATTCCAATTAGAGCTATTAAGCACTAGAGAAGAGGCAAAATCAAAACCAATCAGCAGAATAGGAGACAGACTTCAGGGGTATAATCGTCCAACCTTCAAATAAGCTGCTAATAAACGACCAAGTACTTGATTCTCATATGAGTTAATAGGAACAAATCAAAAGAATAACCGCCAAAACTTTCCTGCAAAAGATTAGAATAAACACACACCACAGTGAACTCACACCAACACCAAGCAAAAAACAACCCCACCCACCCCCTCCCCTTCGAACACGCGAAAGAAAAACACGAAAGAAGTACCGCACCAAAACAGGGATCCTAATTATGTTCTACCCGCAAGAAGAAAATACACACCCATATTCCTGTTGCAGTGGTACACCACCAAAACAACAAAACCCCACCCGCACCCATCCATATTATGGAAGAAAAATTCAATGGAACGGAAATTCAAACATGAACAAAATTGACTTCCAATCTAATCTAACACTCAGAATTAAGCATTCTCACCCACTCACACTCGCCTCGCCATTCTTAAGGGATCAGACCGGAGTTAAGTGGATTATCACACCAAGAATACCATTCCAACACAAGAAGCTTACCTCTAAACTTCACCCAATTAAATAAATTTAGCTGAATCCAATCTACTACCATCATCGAGTTTTGTCGTTTCCTCCTAAAATTAGCTTCGTTCCTTTCCTTCCAAATAGCCCAACAAGTCGCATTTATTAGAGATGAAATGAACTTTCTTCCCTTTATTGAATTTGGACAAGCCATTAACTGATTAGTAAGATCCAAGAAGTTGTTTTTTGCCCCCATCGAATACCCACACCAGTTACATAAACGATCCCAAATTCTTCCAGAAAATTCACACTCAACAAATACATGATCAACAGATTCCTCTTCCATGCTACAGAATACACATTTAGTATCTTCTAAAAGAATCCATCTTCGACACAAATTCGATTTCAAAGGGATTTTATTTAGCACTAATCTCCAAGCAAAGCAATTTACCTTACTAGGCAGCCACGAACACCATTTGACAGTTTTAGGGATATAATCTTTCTTTGAGACATCCAGAGCATGCCTAATAGAACTTACAGAGAATTGCCCATCATTTTCAATAATATACTCCTAGTAGTCTTCTTTTGAGGAGAACACGAATTTACTCAATAACGATAAGAGCTCATGGAATGCCATCTATTCTGAAGGCGATAGCGATTGTTTTTTCAACCTCCAGTTTAAAACCACTTTCGTAGAGGAGTTGACCTTCACTCTATCCAGAATCATAACATCCTTTTTGCTTTCAATTTTGTAAATTCTTGGAAATTTGTCTTTTAAAGGCACGCCTGCAAGCCATAGATCTTTCTAGAATCGACTTTTGTCTCCTTTACCCACAACACTTCTAAAATGTCTCTAAGACTAATCCCGGCCTACAAGAAATCAACTTCAATCTCAGTTACATCTTTCCACACACCTTTATAGAATTTTTCGCCATTTTACCATCATCTAACTCTTTGATTCTATGGATGCTTCTTATGACCTGTGACCATAAAGAAGAACTGTCACATCTAAGCTTCTACCACCACTTAGCGAGCAGGCTAATGTTAAAATCTTTCAAATCTTTAACACCCAACCCACCCATGTCTTTAGGTGTGGTAACTTTCTCCCATGCTACCCAGTTGATGCCTCTTTTTTCATTCGCCCCTTTCCATAAAAAACTTCTTCTAATACGTTCCAGGCTGTCTATACCCTTCACGGGGCTTTAAAGACCGACATATAATAGAGAGGAAGACTGCCCAACACTGAATTAACCAACGTAAGTCTGCCACCAAAGGAAAGTGAATTCTTTTTCCAACTGTTTAGTTTATTTTTGAAGCGTTCAATCACTGGGTTTTAGTTCCTAGCTAATTTCATATATGCCCCAATGGGTAGTCCAAGATAGACGAATGGGAAATCCGAAGCCTCACACCCTAAGAAAGTTTGCCAATCTGCCCATTTCTTCCTTCTCGACACCGACTCCATATACCTTACTTTTACAAAAATTAACCTTGAGTCCAGATGCCAAAGAAAAACATCGAAGCAAATGTTTTGGATTAAGAAGTTCACAGGAGACCACTCCCCAACAAACATTACACCGTCTGCGTACATAAGGTGTGATAACGTGGGACCATTCTCAGGTAGCCGGATACTATGGAAAATATGCTTCTCGGTGGCTGACTCCATAACCACATAAAGACATTCCATAGCAATAATAAACAAGAAAGGAGAGAGAGAGGATCTCCTTGCCTAATTCCCTTCTCAATTGCAAATTCTCTCGTAGGAGCTCCATTCACTAGCACTGACCCGTCCCTGATTTTAACAGTCCACTAATCCAATTCCTCCATTTCAATCTAAAATGCATCTGGGCTAAGACTGAATCCAAATAACCCCAATCAACAGAGTCAAAAACTTTCTCTAAGTTGACTTTGAAGAAAATAGATGTTTTTCTTGACTTCTTGGCCCAGTTAAGGACCTCGTTGATGATAAATGGGCCATCTAAAATGTTACTTCCTCTTATGTATGCTGACTGTACACCACTTACCACCTTGTGAATATTCTTCTTTAATATCACCGCTACGATCTTGGAAATGATTTTCACGAAACATCCAATTAAGCTAATTGGTTTGTAATCTTTCAACCCCATAGGGTCTCTGATTTTCAGGATTAGCGAGATGAAAGAGGCGTTACACCCTCTGCTAATTTGCACCGTCCTCTCAAAATGTTTAAGTGCCTTCACCACCTCAATCTGAATAATACCCCAAAATTCTTTGAGGAATTTAAAATTGAAACCATCAGGACCTGGAGCATTTTCAGAAGAGCAAGCCCAAACTACCTCTTTGATTTCTTCACCGGTTATCTCGACATCAAGTATCCTCCTGAAATCTTTAGTAAGAGACTTGAATTTATTACTAATTAAGGCAGGCCTCCGAGAACACCAGCTTTAATCTCATCATGATCTTGAATCCAATTCCCGTTGTCCATAATTTCGTTAATTCTAGATTTCCTCCTATTCCCGTTGATGATAGCATGAAAGAATCTAGAATTTTCGTCCCCCTCCACATCCCATTTTATGCATGATTTTTGTTTCAGGTCATACTTTTTCCTTGTTTCAATCTCCTTTAGCTTTAATTGCTTTGACTTCTATTCGTGGCATTTTTCGGACGAGAGCTTCCCAGATTCAGCAACACATTCCAAAGTCTCAATCTCTTTCTTGATGGCATTTACTTCTTCGTTTTCAGCTACCACTACATTATTTCTCAAAACTTTAAGTCCTTCTTTAACTTTTTTCATTTTTCTAAGGAAGATACAATCATCTCTCCCATTCCCAACGTCTGCCGACCAAGACTTCTCCACCAATTCTTTGCAACCAGGAATCATGATCCATGAATTATTGTAACGCCCATCTTGTAGCACAGGGGGTACCCAAATTTTTCCTTAATTCCAACTACAAAATACAACAATTTACAACTAAATATCCCTGTGTGCTGGAGCTACAAAACTAATATCACCAGGAATCGTTCCACGATCCAAGCCGAGTGCTACGTAACACCTAAACCTGCAAAAACACCACAATATAAAAGGGTAAGCTATAAAGCCTAGTGAATAACATTTACATAACATACACTGGGTCACTGCAATACCGACACGTTACTAACCTCTAACCAACTAAGCCAACCTACTGAGACTACAAGGTATACGTTATGTAATCTCATACACTCACGACACAAGAATCATGGATGCAAGGTACTCATTATACAACCATTAATACACCGTATATACACAACCACATATTCGCCACATCACATCACAACCCCCTGTTATCCACAACATCTACAACTTAGCTATCCGTCCCCTTCTCGACCCCCGCGGTATCGAGTCACGAAAACTCACCAGACACCCAACTGCATGTGGGACTCACCAGACATCCCACAATGTGTGTGATAGAACTGCCGGCCAATAAGACCATTACAACACATATATGTGGTCCCACCACAATTACTGCTCATAAGGCTGTCACAACATATATGTGGTCCCAACCACAAATACTAGATATGTGGCCCCACAGAGTAAGTGGTCCCAACCACATGTGCTAGTAATGTGGGCCCACAAAATAAGTGGTCACATCCACAAGTACTAGTGGCCCCACGGAATGAGTGGTTCCAACCAAAATTTCCCGTATCAATTCAACATCCACATACAACCACATGATTACCACCCACGATATGATACTATATCCATAATTATCACCACTTAATACCCCACGTATTCATCAACACAGCTAATGTCAACTAAATATTTAACCAGCTACCGATACAGTCTATCCACGGGTTCTCGTCTACACGTTACCTATTTACGGGGTTTTCACATAGTCATCTATGTAACATACACACCCAATCATACAACAGACACATGAAATACATCATATGCATTATAAATCTCACAATGCTATGTAAAGTTAGTCACCTCGGCATTCCGGGTTGGTTAGCCCCACTGCTCGTATATCTCGGTGTCGTCTTGACTTCTCGGCTTTTATAAACCTACATTAGGTTTTCAACCATGTTTATAAATCATATGTATACACCCTCTTGAAAACCTAATTTGTGCACTTGAAAGCGATAACTTTATCATCAACTTTCTTAGAAATTATCCCTTTTTTACCCAATAATTTGTCCCCTGTTATTGATCTGTTTCACTCAACCTAGAAACACTTATATATAACGATTTCAATTTTACAGAAAAGTACTCCTTTTTACCTTTCCAGGGATACCAATATCAACCCCACCGGATATTTCTACAATCTACTATGATTTTTGCAAAATCAGATATCAAATTTGTTTCGAATCTGCCAAAAACGTACCAGTCTGTGGAAAATGAGTATTTAACCTATTTTAGAGCTCGAATCACGTTTCTCACCAATGTAGACAAAATATATTAGACTCAATTTCTGAAAATATGGCACTGGTTTCACTCGAAAACAATACTCCTAGAATTTACAACGATTTTTCTAATATAGTGTAAAAACAATGATTTTTACCTCTATTCTGCAGTTCTGATCGAACGACTATATCTCGACTTCCATCTTTTCCAAATTATAAATCCTCTGGTCAAATGCTTCGTATTTGTCTCCTGCATCGTCTATCCAAATTTCACGATGATCCAACGGTTCAATTTTCCAGGATAGTCCGAACACTGTAGCGGGGTATAAAAGAACGGGAATTTGATCACCATCTTCTTCCCTTTCCTTGTACCATCTAGAGTTCTCTTCAAATGAAGAGAATGTTCAGCCCACATGAATATATACATCCCAAGATGAATTATTTTATCATAATGGCAACTTTAGCCCTCCAAGTTGCAAACTTTACATCCAACATATAAATAAATACATATAAGTCTCGTTTTTCGTACTTATGCCCCCAAATTAATATATAAATATTTATAAATCGGTCTCGAGTGTCACAATTATAGAATCGAAAGGGGCATGGATCAAAATCAGTATGATTTCCGATTAAAATAATCGGGTTATGGTCTGAATATTGTCCAGGGAGAGCAATAAGAGTAGCAGTGCTCCATAGATCCATGAACTGTTTTTCAAACTAGGAATCTATCTAGCTTGCTTAGTTTCCTCCCATCATTGCTGATCCAAGTATACATGCGTCCCCCTATATTATATTCAATCAATCCTACGTCTTTAATGAAGTTATTAAACACACTGGTGCTAGTTTCACAAAAAAATGCATACAGCCTATCATCCTTTCCTATAACATCATTAAAATCCCCCATAAAAACCCAAATTCCTTGGTTTGAGTTCTTAATTTCCAACAATTCATCCCATATTTTTCTCCTTTCTCTAGGATTATTTGGAGCATAAACATTAACGAAATTAATTAATTCGCCAAGCCCGACCCAATTCCCCAAAATGATTATGAAGTGGGTGTTCACGAGGGATCTTTGTTTTTTAAATAAGTCTTTATTCCAAACACAGAATAAACCAACTGACCTCCCTCTAGAGCCTACAGCTTCAACATCAAAATTGTCGTTGTTCTAGAAATCAGCAAACTTGATATCGCTAATGTTCACCATTTGAGTTTCCTGAATACTAACAAAGTTGATATCATGTCTCCTAAGAATTTCTTTGACTTGAGAACTTTTATCAGCATCTCCAGCACCTCTGATGTTATAGGTAAGTAAATTCATTTTTGGTTTCTTTTTTCTCCTTCGCCTTCAACTTTGTTTCTCAACCACTCTTCGTACCCATCTAATTGAAATCCCACCTCATATCCTGTATTTTTTGTTTTGATGATCTCAGCGGATATGGAATTAGAGTAATCCGAACTGTTAAAGCTTGCTTGACAAACGCTTCTCTAGTCCCTTTTTTTGTTTTCTGTAGGAATTTTCTCTCATTACAACTTTCAATTTCAAGGAGGTTGGGGCAGATTTCGCATTTATTGATTTTTTTTCTTTTCTTTATTCTTCGATTTTTGAATTCTACAATCACCAATATCGTCTTCCCCAGCAATACCTAAACTTCCTTGTGAATCGTTTGGTTCGTTGTTCAAGTCGAATGTCTGACTTATATTAACTTCTCCAGGAGTCTGTGAAGGAAGATCCTCACCATGTATTTGTGAACATTCCACATCTTCATCATTGCCATTGTCATTGTCTTTTCCGAATTCCTTATCTTCTAACTCTTGAATGCACTTTAAAATTGGATCACCTTCAAATGGGTCAATTGGGTTTGTAAGCTGGTCTATGCGGTCATGGTTTTGACATGCAATTTTGGGCACCTGGTGTTGGGTTCTCATTTACCCCAATATTATTCTCTTCCATAGAATTTTCCATTGGAATTGTTTGGTTTAGACGAGGTATTTCGGAGCCTTTAGCGCCAACACCCCAAGGGGATTCCGTCCTTCTATTACCACAGTCAACTGATAACCCCTCTTCCTCTTCATGATCTCCCATGTTTTCATTACCGACTACACCCTTGCCCTTATTATCGAGTTCATTTCTTTGGTTGATCTCATCATCGTGTTGCTCTGTTCCTCCTCCCGGTTCCATATTATCTTTTTCCATCTCTCCAATTATCTCGCCCTTTTCACTTTCTTCTTCCCCATCCATATTATCATACTCAAAAGTATCCGAGATGCCTTCACTATCATCCTCTAAGTATGAAATAAGGCCCTCCGGGTTGCAAAAAGCTGGTTCCCACCCGTCGCCATCTTCTTTAACCCACACATTAAATCCAATCTTCCTCCAAACCACTCGTGCCGCTCGATTAATACTTGAACAAATATTAGTTAAGATGCACACCCTTGGGTAGGACACATTAGCAGCATCTTTAGAGCAATCACATGGAATCAGTACTCTTCCGAATTTACTGGCTTTGATTGTAAAAATTTGGGGATCCCACATTTCCACCGGAAACCCTGTTATTTTTAGCCAAATAGCTTTCAATTTTTGAGTGTTCGACCCATCCCAACGTTTTAACCATGTAAACCACCTCTTCCAAGAGTTTCGATTATTCTCAAGAAATTTGTCCGCATCATAGGTATTACCGAAATCAATAAGCACCATTAAGCCACCAAGGTATCAAACAAAAGCAGAAATTATTTTGTCTGCTTTAATAATGTTGAAAAAGGAAATAAGGCACTCGTAATATTTTACTTCACCGATTAAACAGCTTTTTAGCCAAATTGTTGGTCTTGGTTGAACATTATCAGGGATAGTAATTGTATCATTGGATGAATCTGACTTACCTTTTAAGATTTCAACATATGATTTAGCTTGCTTCTCAAAATTATTTCCTGGAACCCAATTTACGCCATTGTTGCCTTCAACTTCCTGTGGATTGTTGAAGGTTCTGAAGGATTGTTTGTTTATGGGATAATCATAGGTCTTAGTGTAATGTTCCCCTTGCAGTCTATGTAATTTTTCATTCTAGTCTATCATCCTCCTCCTATCAACTGCCGCCTGATTCTGATTTGAATTGAATCTCCTGTATCTTGCTACATTTGCCTATAATAACGAATTTCCCACCTTAATTAGATTCAAGTTTCTTTCCAGCCTTTGCACATCATGCACATTAGTATATCTAGCAAAACCGAATTTAGTTCCATGATTATCCCTTTTTCTCGCCAAGTAGAAATCTACCAGTCTCCTGTAATCTTTTAGTGAAACCCAAAGGTCTGCTTCCGTCAAACCGTCTGGAATGTTAGATATGTAGAAAGTGATTGCAATTCAATCGAGATCCTGATAGTTATTTCAATTTCGCCCAGCATCTACGCTTTTCCGGGACCTGACTTCCGACCATCCAGCGTAGCTCCGATCCCTCCCTCGTACCCTCTCTCTCTCTCTCTCTCTCTTTCTCTCTCTCTCTGTGACTCTTCCTCTCCCGCTCATTTTTTGGAAAAACTATTACTTATTGCTGAATTATTAACTTCTTGATTTTCAATTGAATCCGTTGTAGGCTTTCACTTAGTTTTTGAAGTTGAAAACTGAATCTATAACTTTAGTCCCTACGAAATTAATATTTTCTTGATATTTTATTTATAAAACTAATAAATTTTCATATTGGTCCTTGTCTTTTCTATTAATTAAAACTTTTGTTCCATTTGATTTAATAATAATTTATTGGATATTTTCTTTGAAATTATGCATTACAACATATTATTAATCATGGTGATCAAAATATTAGTTGGTCGAACAAGACATACGAGTAGTTGAATTAAACACCATTACCCACCTATCTAAAAGAGATGATGAAAACCTAGGTTCACCTTGATTGTGAGTAAGGATATATAGAGATGCATTTGATTGTGATGTAGGATGTTTGCTTTAGTTATCAGACTCCAGTTTAGAGATGTAAAATTTATCCACCCAAGGCTTTCGACATACTGATCACAGTCGTTGATGCAATAAAAAATAAACCTTTAACGCACTAAATAGCTAGGGCAAGTAAGGGTTGAATCCACGTTGATCTTTTGGTTAACAACTAGTTCTAACAGATTTAATAGTAAACAAATTCAGACAAACAGATACTGAAAATGGTTTAATTCAATTAGAGAAAAATATGATCACTGTGTGTATTCTTCAAACTTTTATGACGAGCAACGTCCCTGAACGAGACGCTCCAAAAATGCTGGGCGTCTTAGGCCAGCATCCCAGAGGCCACCTAGGAGGTTGACGGGCTTCCTCGCGTTTCTGGCTTGCTTTTTCTCTTCAAAATGGGTCTGAGTTCCAGGTCAGCATCTAGGACGCTGTCTGGGATGCTGCTAAGACGCTGAGCTTTTTCTGCTGCTTCTAGTGTCCGTTTGATGCGTGGTTTTCGCCCAAAATTCACGTTTTTCAATGCCTGCATGTAATTCACTCAATTCCATCAAAAGTTTTGTAGGGCCATTCTTGGTTAAACAAATCTTAATTGATCACATTAATCACGTATTACGTTAAACCAAAATGGCCTGAACAAACCTCCCCAACTTATCTCTTTCTCGTCCCGAGAAAGACTCAATGAAATTAGATTTAGGTCCAGAACATAAAACAACAAGCAATCAAACAAAAGTAGACATTCCAGTATTGCATACGCCTGTGTCCATTGCCAACCCGATGTTCGTTTATTTGAAGTGTGAAGCAGTATTTAGTGATCTTAAAATTTTCTTCATCCTGCAAATGACACAGTCAAAAGTTCAAATTCCTCCAAAGATACCAAGCTTACCTCCCCCCTGCGGTTTTTCCAATGACGTGGTACGATCAGTCATTTTTGATTACTGCATTCTGTCCAGATTCCTAAGGTTCTTCTTTTTGTTTCTTTTGGTCCTTTTTGCTACATTACAACCATATTAAATTTATACTTTTAAACATTTGCCCATGTTTACTTGTTCATTTGATTTACCTTTGCAGAGCTTCATTTATGATCTATTTTTCCGAATATATTTCTTTGAGTATAATATTCATATTTAAAGTTGATGGTGGACGTGAAAACCTGAAATGGAGTACACCAGGTCCCTGGTACGCAACAACCCCAAACAAAAATACAGATCGTTAATTTAAAATCACTTATACTACTATTCAAGTGAGTCTTGTCTTTTTGTGCGGCTTCCAAGAGGGGTCACCTGCGGGTTGTCGGTTACTTAGCAAGATACTTATCAAAGTCCCAAAGGTATATTCATATTCAAGCTGCTGGTGGATGTGGAAACCTGAAATTGGGTACACCAGGCGCCAGGTACATAACAACCCAAACAGCGGAATATATATTACAAAAATAGGGACATCTAAGGTCGTGCGGTCATAGAATGTAGTAGGGTTCTTTACAAGAAAATTCGAGAACCGAGCCATCAGGGTTCTTTAAACAGGGTATCTCTAGAGCAACTTTCGAAACATAAATTTTTAGAAAAAACCAGTTTACAACTTGAAGTTAAAACATTTTTGGTCAATTTGTTACTTGAACCGGACATGAAACCACAGAAATATACATTAGCTAGAATGTCACTTTTATCTCATCACCTGTTATCCCATGTCCAGTCCCTTTTATTCAATCATCTTTCGTTTCGCTGAGTCACAACCGGGACAAGAAGGAAGAAAAACTTGGGGACAGTTCATCAAATTCCAAAATTTCATCATCTCATGCCCAAATCCATTCTTAAAGTTTTCGACTAACTCAACCAAAGTAAACGCAACCGGGAGAAATAAAAGAAAAAAATAGCATATGAGAGCGATTCACCTAGTAATTTGATAGTAGAGGAGGCTTCAATTTTCCGTTTGGTTCTAAACAAAATCGAAAAAAATTTGGATTTTTTAAACGTGTCTATTTCTTCAATCTTCCATCTTTCATCGGTTTGTTGTCTTTTGTCATTCAAGTACATCTCTCCCCAACTTTGAGCGCTTGAATCGTCCCCGATGCAGCAATCAAAATTCCTAAAAAACACAAAAACAAAGCTACAAGTAACATATTAAATAAAAGTAATAAAACTAACTAGCCCTCAATTTCGTCGGGGATCGCGATTGCACTTGGCACGTGCAACAAGCCTTTTAAACCCCTAGGTTGCCCCTATTGGACGAGTGAAGTCTCGTGAGGGTTTGCAGTAAACACACCCACAAAGTTCACGGGTTGCCTCCCACAAAGCGCTAAGTTTAACGTCTTCAGCCGAACAGATACCTGGATGACAGCTCACGGAGGATCATATGGTAGTTGACTTTTTTGAAATCCAGTCATGTCGACATTTACCTCACATTGGGTGTTTGAAGATTAATCTGGTGTCATATGTTTCTCCTTATCTTCAAACGACTTATTTGTTTCATTTTCACCAGGATCAAATGGCATGCCAACTTTGACCTTGTTGGGGCCTAAACATTTGCTTTTAAGCCTCTTATGAAAACACTTAAACCTTTCTTTGAACAACCGACCACAATTTTTTTGAATGAATTTCTTGACTTGATGTTTTGCATCATGAACTGCTTTCTTATTTGATTTATGGGTGAGTGTCGTATGATGCTTCTTGTTCCTTATTTTTTTCTTCAGAAGTTGACTTTTGGAATCATCCAATGCTTTTGACCAGTTACAAGAGAAACGTTCCTCCAGATCGTGGGTAGTGTCGACAAGAATATTTTCGGTATGCTCATAGACATAATCATCCATAGTATTGATTACAAAAAAGTCGCCACAGATCGGAGGATCATTAGTATGTGCAAATAGTTTAAGTTTAAATTCCTGGTTTCCAAATGTCACATCAATGACACCTTCATGACAACCAATTTGAGAAAAAATAATTGTCAAAATGGGACGATTGATGATGGCATGCGTTTTTTTTATATGTCTAGTTTTTTAGAATCTAGCACAAAATGTCAACAAGAATGTTCTTTTTGGGTTCTCTGAAATTCGCTAGGTCGGGGGTGGTATTAGACTCCACAGACCCCTCCCCAACATTGGGTGTTTCCGGTTCATGGAAAATCATTTGAGATGTTTCCAATTCAAGTTCAGATTTTTCTTGGTTAATTGTTTCAAATTCAATATTTTCCTCATCAATTGATACATAATCCTCCACCACAACAACATAATCGAGTGATGTAGGTTTATCTACATTAATGTTAAATGATGCATCACTACACAAGATAGTTACCTCATTCGCTTGAGTAGCATCTGAATCATCGTCTGATGGTTGTTGTCGTAGTTGCTCCACAATTTGTTCTAATTGATTCTCAAGAACTGAAATTGCTTTGGAGTTGTTTTCCTATTGTTTGAAGCCTTCTTTCAACAATTCCATCATTAGATCCAACTTATTGTCAAGTGAATACTCGTGCAATCTTCCTTTATTTCCTAGAAAATAGGATGACCCGTCATGGTGATTTGGGTCCGAATTGTTGCTCCCCCACCAATCCATCGTATGGATCTTGTTGCGGTTGTGGACTATAAAAGTCATAATAACCCGGATCCATGGTGAGATAATCACCCATTGTCCTTCCTTCACTCATGGTATGAATCTCTGTCTTTAATTGCAAGTGTGTATACAACTTGTGAAAACTGAAAAGATAAACACAAACAAACAAACGCGTAAAGTGGAACAATAACTAAATCAAAATGAACTAAGTTGCTAAGCGTAATAGCTCCCCGACAACGACGCCAAACACAGTCGTTGATGCAATCAAAAATAAACCTTAAACGCACTAAATAGCTAGGGCAAGTAAGGGTCGAATCCATGAGGAGCTTATGGTTAACAACTAGTTCTAACAGATTTAATAGTAAACAAATTCAGACAAACAGATACTGAAAAGGGTTTAATTCAATTAGAGAAAAATATGATCACTCCCGGTTTCATTTTTGATTCCTAAACAATGTATTATATCAGATTTTACTAATTTTGCGTTCATTCAGATTACATAGACATAACCGTACTTTTACTGACTAAACGTAGGATCAAACTATGTAAAATCCGCACCCTCCGTCCTACACACCACTGTGGATGATTTGGTACGGTGGGGAAGATTACAATAGAGCTGTCTTACACTTAATCAAGCAACAATTTAAGAACAAGCAATGGAAGTCTAATCATATGATTGAAAAACAAACAATCCAAACACTATGTTAATGAATCTAAAAGGTTCAAATCTAAATACAATACTTGAAAGGAAATCAAAACCTACTACCGGTTGTGATCACGGGATGATTTAGCTACTCATAACTGGAACTGATGCAAACTCTATGTTGGAGATGTTGAACATGGCTGGATCTTCAAAACTGCAAGAACTTTGGCTTGATCTTGATGCAAACGAGCTTTGATTTCAGTTTGGGATTATTGGAATATGATTTGGGGATGTTTTAGGCCTTGGAAAACTGTCAAAACTTTGAGAAAATCGTCTGGAGGCTCCCTTGGGTCGATGGGATAAAGTTTCATTAAAAAGAGTTGCTTAAATAAGGCAATTTAGGGCATTCTAGGCAGCAGCGTGCTTTTTCTCCAGCTTCCGGTGTCCGTTTGATGCGTGGTTTTCGCCCAAAATTCCCATTTTTCAATCCCTGCATGTAATTCACTCAATTCCATCAAGAGTAGGGTCATTCTTGGTTATAAAAATCTTAATTGATCACATTAATAACGTATTACGTTAAACCAAAATGGCCCGATCACATACGCAAAATAAAACTATAAGGAAATATACTTGTATAGCTTTTTATCTTTTCTGATAAGGTGGAACTATTTTCACTTAATTAGGTGTGTATGGTTTATTGTACTTGGGGTGCTTACGTCAAGTATCAGGCCTATGGAAAAAATCAAGAATTATTTAAGCTTTGTCCATGCCAAAACTCGCTCCTTCATGTGTTCAACTCATGACCAATGCCCAATTTAATTCTTTTTATATAGATTCTACATTGTTGCGGTTGAAAATACTGTTCAATGTCATTTACTATTGGTAACAATTCTAATAATAAGGGTCCTTTTAGGTTGTCTTCATGACCCAGAAAAACAAATAATGACATAAATAAATTGGAAGGAATTAGTTTATCAATTTATCATGATATGATAAATTAATTAGAAACTAATTGATAATTAAATAAGAAACTAATTTGGAATTAATTTGAAAGAAATTAATTCCATGGACCGAATTTTGATTAACTAAGGAGGTTAATTTATTAGAACAGTCCAAGGGCTATGTGTAAGGAGGCGTCTTAAGTTTGAAACCCTAGAGAGCCTCCACTATAAATAGAGACTTAGGGGTCAAACCCTAAGCACTCATTGCCTCTCATTTGAGCCGCCAACTCCCTCCCCTCTATCGCTTTTTGTGAAAATCTCATCCTTCTATAGGGTTTGAGATCTTTTGCCTCCTCCCAAGTGGAACCTTTGTCTGTCTGGTTTTCTATAATTTCTAGGTGTGAATCAGGAGAGTGATTCTAATTTAGATCATGTTCATCCAATTCAAGGTGGCAAGAACTAGATGTCAAACAAGGATATCAATTGCAAGCTGAGATGCACAATTCTGTTTTTATCCTTAGTTGCTATAATTGCTATGAATTGTATGATCCTGGATTATGTTTTTACAGGAACTTAGGATTTGTTCCTGTTAATTCTTCTATTGTACAAATGTTTTGTTAATATGATCAAATCTCTTAAGTGGTATCAGAGCCTATGTTCGTAGGTTGTATGCACTTTAGATCCAAATTGAATTGAATTATGTTTGCATGTTTGTTGTTTTAGAAAATTCTAAGATTAATGCTATAATCTGTTTTGAATTTGCATGATATGATTATCTATCTAGGGTTTATGCCATAAATCTTCTTGAAACCTCATGTTATGATTTTCTCTGGTTTAGGGTTTGGAAGAATGCCTTTTTCGAAAATTAGGGTTTTGTTATTTTCCTTGGGCCTTTACTTGTGCATTAGGGTTTCTCATGACGGCTAGGGTTTACAACTCTTGCTTGCCTTGCAAGTTTACTCTTGTTTCCTTATATGCAAACATGATTATTTAGGATAATGTTTAAATTAATAATTAACATTGTGTTAATGGAATTAATAGATAAACATAAAATTTAAGGTACAAGAAAGGTTAGTTAGTTAAAGTTAGCTAAACCATGACTTAATGAGATAGACATTAGCAGTCGAATATTGACAACATGAAACACCAATCTTAATTGTCTAAAGGTCGGAATCTATTGTTGAATTATATCAGCTCGTATGCTTTTATAAAAGTCTTAATCATATGTTGCTTAAATTCAAACTCAAGTACATATATGGCCTCGAATAATGATAATGTGAAAAAAGTGTGATTGGTTAGGTAAGTCTGTTCTGATTTTGTGTGATATCTTAAAAATATATATTATGAAGAATGGTCGCACTTCTCCGATTAAATGGCATGAACTTCAACTAGTTTTTGAAATAGCTGCCAATACCAAGTTAAATAGCTTGAACGATTTAAAGAACATGTATAACAAGATGAGACAACTAAAACTATATCTATTTATCTATTATAAAAGATGCAATTTCCTTGAACCGCATGATTTTGAAACTTTCACGACTTTTCAAATTTCTTCTAATAATGATTACGATTTGCTTAATTAATGTGAGATAAATAAAAATAAAAGAAATTTTCTAAACTTACTTCTTCAACTTTAAACCTAACATACTTGATTTATTGGTTTAAATTAGATGTAAAATATTATATTTTTAACGCTACGACATTATAATTATTAATATCACATATTTGATTTAAAAATAATGCTAAATTTAAAACATAATTCGAAATGTCGAATAAACTTGGAACAATTTTCTGAAGACTAATTTTTCAAATAGTTAAAATGTTCAAATAGAATGTTAAATATAAAACCTAAATTGAAATGTCAAATTAGTAAAAAAAGACCAATATTATTCTTATAATAATTAAAATTTATAAAAGTGGTAGTGATTTTGTTAATTGAAAATAATAATAGTTATAAATAAGATAAAATTCAAAAATGTATATTAAGTTTCCTTAAAATAGTAGTGATATTTAAAATAGTAATAATGATCCAAATAAAAAATAGCCAAACGATCATTTATTAAATTAATATTAAAAATATTATGTGAATTAACAAAATTTATATTTAATGTAAAACCTAAATTAAAATGTTAAATTAACAAAATATATGTTTTATGATTTTTTCCAAAAAATAGTTTTAATTAATTAAATATAATAACAGTTATTAATAAATTAAAATTAAAATTTATATTATGTTTGCCTAGCAAAAATGATTGCTATTTGAAAAAATAATAATGATCAAAATTAAAAAATATCCAAATAAGTTATATTGGAATTAAATAACTATAACAATAATTAATAATAATATACAATCAAATTTATATTAATTTTTATTCGCATGCAGCCTCGAATAGGTAAAACTGAGATGATATGATCGTAAGTGATGCATATATTAATTGATTAACCATCATAATAACTAGCAATAAAAAACATAAATATATTTTTATTTTCACATGCAACTTATGAGTAGAGACTACTCATATGATGTTTATATGTGTATCTATTTTATCTTATATTTAAAACAATTTCAATATTTTATAACAATTTGATATAAGAATTATAATTATTTAAAGTTAATGACAATAACATAATTACTAATACCATATGTCTCAATATTTTTGTGCAACGCGTAGATATTCAGTTGAACGTGCAGACATTCGTCTAATTTTACTAATAGACTCATTATGTTTTCATATGACTTGATTTCTTTTAATGAAACTTACTATTAGAAAATTTTAGAATTTTAAAAATCATAGTTTAGACAATCATATATTCATAATTATTTTTCAAATTAGGTTTTACACAGATGTTACCGAATAATTATATACATACTAAAAACTACAACTTTTAACTTCCAGCTAGCTTTATCAAATACGTTGATATATTCAGAGTTCATAAATCCAATTAAATACCCGATTAGCATTTCTTTTGAAGTGTTCCTCAATTTCTTATTTGCTATTTTCTCATCGATCACAATCAAACTGTTGTTATAAGTTGATGAATTTTTTTATAATAATAATAATCTACTATGATCTCATGTAACACGCTATTGCATCACGTCAATTGCATCGCGTCATCTTTAGTGGCTTTACTGTCTCGGTCTTTATTAGTCTTTTTATAATATGTTTTTGGTACAAAAATTATAGCACTTTTTATATCGCATCTTTGTCCACAATTATATTACTCAATTTTTAAATGTTATTTTCGTTGATTTATATATTTAGCTGCTAGTCATCAGTATAAATATTACAAATTTAGAATTTAGAATAGTCGAATGCTTACATTTTTTCAATTTAAACGCGAACAACAAAAGTTAGACAACCAAAAGTTGTATTAAATATCAATTAAAACGGTTGTAATACATCATGAACTTTTATTTATTTCAAAAGCTTAATTAAAAAATGCACGTATTTTATGTATTTGTATATCATATATCATACTTTTATCATTTTGTATGCTTATAACTTTTTATCATTATGTATATTGAAAACTAAATTCGACTGTAACATTTCGTTCTTATTTTTTTTCTTACCTTAGGTAGTATATTTCCAATATATATATATATATATATATATATATATATATATATATATATATATATATATATATATATATATATATATATATATATATATATATATACACACACACACACAAGCGCAATACTAAAAGTGTTATATGTAATTTGAGAATTGAAGACGCGACCCATCCAAGTGAAGTGAAGAAACTCGGCGCCTATTTTTCAACAAAACAAGTATTTGGAGTAGGATGAGGGTTGTGAAACCCGGAGAACTATGTTAACATGTGTATCTGGGTCCGACCCAAAAACAGTTTAAGGTCCACACTGTTTGATATCTATACAATAAAGACTAGTAGCTAGGGTTTCAATTGTGCTATCAGTTTTCAAGATTGTGACTATAATACTCCCTCCTGTTATGTGGACGTATGTTAGATTGATCGAACCAAATTAAGTATTGTGTCTTTATGTATGTGTGTGTGTGTGATTTGTTCTCGTTTATTCCTGGCAGGTAGTATTAGAGCTACGATTTGTTTATTGTTTATTCAGAGAAATAAAATGGTTTGAATAATTTCACTCTATGGAAGGTGAAGATTAGGGGTTTTTTTGCTCAAAAGGGTTTTGCGACGGCTTTGGAAAGAGAGAGGAAATCGCCAAAAGACATGGCTACAACGGTAAAAGAATGATATTCTAGCAAAAGTGCATATTACAATTCTGTTAACCTTGACTGACGAAGTGATACGGGAGGTTGAACGATTGTTGTTGGGCTATGGAAAAAAAGCTCTACAACAAATATCAGAATAACTTTTCACACGAATTAGTCGTATCAATAACAACGTTTTCACACTCTAAAAATGTCTAAAAGTACTTAGGTAAAGGATCATCTTGATATCTTTAATCATATTATCTTGGATTTACAAGGTAATGTTGTTTCTTATTCTGTTATGTTCACTGTCGAATTTGTATAAGAATTTCATTGATACAATGTTGTATGGTAGAACAACGGTTACTGTTAATGATGTGAATGATTCTTTGTTGTCCAAAGAACTAAAGCGACGAGTTTCTATTGAACGTATGTTTGTAGGCAGATGAAGAACTATCAAGAGAGATGATGTAAATAAGTGAAAGTCACATTCCAAATCTAAAGCGTCCACAACAAATAAATATTAAAATTGCAAAAAGGGGCACTACAGGAGAGATCGTCAACAACAAAAGAAAGAAAAATTCAAGAGTAAATCAAACAATAATTGGATAGTGCTATTGTTGTTCATGATAGTTCTGATGAAGGATATGTGAAGTTTGGATGTACGGACGATTGGTTATGTAGATATCTGGATCTTGGACACGACTTATGACACCCCATTTCTATTGTTTTTAAATACTATGGTTTTTTTCGTAAAAATACAGGAATACAAAAATACGGTTTATCAAAAACCGATAATTTAAATGCTTAATACAGTGGGTGTACAAATCCATATCAAAACTAACCATAGTAAGCAAGAAAGGATTAAACCTTGAGTCCATATTAGGAGCTAACTCGAGTTCCACTCCGGCTAAACTTCATACCTTTTATAGCAAATCATTTTAACCTGGAATACATGGCAAAACATAGAATACGTAAGACAAAATGTCTCGTGAGTTACATGAGTTTTAGACACAAACATTAAACTTCTTTTTCAACCTTGTATAAAAATTTCATAATATAAACATTCGCCAAAACTTTATAGTATTAATATACTATAACTTTTATCTTTCAAAACCATTTCATATTATATCTTTCAAAACTAGCTTCTTTCATACTTTCTTTGACTGGTTTTATAAGCTTGCTGGATTTTTATACTTAGGGCTTTAATCACTATAAGTGATACCCCAGGTCTCTATGGCTAGAAAGAACGGATCAATCCTCACCATAGAAGTGCTGAGGCGATCTACTTCGCGATGGGGCTTGTCCCCAGTAGACCCCTTACATAACCCGGGTAGGTTGGAACATAGTTCCCTTACTAATGCTGCTTGCTACAATTACCAGTCATACAAAAACTTGCTGCTTGATTGAACATTTCTCATAAACATATAACTTGTGGCTAAATGCCAGATTATATCATTTTATGTCTTTATGGCTAGATGCCAAATACATAACTTTCGTTTCAGATAAATCATATGTCCAAAACACGTCTTTATAACATTTTAGGCTTTTAAATGTCAAATCATACTTTTCAAACATCTTGTGGCTATATGCCCTTTCATACTTGAAAATATATAATATTTGTAAGCAAAACATACTTCTTAAACATTTTATGGCTATATGCCTCTCCATACTTTCAACATGTATAACTTGTATTTAAAATATACTTTCACATATTTGGTTCATAGACCAAAACATACTTTCACATAACTGGCTCATAGACCAAAACTTAACTTCAAATATAACATTATACTTTCACCAACGAGTTAGAGATAATACTCTTGCATATAATTTCACATATAGAAATTTTATAAGAAATATTGAAAATACTTACTTGCCATGTACCCCAGAATGGGTAAAAATACTGCATGTACTCACCTGATACGTAAAAGTAGGTCGCACACACAAGCACGTGATACTCAAGAACTCTTCTTCTTTCCCGAACCTACATTCCACATGGGACTGCTTAGAACAAATTAACGTTTACATTTATTACTTATAATTATATAAGTATACATGTATTTTCCCGATACTCGACACGTACCGTGTTCCACTATACCCTCTCTTTACTTTAGAAATACATCATTAAGGTTATTAATTATCTTTAATAAGTTTGTAAAGGTCCCGACATTCGTTACCAAATTCTAAACCCACAACCAAGGTTAAAACCACAAAAAGAAAGGTTTGACAGCAATGCTGATTTTTTGTCCCATAACCGGATTTGCAACAGATGACCAAGGAAAACTCAGATATTAAACTTAATAAAAATCATGTTGAAACTAGACCCAATGATAAGGTCACAGGGCCTGACCTCAGGTCATTTTCATTTTCCATTTGCAAATGAAAAATCCACCATGTCACCACAGATTACAAAAACAGTTACATGACCTACCCTCAAAGATATTAACCAAGAATGATAATCAGAAGGCTCTGGGTTCTGAAATTCGGTGTGATCAAACTAGACACATATACTGAATGTTTCCCACTGGCCTTGCCCTTAAATGATTCTCCTACAATCAGTTATGAATTTTACAAATCAGAAGTCACTGCACAGTGCACCCCTGGACCAGTCAGTGAAGATTGCAACTTTCACATAACTTAAGGTCCGCGTTAGTCCAAGAGCTTCTGGATGAAGAAACTAGACTGAGTTACCATTCTAGGGATATAGAGATCATCCAGAATGGACACTCACACGATTTTATATGAATTATCAAAAACAGAACCAAAACAGTAGAAACAAAAACATAGCTCAATGGTAAGCAATACCTACAGTTCAGCGAATTAAAACCACTACAGAATTCAGTACACTACACCAATGAAGATCGCCACCGTTCAGATTTAAGAACTATGTGTTAGGAAGCTACGATCCAAATTTCATGATGATCCAACGGTTAACGAAGGTGTACTGCATTTGTTTCCATGACTGCACACATGATGACGAAAATTAAGTTCTTATTTCCTTGATTCCATTCCACCCTTCTAATTCCCACATACCAATTGGAATCATTAAGAACAATTATATGTGGTTCCTTTCATCCAAAACATCAATTATAACCCATCAATTTCATTGAATTCATAGGTTGAACAAAACCCCAATTTCTAGGGTTCTTGAGCAAAATCATCATTTTTCTTAAATTCTACAACATCCTTTGAGAGATGTGTATTTAAATGATGTTTGAGCATGACTAAAAGAGTGGAATCACTGAAATAATCTCATACACAACTTGATTTTCGAATTTCAGTTTCATCCATGAAGAAGATGGGTTAAACACAAGCTAAGATCATGATCTTCTTACCCTTTTGAAGCTCAATTTCTTCAATTCTTGGAGTTTTGATCTTCAACTCTTCTTGACCGCTCGTATACTTCTCCAGAGCTCTCTCGTTCTCTCTAGAATCCTCCACAAGTTTTCTGAAAATGAGAGAATTAACTCTCATATGTTTTTATATTTAATGTTTATAAAATAGTTACATTTTAGTCCCTAGCCTTCTTCCTTTGTTCAAATCTAGTCCTAAAACCCATAATCTTACAAACAAGGTTCCACTAACTACCAACTTAACATTTTCTTGACAATTTGGTCATTTTCATGTCAAATGACCATTTTGCCCTTTTTTGGTCAAATTTCACTATTCATGCGGTAAAACTTCAAATTTCACATAATCTCTTATTTCTTATATTATTATTTCACAAACACATATTATCTTACATAATGGTCTTATAATGGGTCAAAAGACCATTTTACCCTTTTCATGGTAAAATGACCAAATTACCCTTTTTCACCATTTTTCTCCAAACTCTTGGAATTTTGCTACAATTCCCAATAAATTATTTTAAAACTTTCAAAATATTTTAATCTTTACCTTAATTATTTTCTCGAATATAAATTCAATATTTTTGGGTCGTTACAACTACCTCCCCCTTATTGGGATTCCGTCCTCGGAATCATCATACAACTATTAATTTAGGGAATCACTTCTCCCTTCTCCTTTTTTAAAGGCCCTCGGCCTAAGTTTGGTTTTTAGTAAATATTTCCTTTTATCAACCCATACTCACATTCTTTATTCTTTTATCTTTTTACTATTTTCTTCCTTAGTTGGTTATGATTCTTTAATCAACCTTTGGAGGTTTCTAATTTCAATTTCTCATAAGATGTCTCATAGTTCAGCTTCGTTTCCTCAAGAATCCATTTGTAACATCCCAAAATTTTTGGGTAAAATTAAAAAAAAAATTAAACAAACACTTCAATATAAGAAAAGTCACTTAAATAAATTTTCATAAAATTCCATAAATTATAAGTTTAATAAAAACACCCCAGGATTAACAGAAGTTAACGAAAACACAATATAGCGGAATATTAATTCAAAAACGGTCCTCCAATGAAGCAGCACAGTGTATACACGTCACGCCTTGCCATCCATGGTACCTGATGTACCTGAAACAGTAGTTTATATAGGGAAAGGGTAAGCACGGAGCTTAGTGAGTTCCTCAAAATACCATACGATCCATCACATAACATACAACACATCAAAACCATTCATATGTCTGTGAGACTCGCGGGCTATCCCTGTTCCGCTGAAGACTCACGGGCAATTCCCGTTCTTGTCTTATCGCTCGCAGGCTTCTCCCGTTCCGTCTAATGACTCGCAGGCTATTCCCGTTCCGCCTATTGGCTCGCGGGCTATCCCGTTCCGTCTAATGACTCGCAGGCTATTCCCGTTCCGCCTATTGGCTCGCGGGCTATCCCGTTCCGTCCACAAACAATCATTATCATAGCAATAATTCATTCAATTATCATAACAGGTAAGATCACCTTAGTCAAACATATCTTCCTTCCTATGCATGCAATATCACCTATAGTATAGTGAGAAGACTCACCTGATTATAGTTGACTATATCGTTTATCTTTCTCGGCTTTGTATTTCCTTCACTTTAACTGTTAACATAATAAGAAATCTATCATTTCTTAATCCTTAACTATATTATAGTCGCATCATTAAACCCTTCAATAATTCCAATATGATACTCCATGATTTATCAAGTAAAGAACGGCCAGGTAGAAGATTAGATGGGGTGGCAGGATCCTTTCAGCATTTTAGCCTTTCGGAAAATCCAACAACCAGATCCCAAGTAATCGGCCTAGTCACCGTCCTCGTAAGTAAATCAATCGGTATTATATTCGAAAATTACGAATTATTATAATAACGACATTTTAAGGTTTTTGTTTACTATTGTTAGAAATTAGTATAATATAACATATGTTATACTTATTAAATATTCTACTTCTTAACACACAAATTATTTTACAATACTTACTTAAGGTATAGAAAGGTTTGTAGTTACCTTATGACCGTTCGTCGAGATCTATAACTCCTTCGTTAGACTTTTGAGCTTCCTTTCGCTCACTTGCTTACACTCAAATCCTTAGCAAATTCTATGGAATGGTTTTGTGATTTCTTGGTGTGGTTTATGAGATGTTTTGGGGGGTATTTATACTTGAATTCTTGAATTAACAATTACTTGCCACTTTTGACAAAAGATTTTAATAATATAATTTTGTTGAAATTAATGACCTTCTAGAATCAGTCTGTTCAAGACTGATTTAGCCGACCTTAAACCCATTAAATTCACATTTTTATTTGATATTCCGAAAGTTCATCTTAATACCTTTCCAGGGACGTATAGTATGTATTTATACGATTTTTCTATGATTTATTATGAATTTTTGAAAACAGACTATCTAATCTGTCAATTCCGAACTAATCAGTAAAGATTGCATTTTTTACCATAGATAATGTCATTTTCAAGATTACTATTATTTATGGTAATTGTACTAGACTCAATTTTTAAACTTTGTGCACTAGTTTGAGGTCCAAACGTTTTTCCTAGAATTAATTATGATTTTTCTAAAAACGACACAAAATGTTGATTTTCATATGAAATTGTAACTAAAGTTTTTCTTAGTTTTATAACTACCAAAAATCATATAATTCCTACCACTCTTATTTTAAGTATATGTTATAATCAGGATACGGGTCTTACAAGTCTCCCCCACTTATTTGGATTTCGTCCCGAAATCCGCATTCTCGAACGCCTCTATGTATTTCCCATCGAATCCTTATGTCATTCAAAAATCCTCCTCGTCTTATTGCCGAACCTTTACAAGATTTAATTATCTTTTCCTTTCAACATTCACATACCTCTGTAATAATGCTTAAGGTCCTATTATTCTCTTTCACTCCATACTTCTTTTCTTCTAATTACTCTAGATGTACAAAAAAAAAAAACTCTAACTGTTTCTCACAGTCCCACACCTCGACTTGACCGGCTACTATCTACAGTACATATTTAGTACTTTCTAATCTATCTATATACATAGTTAACCTAGTTAACTTGCAACACCTAATTTTTAACACTATTTCGTATTTATATGAATTCGTCATATTTCAACACACATTTGCCTCAATTCAACATTTCTTTTAAATACTTTTTGGCTAAATAATTCTATATTTGTAAAATCTCCAAAAATTTTTGTTTCACCGAAAAATATAAAATTTACATCATCTTTCGTAAGTTCTTTTTTTTTTTCTTTGAAGTACTGAACACTCTTTAAACTATTTCCATTATATGGAGACATAAAATTTTGTTTTATTTCAAGAGTCTCTTTATTATCTCGTTCTCAACAGAGTCAAGCAGGGAATTTTGAAAAAATGTCACTTGGGTTAGTGAAAAGTCGCATCTACTGTAGTTAGTTTGAATTTCGGTAATTAAAACGTGAGGTGTCCTTTCAGTTCCGTGTGACCTTTCGGTTCCAGCTGTAAGATACTATATATACAGGTATGTAGTATCATTCATTTCCACATTCATTTTCAGTCTCGTCCTCTCTTATCACTAGTTTGTTCATAAACGAACTCATATTTAAAGTCGAGTCATGGAAAACAGATCTTCAATGGGCGATCTGTCTAACCCTGGACCTGGTTTTCCGCAAGGAGAGGGTACTTCAAACCAAGAATTCTTAATAGAGTTCGGTGACTTAACATTCTAGACATCTATCATCCATATTTTGTTTATATTTCTAATGTTTTGTTTGATTCTGAATTATGTTACAGTCTTCCAGATATACTACCAATAGAGCAACTCCACGGTGAGCAGGAAATTTTTCCCGAGTTGAACATTAACTCAGAAGATCCGGTACATGCATCATTAGACTTTGCACTTGATCAGACTCCATACCTTCTACCAGGTTAAATTCTTTAAATGATTGCTTCTATGAATATTCAATTTTGTTTATCATCTGACAGTTGTTATTCGTAGACCCATTTGTGGATGATCTATCTGACTACAATCCATTCATCGACGTACCCTCAACGAGTAGTGAGATTACCCCCATGAATCAAGGATTCATGGCTGACATTCACAATGAAAGTCAATTACAAACAACTCATAACATCAATATTGAAATGAATCCCGAACTTGGGGTTGGTTTCCAATATCAAAATCACCTTCAGGTGATTCAGAGGAACCTAGAAGGATTTCAAAATCCTGGGTCCATGATAGAAAACGTACAATTACCACCGATAGAAGCTACTGATTTTAATGAATCAATGTCCATCTTTGGTTCAGAAAATCAGGATCATGTTCAAATGATCCAGAATGATAACAATACAATTAGATTTGAACCTTCTAGTTCAGAAAACATAGCAGGTGGCAGTGGAAGGGGTTTCAGACATTTATTAAGTAGGGAAATAATAGCTGAACACTTTAACGAACCAATTGAGAAAGCTGCGGAGGAACTCAACATTGGAACGACACAATTAAAAAAACGCTGTAGAGAATTAGGTATCAATCATTGGCCCCAACGACAACTTACGAGTCTGCAAACTCTTATTGATCGTGTTGAGGTAAGGAATTACATTTTTTTATATCGTAAAGTTGTAATTACTAAAGTTATTTGTGTCACAGGAATTTGGTTACGAGTTTAGTGGAGCAACAGGATTATCGAAAGATTTAATACCCAACCTAAAAAGAGAGAAAGAAGCAATAATTGAAGGATCACAATCGGGTCTAACAGACGGCACAAAGAAACTGATACAAGCTGCTCATAAGATTGAATATAAGAAAAGAAAATTTCTGGAAAAAGGGGAAACTTCATCCAGAACTCATACACAGCAGCAATCTCTGCCATCTAATTCTGGTATGAGTAGTATTAATCCTGGTTTACTCGAGCCTGTGAGTGAGGGGAATTTTGGAGGCTCTGTAGGTAACCTAGCATGGTTTCCTCCTTATAGCTACCCCCAACTGGTTCCGAATTGGAACCCTTCCTCATCACTTCCCTACTTACACACTCCCCAAACGAGTCAGTTTTTAGCCCATAATCATGGGGTTACGGGTTCCAACCCTATCGAGACCCCACACCTTGGAACTCCTCCTCCAATAACTGAATACATACCCCTTCCAAATTCTCAAGAAGGTACAAGTCGACGTACTGATGACAAAGAGTGGAGTGTAGAAGATCTTTTTTCGCTTCCTTCTGATTCTTCAGTTTAGGTTAGTAGTTCTGTAAACTTTTCTTAATGTATTAATATAAAGTTGCAGTAATGAATTAAATATATTGACATGTTACTATAATTTTAATAATTTCATCGATTCAATATAATATTCATGTTGTTCCCTTAATTTCGTATTCCTCCCCCACTTGGACTAAAGTCCAAGTCTGTTTATTCGATTTATAATTTTTTTTTACGAGCCCTTACTCTCTCGAACGAAAAAAAAACAAGCCTACTCTGCTCAGCCAACAACTTGCATCGGGGCAAACACTATCTCAATAAACATGTTTCGATAATGTAAAGATGTTTACATCAACCACCATATGTTACTCATCTGCTTGCGACCCTAGTCAACACCTCTATCGTCAGTTACCTCAATCACGAGTGAGTGATCCAAACTCTCAACCCACACGATCCGTTATCATCTCAGGCGCCGCTTGCACCTCTTTGACCGTGAGTTGGAAAACTCACCCTTACATCCTCTAGTCCCTGTATGACTTGTGCGCCCATTAGTTGCATGAAAAATAGCTACCACAATAGCATTTTGGCATTCTCCCTTTCAACAGTCTTTAATCTCAGTAATTAACTTAAGCATGATCGGTCTAACCAAACTGGTATGATCGCATCTTAATTGTTCCTACTGAACCTCACAATCAACATTCAAAAATTGAATGGATAAAAGTTTACCACATTACACTAGCATTTAAGTTAATTATGCCAGACACTCACATATTCAGCTCCTTGGATCCTTCGTGACGAACTCCCGACTCGAACGTGGATCCTGTGCTTTCGATAGTAGGAGCTCTACTACTACCTTCCACACCTATCCATGTTCGTTCCAAGTCCCGTCTCGAAATATCCAATTCGCTTCTTACCGATAATTTTAACACATATGCCCTTACAAGGCATATGTCAACCCTTCTAGGAATACTTGGAATCCCACCCCCACCCTGCTATTCTAACTAAGACGGAACTTCCTCCAGTGATGACAGGTTGTTTCGCGAACGTAGTTGTATACAATATCGAACTAAATAGTCTTTCAAATAAGAGAATCTTCCCTAAGGCAACAACCAAACAAGGAACATGCAATAAGGTCAACTCACCCATTCTATGACTATTCAGTCCATATTGTATACAACTTAGTGGAAATCTCTAAGCAACCTATCGGCACTAGCATACAGTTCTATTAGCAAATAGCAGATAATAATACAACAATATGTGATCTCTACCAGGCATTTCAGCAAACATATACCATATGTTTTTTTTTTAACATCCATAATATTAAATACTTAACCCTTTTCTCATACTGGCGTCGGCTGGCGGTACACACTGTGTCTTCAGTTCACCCTTCATAAAACATCCTTCTTTCGTAAAAATGTTTTAAGAAAAACTCTTAAGCCTCAACTTGAGTCCAGAACTCACTAAGTGAGCCTGATTCTCTCAAGCTGTGCTCTGATACCAACTTGTAACATCCCAAAATTTTAGGGTAAAATTAAAAAAAAAATTAAACAAACACTTCAATATAAGAAAAGTCACTTAAATAAATTTTCATAAAATTCCATAAATTATAAGTTTAATAAAAACACCCCAGGATTAACAGAAGTTAACGAAAACACAATATAGCGGAATATTAATTCAAAAACGGTCCTCCAATGAAGCAGCACAGTGTATACACGTCACGCCTTGCCATCCATGGTACCTGATGTACCTGAAACAGTAGTTTATATAGGGAAAGGGTAAGCACGGAGCTTAGTGAGTTCCTCAAAATACCATACGATCCATCACATAACATACAACACATCAAAACCATTCATATGTCTGTGAGACTCGCGGGCTATCCCTGTTCCGCTGAAGACTCACGGGCAATTCCCGTTCTTGTCTTATCGCTCGCAGGCTTCTCCCGTTCCGTCTAATGACTCGCAGGCTATTCCCGTTCCGCCTATTGGCTCGCGGGCTATCCCGTTCCGTCTAATGACTCGCAGGCTATTCCCGTTCCGCCTATTGGCTCGCGGGCTATCCCGTTCCGTCCACAAACAATCATTATCATAGCAATAATTCATTCAATTATCATAACAGGTAAGATCACCTTAGTCAAACATATCTTCCTTCCTACGCATGCAATATCACCTATAGTATAGTGAGAAGACTCACCTGATTATAGTTGACTATATCGTTTATCTTTCTCGGCTTTGTATTTCCTTCACTTTAACTGTTAACATAATAAGAAATCTATCATTTCTTAATCCTTAACTATATTATAGTCGCATCATTAAACCCTTCAATAATTCCAATATGATACTCCATGATTTATCAAGTAAAGAACGGCCAGGTAGAAGATTAGATGGGGTGGCAGGATCCTTTCAGCATTTTAGCCTTTCGGAAAATCCAACAACCAGATCCCAAGTAATCGGCCTAGTCACCGTCCTCGTAAGTAAATCAATCGGTATTATATTCGGAAATTACGAATTATTATAATAACGACATTTTAAGGTTTTTGTTTACTATTGTTAGAAATTAGTATAATATAACATATGTTATACTTATTAAATATTCTACTTCTTAACACACAAATTATTTTACAATACTTACTTAAGGTATAGAAAGGTTTGTAGTTACCTTATGACCGTTCGTCGAGATCTATAACTCCTTCGTTAGAATTTTGAGCTTCCTTTCGCTCACTTGCTTACACTCAAATCCTTAGCAAATTCTATGGAATGGTTTTGTGATTTCTTGGTGTGGTTTATGAGATGTTTTGGGGGGTATTTATACTTGAATTCTTGAATTAACAATTACTTGCCACTTTTGACAAAAGATTTTAATAATATAATTTTGTTGAAATTAATGACCTTCTAGAATCATTCTGTTCAAGACTGATTTAGCCGACCTTAAACCCATTAAATTCACATTTTTATTTGATATTCCGAAAGTTCATCTTAATACCTTTCCAGGGACGTATAGTATGTATTTATACGATTTTTCTATGATTTATTATGAATTTTTGAAAACAGACTATCTAATCTGTCAATTCCGAACTAATCAGTAAAGATTGCATTTTTTACCATAGATAATGTCATTTTCAAGATTACTATTATTTATGGTAATTGTACTAGACTCAATTTGTAAACTTTGTGCACTGGTTTGAGGTCCAAACGTTTTTCCTAGAATTAATTATAATTTTTCTAAAAACGACACAAAATGTTGATTTTCATATGAAATTGTAACTAAAGTTTTTCTTAGTTTTATAACTACCAAAAATCATATAATTCCTACCACTCTTATTTTAAGTATATGTTATAATCAGGATACGGGTCTTACACCATTTATCTCATGTTCTAATTATATCTCTTTTTACCTCATTTCATTCATACATAAAGCTTTTAGTAGAGCTTATTTTACAAAGTGATTTCATACTTTCATATTCTTATAAAAAATAGCAGCTTACTTGGTAATTTATTCTCATATGTTTACCAAAAATTCATGAGATTATATTAATCGTATTCTTTACTTATAAAACTTTTTCCCAAATACAATTTGGTAAAGTTTGTATTTATACAAATTTATAAATACTCAATATCTTTCTTTTAAAACAATATTTCGTCCTTTGCTGGACATTTCACTTAAGCATAACTTCATTACGTATTCATTCTTACTTTTTTTTTATATCTTTGCTCATGCGTTATTACATAGGTAGTTTCTTTCTTTCTTTTTTTTTATCCTCACTTTTCTGTTTGGGACAAAACATGTCGAATTAGCTTATCTTTCACAAAAGTCTGCATATCTTGTTCTAAAAGTGTTGAAACGACGTACCGCTTTTTTTTTTTTAACAATTAGACATCATTAGTTTCCTTTATATGTATAATACACAATATTTGACCTTGTAAACTTGTACAGTTTTACTATTGAAGTTGATCTATTATTTCAGTCAACTTCCTTCTTCTCTACTCTTGTCATTTATATTACTAATTATAAACTTCTTTTTACTCCCCATTAGCTTATATACGTTCGCAATCCATTACTATATTTTCCACCTTCATTCTTAATTCACACTTTTCAGAAAAATCATTTTTCACATACTTCTTACTCATTTTCTGTACACTATATGTATTACCTTCTTTAATACTTGTCTAATTTCATTCCTTATTATTTATGAGATTTCACCCTCATTTACTCATCATACTTATTAGAATAATTTCTATTACACTTTTCATCTTCTTGTGTACTCCGTCTACCATTCTCATATTATTACACTTTTTATGATATTATCATCTCGTGGTGTAATTAAGTTTCACAAATAATATTTATTGACTTCTTGATCACAATTATCGACTCTCTAACTCTTGTCCCACTTTAAACTTTTACAAATAAACTTTGTTGCTCTCTTTTATCTCTTGGTTACTACTTGGTAATCCTACTCTTTTATCAAATATGTTATTTTATAATCCCAATCTCAACTTACCAATATCACTTGTGGATAATTTTTTTTTCATCCTTTCGATCTTCTTACTAACATGTATCTAAAGATTTTTAATCTGATGTTCAATTTCTTACTTTTATCTTGTATTCTTCTTTTCTTTTGTTTTTATCTCACATACTTTTACTTATAACTTTATAGGTTTTAGGCCCAACTTTTCTTCCATTATATCTTTTACTATCTTTTCTATGCGTTTTAAGGATACAAGCCTAACACATTACATTGTTATTTCATTTAATCTCCACTTTTTTTTTCACGCTATATTTTATATAAGACGTACTTCTTATGTATCTTTAGGTGATACACAACTGTCATTTATTTTCTCATCATCTTTCAATCTTTTGTATTTCGAGACATTATGCCCAATACCTTATTTTACTCTTTTATTATTGGTATTTCTTATTATACTTTCCTTCATTTGGTTGCGGAATTTAATACCTAATAACCAATATCTTCTCATTATTATTATTATTTTTTTCCAAATTCTCATCACCAGGTACTAAACCTGGTAGCACTTATCTTAATATTTTATTTGTCCTGGGACAACTTTTAATATTCTTCTTTTAAGAATAAATTAACATTTTACAACTCGAACTGCTTTCTTTACTTGTCGGGTAAGCATACTCTACCTTCAATGCTCAGGCTTATTAGTTCTTGACTTTGACTAAGTTCTAGTTTCTATTATGAAAAAGTTCATTGGAGACAACCAAGAATCTTTATAATCGCCTTTCACGTTGCGACACCTGTCATAACCTTCAAATGGTTATAATCTGCTACTACTTTACATTAAGAAATATTCTTTGCAGACATCGATTCCACGTTTACTTATAGTGACGTTACTTCTGTTCGGGTAGATCATGGTGCGTGCGTCTTCATTTGTATGCTGCTTCTTTTACAGGCCAATCCATAACAACGACTTCCAAATCTATAAATAGATATAGCATTCAGCCTACCACCTTTATTTACTTCTCACTTAATTTGCTGCTTATCATTTTACTTGTCTCGCCATTTTTCTTGCGACTTAATCAATTGTCCAATCTTTGGACACTTTTTTTTTCATCTTTTAGAAACAATTTTTAGATTCAATGGCCATACCCAAAGCATACCACTTACTTACATTAAACTATTCTTTACCATTTTTTATAGAAATTTATATATTATTAATACATCCTGCTGGTAATTTTCATTCTTTATGTAAGAGTCTTACAACTCTCGTATGGGTAATCAATACCCATATTTCTTCTCCATATCGCTCTTATTCTTACCTCCTCTCGCCTCTATAGGCACATACTTTAATGTCTTTCAATCTGTCTAAAGGGTATTAACTATCATATTTATTTCTTTCACTTTACCATACGAAGTGTATATGTCCACCACATTATATTTTAATATTTATATTCTTACTTGTTCTTATTACAATGGCATATAATTCCTATGTTACACTACTATTATCTTCAAAACTCTTACCCACCAGATTACCACAATTCTTTTGCGATTCCACCAGTCTGAATACATATCCTGTGATTATGATAATACGGGCCCATATTACCATAATCACCTATACATATTGATTATGTCGTTACCACAAGGTTTCATGGGACACTGGTTCCTTTAACATATTAACACCATTATAAGTACACGATAATCACTACTAAAATCTTACTACTTTATAAACATAGTCTTTAATAAATTTAGACGGTTATGGAAAATATCATATAATTTTCCTAACGGTCAAATCTTTGCTCACTTTAAACGTTAGCTTAAGACTTCTTAGTGTTATATATCTACATATTTTACATAATGCATAATGTCTTAATCATTTAAGACATCATATAACATACTTTCATAAACTAACATTTTTATAGCATAAGTTGAAGCCTAGGAGTGGAACAAGCCAATCCTAATTCGCTTAAACTATGGCTCTGATACCAACTTGTGACACCCCATTTCTATTGTTTTTAAATACTATAGTTTTTTTCGTAAAAATATAGGAATACAAAAATACGGTTTATCAAAAACCGATAATTTAAATGCTTAATACAGTGGGTGTACAAATCCATATCAAAACTAACCATAGTAAGCAAGAAAGGATTAAACCTTGAGTCCATATTAGGAGCTAACTCGAGCTCCACTCCGGCTAAACTTCATACATTTTATAGCAAATCATTTTAACCTGGAATACATGGCAAAACATAGAATACGTAAGACAAAATGTCTCGTGAGTTACATGAGTTTTAGACACAAACATTAAACTTCTTTTTCAACCTTGTATAAAAATTTCATAATATAAACATTCGCCAAAACTTTATAGTATTAATATACTATAACTTTTATCTTTCAAAACCATTTCATATTATATCTTTCAAAACTAGCTTCTTTCATACTTTCTTTGACTGGTTTTATGAGCTTGCTAGATTTTTATACTTAGGGCTTTAATCACTATAAGTGATACCCCAAGTCTCTATGGCTAGAAAGAACGGATCAATCCTCACCATAGAAGTGCTGAGGCGATCTACTTCGCGATGGGGCTTGTCCCCAGTAGACCCCTTACCTAACCCGGGTAGGTTGGAACATAGTTCCCTTACTAACGCTGCTTGCTACAATTACCAGTCATACAAAAACTTGCTGCTTGATTGAACATTTCTCATAAACATATAACTTCTGGCTAAATGCCAGATTATATCATTTTATGTCTTTATGGCTAGATGCCAAATACATAACTTTTGTTTCACATAAATCATATGTTCCAAACACGTCTTTATAACATTTTAGGCTTTTAAATGTCAAATCATACTTTCCAAACATCTTGTGGCTATATGCCCTTTCATACTTGAAAATATATAATATTTGTAAGCAAAACATACTTCTTAAACATTTTATGGCTATATGCCTCTCCATACTTTGAACATGTATAACTTGTATTTAAAATATACTTTCACATATTTGGTTCATAGACCAAAACATACTTTCACATAACTGGCTCATAGACCAAAACTTAACTTCAAATATAACATTATACTTTCACCAACGAGTTAGAGATAATACTCTTGCATATAATTTCACATATAGAAATTTTATAAGAAATCTTGAAAATACTTACTTGCCATGTACCCCAGAATGGGTAAAAATACTGCATGTACTCACCTGATACGTAAAAGTAGGTCGCACACACAAGCACGTGATACTCAAGAACTCTTCTTCTTTCCCGAACCTACATTCCACATGGGACTGCTTAGAATGAATTAACGTTTACATTTATTACTTATAATTATATAAGTATACATGTATTTTCCCGATACTCGACACGTACCGTGTTCCACTATACCCTCTCTTTACTTTAGAAATACATCATTAAGGTTATTAATTATCTTTAATAAGTTTGTAAAGGTCCCGACATTCGTTACCAAATTCTAAACCCACAACCAAGGTTAAAACCATAAAAAGAAAGGTTTGACAGCAATGCTGATTTTTTGTCCCATAACCGGATTTGCAACAGATGACCAAGGAAAACTCAGATATTAAACTTAATAAAAATCATGTTGAAACTAGACCCAATGATAAGGTCACAGGGCCTGACCTCAGGTCATTTTTATTTTCCATTTGCAAATGAAAAATCCACCATGTCACCACAGATTACAAAAACAGTTACATGACCTACCCTCAAAGATATTAACCAAGAATGATAATCAGAAGGCCCTGGGTTCTAAAATTCGGTGTGAACAAACTAGACACATATACTGAACGTTTCCCACTGGCCTTGCCCTTAAATGATTCTCTTACTATCAGTTATGAATTTTACAAATCAGAAGTCACTGCACAGTGCACCCCTGGACCAGTCAGTGAAGATTGCAACTTTCACATAACTTAAGGTCCGCGTTTGTAAGAACCCGCGAAAAAGTTAAAAAGGGTAAAATCGTCTTTTATCGTATTGTACGACTATTATGTGTAATAATATGTATTTGCAACATAATATAATGAGAAATACTAGTTTATGTGAAATTTGGAGTTTTTACCACGTGAATAGTAAAATTTGACCAAAAAAGGGCAAATTGGTCATTTGGCATGAAAATGACCAAAAACGTCATGAAAATGTTTAGTTGGGAGTAATGAAGTATAAATGGTAAAGTTATTCCCTTTGGATCATTTTTGTAGAAGAAATGGAAGGTTAGGGACTAAAGTGTAAAGTTTTTATAAAAAAACTAAATATATATTATATATTAGTTATTATCCTCATTAGTTCTTACAACTCCAGAGAATTCTAGAGAGCACGAGAGAGCGCTAGAGAGAAGAAGAAGTTCTTGAAGGTTGCTAAGAAATCAAAGGAATCAAAGGTTGGAATTAGTGATTCCAAGGTAAGAATTCATCCTCTTTAACCTAGTTTTTGGGTATGTGGTTGAATTTGGTCTCGGGAAGAAATTGAAACTGAAATTGCAGCTGTAATCCATGTGGGTTAAGTAGCTAATGCTTCCAATAAGCCATTAGTTAAGAACTTAACTCAAAAACATGGAAGTAGGTTGCTATATGTTAGAAATCAAGAAATGAGAATTTGTGCTCAAGAACCCTAAAAACGGGTTTGTAAGATCAAAGCTGGTTTTTATGGTTTTGTTGGGTCCAAATGATCACTTAGGATGTATTAAGACACTCCTAAGTGACTAATTTCAAAAAGATGGATTTTTGGTGCAAAATATCAAAAACGGGATTTTGAAGAAATGGAATTGGAATTAGTGATTCCATGGCTTAAAACCTGATGTAAAACAAGGGTTTTAGTCATGGAATGATAGTAAAATGATTAAGAACTGAAATAAGTGCTTAATGGGTGAACTGCGTGCTACAGTGCTCCAGTCAGGGACCAAAAATGTTAGAAATTTCAAATATTCCAAACGCTAGAAACCATAGCTAGACATGTCCGATTGACCTGAAATTTCAGACATAACCTTAACATGGTATAAGAACATGTCGGGAATGGTCAAATCCGTAATTCGACCTTGCGGAAAAGTCACTGTAGCCGCAGAGGCTAAAATTACTATTCATGCCCATGATTTTTAGAATTTGAGCTAGACTTGTCCAATGAACTCCAAATTTAAAACACAAGTCTAATATAGTCAAAGATTTCATGGAAAAGAGTCGGAACTGAAATACGACCCCTCGGGGGTACTGTAGCAGTATACGCGTATTTCGGAGAAAACCGTAAAACGAGTTTATAAATGGTTATACATTTATTATAACCTATAGCTATGTTATATGAGACCTTAGCCTTATAGAATTAATTATATTGAGTATTTATATATACAATTTGTATAGGTGGTGCTTCAAACGTTGTTGAGCACGGGAAGGGAAAAGCCGTACGAGAAGCTTAGTAAACCGAAATAGAATCAAGGTGAGTTTTATGAGGATTTCTATAGTACATAGCAAAATGTTCTTTTCAGAAAAAGTGTGATTTCCAATGCTTATAAATACTAAAGTTTGGAAAATGGTTTTTGAATGAAGCTCAATACAAGGGCTTAGTATTTTAAGTAGATTTTAAAGTATGATTCGCGAAGTATTTTGAAAGAAGTTCCTTATAGAAACTCAGATGTCAGACGCAGTTTTGAAAGTATTTTTGTTAAAGAGTTATAAAATGTTTGAGTAAGAATAGTTTACAAATTGTGTCCCACTTTGACCAATTTGAGATGAAATGAAGTAAGAATTAAAGAAGTATGAGCCAGTTGTCCGGACTAGGATCACCCACATAATCGGGGGATCAGAAGACACTACTGGGATGGTACCTCCCGTCGCGAAGTAGTTGTCTAGCTTAGTATACCCTTGTGCTTGAATTCGTTCCAAGTCACAAAGGGGAGATAGAATGAGCAAACCGAGTGGGCAGATCTGTTCTGTCCTGCGAGGGGAGCTAGTTGAATGAATTAACTAACTTAATTCATAAGTTTCAGTTGGTCACGAGGAAGAAAGCAGTTTTATAAAAGAAAGTCTTTTTATAGTTTGAAAGTAAAGAAGAAAAAGTTATTTTGAGATTTATGAAATAAATCAGTTTTTAGCAATGTACTTTTGATATTTTAAGTTTTGAATAGAAAAGTTTTGGGTCTAAACCCATATTACTCACGAGACTTTATGTCTCACGTATACTATGTTTTTGAAATGTTATGTACTTAGGTGAAGGGAGCGAGAGTTGCAGTTGGGACCGTTATTGTACACTGTAAGTTTAAATTATGGTTATCTGTATTGAGTCTGTAATACCCCTCAAGTTTTAAGTTTGTAAAATAAAATAAAAATTTAAGTGGCTATTTTATAGTCACGAGTTGTAAATTATGTTTGAAAACTGTATTTGTATTTTAAATATGGTTTGAGAAAAGGGGGTGTTACAGTTTTGGTATCAGAGCTATAGTTTAAGCGAATTAGGTTGGAATACCATCCTAGGCTTAAACTAGTAAGAGTAAGAGTAGATTGCCTTAGTAATATAGAAGGCATAGATTGAGTATGACTGTTATAAAGTGCAGTCAAGATAAGGAGATAACATGCTACTGTTTACGAAATACTGTATAGAATTGTGCATTAAACCGATAATTTGTTCATCTATATAGTAATGGAAGGCAGAAGACAAGCTGACAGGGGTGAGGGCAGTCATACTTCCTCAAGAGGAAGTGAACCACATGTTCCGCGAAACGATGAGGCTGAGCCAAACCCACCACCACCACAACCTGTCACTATGGAGGCAATTCAGTTCCTAATTAATAATCTACGAACTGAACTGAGGCAAGATGTGCACAACATAATCGATAGCAGAATGGGTGAACCTAGTGCCCAATCATCACAAGAAGTCTCCAAGAAGACGACTGAGGAAGCAACTACTGGAGGAAACAAGACGGAAGAAAAGGGCTGCTCTTTTAAGTCCTTTATGGCTTGCAAACCGCCCGAATACCATGGCAGTTTTGAACCCAAAGTGACGATGCGATGGGTCCGAGAGATTGAACAAGTGATACAAGCGAGCAAATGTGCAGAAAAAGACCAAGTCACTTTTGCTTCTCGGCAACTGAAGGATGATGCTTTGGTGTGGTGGAACACCAAATATGAAAGCTTGGGAAAGGATGTGGTATATGGTTGGTCATGGGCAGAGTTTGTCACGTGCCTCAAAGATAAATTTTGTCCCACGCGAGATTTGGAGAAGTTGAATGAAGATTTCTTAACGATAAAGAAAGGAGAAATGACGGTTGACGAGTATACAAAGAAGTTTTGTGACATGTTACCTTTTGTGGGGGAGTCTTACCCCAGTGAGCGGTCCCGAATTAACCGCTATGTCCGGGGTTTGCCATGGAACTATGAACTAGAAGTAAAGAAAGCCGAGACGTTAGATGGGGCGATCATTGCTGCCCGAACTGTAGAAGATGTTGGGAAAAGAAGAAAGGAAGAAGGACCTGGTTTTAGTGATAAAAGAAAGGCAGTTAGTAGCAGTGGGAACATAAAGAAGAAAGGGAAAATGAGTACAAGTCAGAGCCGACAGGGAAGTGTGAAAAAGTGCGAGAAATGTGGGAAAGAACACGGTGGCGAATGTCGAGCGGGATCAAATGCCTGCTTTAATTGTGGTGGATTCGGTCACAAAGCGAAAGATTGTAAAGCCAAGAAAGCCAGCGAAGTGGAGTGCTTCTCATGCCATCATATGGGACACTACAGTTTCAACTGCCCAAACAAGGGAGGAGAAACTATGGTGTCAACAGCCCAGAAGAAGACCGAACCCCAGAAGGTGAAGACTCGAGCTTTTCAGATCACCAGGGAGGAAGCAAAGGAGACTCACGATGTTGTCTCAGGTATATTACTAATCAACTCGACACCTGCATATGTCTTGTTTGATTCCGGGTCTACATATTCATTTGTGTCCCATGGGTTTGGAGCTAGATTAAAAGTCCCATTAGAATTATTAGATCTAGTTTTTGAGGTAGAAGTGGCGGACGGGAAAGTTGTGGAAGTTCAGCATATGTATCGAGACTGTGAACTCGACATCAACGGCAAGAAGTTTCGACTTAATCTCCTTCCTATTGGAATTAAGTCCTTTGATGTAATAATTGGAATGGATTGGCTTGGTGCAAATGATGCGAAGATAGCTTGTGGTCAGAAGAGGGTGTCTGTTAAAACCTTAGGAGCCAAGGTGTACGTATATGGGGAAAGAAGAACGCACGTGCCAAGTATCATCAGTGTAGCCAAAGCTCGAAGATGTATCAGGAAAGGATGTGTATCTTTCCTGGCCTATGTGATGACTGAAGACAAAGTGAAACAGACATACAAAGACATAGAAGTGGTAAAAGAGTTTCCAGAAGTTTTTCCAGATGAATTACCAGGCTTGCCACCAGAAAGGCAGGTTGAATTCAGAATAGATCTTGTCCCAGGAGCTTCTCCAATAGCCCGAGCACCGTACCGGTTAGCACCAACAGAGATGCGGGAACTAATGTCCCAGTTGCAGGAGTTATTAGATAAAGGCTTCATCAGGCCTGGTTCTTCTCCGTGGGGTGCTCCAGTTCTGTTTGTGAAAAAGAAGGATGGATCAATGCGGATGTGCATTGATTACAGAGAATTGAACAAGATTACCATAAAGAACCGTTACCCGTTGCCCAGAATAGACGATTTGTTTGACCAGTTGCAAGGAGCAGATTATTTCTCAAAAATTGATTTGAGATCTGGGTATCATCAAGTCAGAGTAAAAGAAAGTGATGTAGAGAAGACGGCGTTCCGTACACGATACGGGCATTACGAATTTTTAGTGATGCCATTTGGTCTTACGAATGCACCAGCGATCTTTATGGACCTGATGAATCGGGTCTGTAAACCATTTCTAGACCGGTTTGTGATAGTGTTCATAGATGACATTCTGATCTACTCGAAGAATAAAGAAGAGCATGCGAGTCATTTGCGGTTAGTACTCGAGACGTTGAAGCGAGAACAGTTATATGCAAAGTTCTCCAAGTGCGAGTTTTGGATGAGAGAGGTGCAGTTCCTTGGACACGTTGTTTCTATCCAAGGTATAAAAGTTGATCCAGCGAAAGTTGAAGCAGTGATGAAATGGGAGCCACCTAAGACACCAACAGAAGTTAGAAGTTTTCTCGGTCTTGCCGGGTATTACAGGAGATTTATTCAAGATTTCTCCCATATCGCAGTGCCACTTACACGATTAACCAGGAAAGAAGAGCAGTTTAGATGGCAAGAGGAACAAGAAAGAGCTTTCGCTACTTTAAAGGAGAAGTTGTGTAACGCACCTGTCCTTACATTGCCAGATGGGACAGAAGATTTTGAAGTATACAGTGATGCCTCCCATCGAGGGCTTGGCTGTGTATTGATGCAAAGAGGGAAGGTTATAGCATACGCTTCTAGACAGCTGAAGGATCCAGAGAAAAAGTACACCACCCACGATTTAGAGCTTGCAGCGATCGTATTTGCCTTGAAGATTTGGAGACATTACTTGTATGGTACAAAGTGCAAGTTGTTCACGGATCACAAAAGTTTACAGTATGTGTTCACTCAAAAAGAGTTGAACATGAGACAGAGTAGATGGCTAGAGCTGATCAGTGATTATGATTGCGAAATTGTGTACCATTCGGGTAAAGCGAATGTAGTAGCAGATGCACTGAGTAGAAAAGTTCCCGAGAAAAGAATCATGGCAAGGTCGATGCGTATAGAATTGGTGTCCAGTATCATAGAACAGATTAAAGCAGCTCAGCAAAAAGTTGAAGAGAGTGGAAACTTGAAAGACGAGAAATTAGGAAAAGATGTGCAGTTTGTAACCAATAATCAAGGATTGAAGACTTTCAGAAACCGCATTTGGGTATCAAAGACAGAAGGTTTGAGAAAGCTAATTCTAGACGAGTCGCATAAGTCAAAATATTCCATTCATCCTGGGAGTACCAAGACTTATCAAGATTTGAAAAGACAGTATTGGTGGCCTGGAATGAAGAAGAGGATAGCTAAGTACATCTCCAAGTGTGTTATATGTGCACAAGTCAAGGCGGAACATCAGGTCCCGCATGGAGATGCCCAGTCATTGCATATTCCAGCCAGAAAGTGGGAAGATATAACCATGGACTTGGTTGTCGGGTTACCGAGAACGAGAAGAGGTCATGATAGTATATGGGTCATAGTAGATCGATTGACCAAGAGTGCACTATTTCTAGCCATAAAAGAAACTACTCCATTGGAGCAGTTAGCTCAGTTGTATACAGATGAAGTGTTAATAAGATATGGTGCACCGTTGTCTATCGTGTCAGACAGAGACCCCAGATTCACCTCTAATTTTTGGAGTGCTTTACAAGAGAAAATGGGGACGAGAATTCAGTTAAGTACAGCATATCATCCACAAACAGATGGTCAGAGTGAACGAACGATCCAGACATTAGAAGATATGTTACGGTCATGCGTGATGGAATTTGGAGGAAGTTGGGACGAACACCTGCCATTAGTGGAGTTTGCATACAACAATAGCTACCATTCTAGCATAAAAATGCCACCTTTTGAGGCATTGTATGGTAGAAAGTGTAGAACTCCTTTATGTTGGTTGGAAGCGGGTGAGGCTAAACTTACAGGCCAGAGATTGTTAGAGTGACTAATGAGAAGATCGGAGTAATTCAAGCCAACATGAAAGCAGCACAAGATCGATAGAGGAGTTATTCAAATTTAAAAAAGAGACCATATGACTTGCAAGAAGGAGATTTGGTGATGATTAAAGTGTCGCCATGGAAAGGAGTGGTTAGATTTGGCAGAAGAGGAAAGCTGAGTCCAAGATACATTGGACCTTTTAAAATTTTGAAGAGAGTTGGGTTACAAGCATTCAAGATAGAGTTACCACCCGAACTCAGTGGAATACATGATACCTTTCATGTATGCTACTTGAAGAAGTACTTTGGCAAAGAAGAGTTAGTAATACCCTATACCGATCTGAGGGTGGAGACTCCTAGCAAATTGATTGAAGAACCCGAAGCGATTTTAGAGATGCAGACAAAAACGCTAAGGAACAAGGAGATTGACCTTGTACTTGTTAAGTGGAAGCATCCCTTAGGGTCAAACTTGACTTGGGAAACATTAGCAGAAATGAAGAAAAGATATCCGAATTTCACCGATTACGAAAAGATTCCGAGGACGGAATCCGCTTAAGGAGGGGTGACTGTAAGAACCTGCGAAAAAGTTAAAAAGGATAAAATCGTCTTTTATCGTATTGTACGACTATTATGTGTAATAATATGTATTTGCAACATAATATAATGAGAAATACTAGTTTATGTGAAATTTGGAGTTTTTACCACGTGAATAGTAAAATTTGACCAAAAAAGGGCAAATTGGTCATTTGGCATGAAAATGACCAAAAACGTCATGAAAATGTTTAGTTGGGAGTAATGAAGTATAAATGGTAAAGTTATTCCCTTTGGATCATTTTTGTAGAAGAAATGGAAGGTTAGGGACTAAAGTGTAAAGTTTTTATAAAAAAACTAAATATATATTATATATTAGTTATTATCCTCATTAGTTCTTACAACTCCAGAGAATTCTAGAGAGCACGAGAGAGAGCTAGAGAGAAGAAGAAGTTCTTGAAGGTTGCTAAGAAATCAAAGGAATCAAAGGTTGGAATTAGTGATTCCAAGGTAAGAATTCATCCTCTTTAACCTAGTTTTTGGGTATGTGGTTGAATTTGGTCTTGGGAAGAAATTGAAACTGAAATTGCAGCTGTAATCCATGTGGGTTAAGTAGCTAATGCTTCCAATAAGCCATTAGTTAAGAACTTAACTCAAAAACATGGAAGTAGGTTGCTATATGTTAGAAATCAAGAAATGGGAATTTGTGCTCAAGAACCCTAAAAACGGGTTTGTAAGATCAAAGCTGGTTTTTATGGTTTTGTTGGGTCCAAATGATCACTTAGGATGTATTAAGACACTCCTAAGTGACTAATTTCAAAAAGATGGATTTTTGGTGCAAAATATCAAAAACGGGATTTTGAAGAAATGGAATTGGAATTAGTGATTCCATGGCTTAAAACCTGATGTAAAACAAGGGTTTTAGTCATGGAATGATAGTAAAATGATTAAGAACTGAAATAAGTGCTTAATGGGTGAACTGCGTGCTACAGTGCTCCAGTCAGGGACCAAAAATGTTAGAAATTTCAAATATTCCAAACGCTAGAAACCATAGCTAGACATGTCCGATTGACCTGAAATTTCAGACATAACCTTAACATGGTATAAGAACATGTCGGGAATGGTCAAATCCGTAATTCGACCTTGCGGAAAAGTCACTGTAGCCGCAGAGGCTAAAATTACTATTCATGCCCATGATTTTTAGAATTTGAGCTAGACTTGTCCAATGAACTCCAAATTTAAAACACAAGTCTAATATAGTCAAAGATTTCATGGAAAAGAGTCGGAACTGAAATACGACCCCTCGGGGGTACTGTAGCAGTATACGCGTATTTCGGAGAAAACCGTAAAACGAGTTTATAAATGGTTATACATTTATTATAACCTATAGCTATGTTATATGAGACCTTAGCCTTATAGAATTAATTATATTGAGTATTTATATATACAATTTGTATAGGTGGTGCTTCAAACGTTGTTGAGCACGGGAAGGGAAAAGCCGTACGAGAAGCTTAGTAAACCGAAATAGAATCAAGGTGAGTTTTATGAGGATTTCTATAGTACATAGCAAAATGTTCTTTTCAGAAAAAGTGTGATTTCCAATGCTTATAAATACTAAAGTTTGGAAAATGGTTTTTGAATGAAGCTCAATACAAGGGCTTAGTATTTTAAGTAGATTTTAAAGTATGATTCGCGAAGTATTTTGAAAGAAGTTCCTTATAGAAACTCAGATGTCAGACGCAGTTTTGAAAGTATTTTTGTTAAAGAGTTATAAAATGTTTGAGTAAGAATAGTTTACAAATTGTGTCCCACTTTGACCAATTTGAGATGAAATGAAGTAAGAATTAAAGAAGTATGAGCCAGTTGTCCGGACTAGGATCACCCACATAATCGGGGGATCAGAAGACACTACTGGGATGGTACCTCCCGTCGCGAAGTAGTTGTCTAGCTTAGTATACCCTTGTGCTTGAATTCGTTCCAAGTCACAAAGGGGAGATAGAATGAGCAAACCGAGTGGGCAGATCTGTTCTGTCCTGCGAGGGGAGCTAGTTGAATGAATTAACTAACTTAATTCATAAGTTTCAGTTGGTCACGAGGAAGAAAGCAGTTTTATAAAAGAAAGTCTTTTTATAGTTTGAAAGTAAAGAAGAAAAAGTTATTTTGAGATTTATGAAATAAATCAGTTTTTAGCAATGTACTTTTGATATTTTAAGTTTTGAATAGAAAAGTTTTGGGTCTAAACCCATATTACTCACGAGACTTTATGTCTCACGTATACTATGTTTTTGAAATGCTATGTACTTAGGTGAAGGGAGCGAGAGTTGCAGTTGGGACCGTTATTGTACACTGTAAGTTTAAATTATGGTTATCTGTATTGAGTCTGTAATACCCCTCAAGTTTTAAGTTTGTAAAATAAAATAAAAATTTAAGTGGCTATTTTATAGTCACGAGTTGTAAATTATGTTTGAAAACTGTATTTGTATTTTAAATATGGTTTGAGAAAAGGGGGTGTTACAGCGTTAGTCCAAGAGCTTCTGGATGAAGAAACTAGACTCAGTTACCATTGTAGGGATATAGAGATCATCCAGAATGGACACTCACACGATTTTATATGAATTATCAAAAACAGAACCAAAACAGTAGAAACAAAAACATAGCTCAATGGTAAGCAATACCTAAAGTTCAGCGAATTAAAACCACTACAGAATTCAGTACACTACACCAATGAAGATCGCCACCGTTCAGATTTAAGAACTATGTGTTAGGAAGCTACGATCCAAATTTCATGATGATCCAACGGTTAACGAAGGTGTACTGCATTTGTTTCCATGACTGCACACATGATGACGAAAATTAAGTTCTTATTTCCTTGATTCCATTCCACCCTTCTAATTCCCACATACCAATTGGAATCATTAAGAACAATTATATATGGTTCCTTTCATCCAAAACATCAATTATAACCCATCAATTTCATTGAATTCATAAGTTGAACAAAACCCCAATTTCTAGGGTTCTTGAGCAAAATCATCATTTTTCTTAAATTCTACAACATCCTTTGAGAGATGTGTATTTAAATGATGTTTGAGCATGACTAAAAGAGTGGAATCACTGAAATAATCTCATACACAACTTGATTTTCGAATTTCAGTTTCATCCATGAAGAAGATGGGTTAAACACAAGCTAAGATCATGATCTTCTTACCCTTTTGAAGCTCAATTTCTTCAATTCTTGGAGTTTTGATCTTCAACTCTTCTTGACCGCTCGTATACTTCTCCAGAGCTCTCTCGTTCTCTCTAGAATCCTCCACAAGTTTTCTGAAAATGAGAGAATTAACTCTCATATGTTTTTATATTTAATGTTTATAAAATAGTTACATTTTAGTCCCTAGCCTTCTTCCTTTGTTCAAATCTAGTCCTAAAACCCATAATCTTACAAACAAGGTTCCACTAACTACCAACTTAACATTTTCTTGACAATTTGGTCATTTTCATGTCAAATGACCATTTTGCCCTTTTTTGGTCAAATTTCACTATTCATGCGGTAAAACTTCAAATTTCACATAATCTCTTATTTCTTATATTATTATTTCACAAACACATATTAGCTTACATAATGGTCTTATAATGGGTCAAAAGACCATTTTACCCTTTTCATGGTAAAATGACCAAATTACCCTTTTTCACCATTTTTCTCCAAACTCTTGGAATTTTGCTACAATTCCCAATAAATTATTTTAAAACTTTCAAAATATTTTAATCTTTACCTTAATTATTTTCTCGAATATAAATTCATGATTTTTGGGTCGTTACACGAGTGCATCTCACCATATGACCTATTATCATGATTTATTCAAATCTTTTAAGAAATGGAATGGCACGGTGAACGTGGATAATGACGGAATGTGTTGTACGCAAAAAAATGTTATAAACATGGGCTAAATGCGGACAAAATGGAAGAAGTTGCAGGATAAGGCCAAAATAGTCGAATGAATACGCGCGCCGCGTGAATGAAGGCATGCGCGTCACGCCACGTCAACGATGAGGCGGTGAAGAGAAATTCAAATAGCGAAAAAATGGGGATCAGGCAGTACGCGCGACGCGGCTGGAAGCTTTGCGTGCCGCGGATTCTTAATTTTCACAAGTATAAATAGAGGTCTTTAGGTCGAAATCAGCAGGCAATGAACGACCCCTAAGGTGGAGTTCATGCTTCTTTGACTCCAAGTTTCAGATTCTAGCAACCTCTTTTGGTATTTCATATGTTTTCACTTTAATTTCATTATTAGTTTAGTTTGATTAGCTATTAGCTTAGTGTTTCTGGATTGTTTCAACCAGTAGAAGTAGGTTAGAGTTTTTATTTTTCGTAATTCAGTACATTGGATCTTCTGGTTTTAGTTTTAATACAAGTAATCATTCAGTTCATGGTTTTATTGCACTTTTTAGTATTAATTGTGTTTGGATGTGTTTTGAATGCAATTGGTTTGTGTGTTTTTTTTGGATTTTGAGCTTTGTTTCTGATTTCAGTAAGCAATCTTAGGTTAGAACTTGGTTTGGTTTAGCTTAGTTTATGTTTGATTTGGATCTTGGACTTTGTTTTGGAATTATCTTTCTATTGTGTTTTTGGGAAAGTAGAGTTAGTCACTCTCGCTGTAGGGTGACACTACAGTTGGTAAGCTATCGTATTGTCTTGACCACCCAACTCCCGTGGACCGACCCTTACTATCGCTGTACTAGTGTGTGTGAGGTTTATTTTCTTATTTTTTACCGCATGACGACCTAGGCGTGTCAAATTTTGGTGCCATTGCGGGGGAATTGTGAGCTTAGGATAAGACGATCTGTAGGGAGTTGTTTTCTGATTTTTGGATTTAGTTTTGGTGATTGAGTTTAGTTAGTAAATTCATTTTGGTCTTCACGGTCGTTTTGCATTAGTGCATGCGTACCCGTCGGGTGGGCATACATCACCCTTGCTTTTTGACTCTAAAATTGAGCGAACCGCGCGCAATAACCGTGTGCGTAGGCGTTATATTAATATGGGTCCTAGTAGTGTAGTCATACATGATGTTACCATTGAGCCTGCGGGCGAGGTAATGGGGGTTGCACCAATTACAACCCCAGTTTCTGAATTTCACATCGGTAGCACGAGCGCTAGTGGTGGTGCGTTTCAGCCCCCGCACTAGTATCATCATGCACTCAGCCTTTAGTCCAAACTTTAGGTCAACCTGTTACTAATCCTTTCTCCGCTACGATGGCCTGGGGAGCACCAACCTATGCTGGCAACCCACTGCCTCGACAGCAAGCATCGAATTCTCAACCACAAGCCATACCACAACAACCAATTTTTAAACCACAACCTTCATTTCAACCTATACCACCACAAACCCAAGCCCAACCTCAAATACAACCTCAGCAGCCACAATACCAGTACCAGGAGGTAGACCCAGTCTACGATAAGGAAGACGACGGATGGATGCCATACCATCCAGCACAGCAACCGCAGCAATAGAACCGAGGTCGGGGACCTCCAAGGAGATTTCAACAACCACAGCAGCAACAAGGGCATCATTACTACAACGAAGAGCATTATAACGGTAACTTTCTTCCACCTCTATATTTTGCTCAACCGAGAGGGCAATCGGTTGCATCGCACTTCCAACCCAGGGAGTATGATGATGCGTCGCCCATATATTTCCCTAAGAATGTTGAAAATCAAGTAGAATATAGACCGTAGCTTTTAGCCATATTACCTGAATTTAGGGGCTACAAACAAGATGATCCTTATAATCACATGTATGCGTTTCTAGCCATACTCAACGCCAACACTCCTACAAATACAAATAGGAATACTATTAGAGTAAGATTGTTTCCCTTTACTTTAAAGGACAAAGCCAAATATTAGTTTACTTTACTTCAACCTATTAATATTACTACTTGGGAGCAAGTGAAAGCCAAGTTTCTGCAAGAATTTTACCCTGCTAGTAAAACCACGGAGATTAAGCGAGCCATTCAGGACTTCCAACAGAAGCCATGCGAAGCATTCCATGATGCTTTTGATAGATTTAAGGAGCTTCTGAGATCTTGCCCACATCATGATGTGCCGCGGTGGCAGTAGGTGAAGATATTTTTCGACGGGGTGGATCTAACAAACCAGGCCATGGTTAATGCATCATCCGGTGGGACAATAATGATGCAGGAACCAGATGACGCCTGGCGATTCTTGGAACAACTCAGTAATGGATCAAAAGAAAATTTCTCTGCCAGGAAGCCTGTGAGTACAGCCGCAGCAGTAGGTGCAGATGCTGATTGGAAGAAGGAGGTGAAGAAGGAGATCATGGAATTAAATAGGAAATCCGATAGGTTGATGTCTACTTTACAGAATGGACCACATAGTCAACAACAACTCAATCAACAAGGACAAAGGTGTTGGATTAGGTGTCTAAGCCATGAGTATAATTTAGGAATATACTTGATTGACAGTAATAAAGTCCTTTTAGGTTGCCCTCAAAACCTAACAGAGGACAAGATAACTTAAAGAGAGAGAAAAATATGATTTATTAATATATTATGAAAATAATATATTAATTAGAAATCATAATATTTAATTAATAATTGATCATAAATTAGTTGGAATTAATTTTGGGATTAATTGGATTAATTAAAGGTGCAGGGGCTGAATTGTAATTGTTCAATAGTTGAGCAATTAACAATTAGGGAATACCTAATTGGGTTGAACGAAATTGAGGCCTAAGGCCTTAGGGTTTCGCATTCCTTAATGGGTATTGGCATTATTTATGGCAGTGATAAGTGGATTCAGTTATATGATAAAAGCCTTATCATATTAGGATCTTAAATAAGGCAGTTATACTCCTTATTGCTTATCACCTGGAGGCTATAAATAAAGGCCTCCTCCACCCCTCCTAAGCCACGAAATTCTAAGGGTTTCTACCCCTCTTCTCTCTTGTTTTCTTGCTTGCTTGGTTCTGGGTATGAGCCATTAGAGGCACGACACTTGTGGTTCTTGCTTCCAAGAGATCTAAGGATCAAAAGGTTAGTTTTTCTTCCTTATTTCTTTTAGTAATTTCGTTTGGCCTTTAGGATTATTATTACATGTTCAATAGTAGAAAAACATAGATCCTTTTCTAGGTTGCATGTGAACTTAGGATTATTAGTTCATAGATTGCAGAAAACCTTTCAGTGGTATCAGAGCATTTGGTTGTTTTTCTGATTGAATTGGTGTAACTTCTTTATTTGATCAAGGGTTTTTTGAGAAATTAAACCCTTGAGGAGGCCAAAATCGTTTTTGGTGGCTAGGGTTTTGAAAACGCTAGCCTCCACCCCTTATCTGCGAAATTTGGTAGCTAGGGTTTTGCAGGTTTCTTATTTTTGGTAATTATGATTAATTAGTAAATGGAAACCTTAAACCCACTTCTTGCCTTTTTCGAAATTAAGGGTTTAAGATAGGAATTAAATTAACTTTATTAATTTGTGATGCCTATCTAGATTTAATTAATTTAATTACTTGTTGAATTAAAAGATAAATTAAATCATTTAAAGGTTTAAATTTAATTTTAAATTAAAGAGTTAATTTTAGAAAATTAAAAGATTAAACCAGAAATATTTTAAAAGGTTTAAAATACATCTTATATATTATAATTAATAGTTAATATTTTATATATAAGAAAATTTGGTTAGTCATACCGTTAGTAGGACTCATTCACAAAACTAACCTATAAATAGGGTATAAGAAGACTGCCTATAAACTGGTAGTCTAATTGGTGTCCACTCTCACCCACCGCTCTCCTGGTCAGTGGAGTGTCGTTAGCCGAACGGGTTTGATAGGACCGCTTAATATCATTAAAATTATAATGTTATTAATGAAAGTACTAGAATAGCTTTATAAAATCCCAAATCTAGTTACTTTCGGAAAAATGTGAACTGATGCTATCCCATGAAATTGCACATTACACTTTATGAGACATTAGTGGAGTGTGTGTGGTTAACCGGCACACTAATAGGGGCTTATAAAGAATGGTAATGGATTTCTCATGATTTATCATTGTTGATGGAGCGTGTGTGGTTAACCGGCACATCAATTAGAGATGATAAATGACATTGAGGTTACCAAGCATATTTGCATGGTTATTCACATCTAGTTTGTGATCATCGGCATCCCAGTCACAAACAGTAGAGCATATCCGAGATTAAAACATGTCATTGAACAGTTCAATGAATCTCAACAGATCTAGGAATTTCATAAGATGAAATTGATAAGTGTTTTATCTACCTTAATGACCATTATGTTGTGATTACGGCATCCCTCTTCACATAATAATTGGGTTATTTTGGATCCTAGCCTTATTAAATAATAAATTGGGTAATTATTAAAAGGATTAAAATTAAAATAATAAATTCAAATTTTATAGATGTCTAAAGTAAGTGTTAATTCTCATCCTTCTCCTCCTTCACCCATTTCTGAGAGTTTCAGAATGCACCTGTTACATATGGTAAGGCTGACTGGCCTGAACTATGTGGTATGGCTTCACAAATACAGAATGGTTCTTAGTTTTGTTGGCAAGCCATATTTTATTGGTGTCCGCTCTCCAAAGCATGGCATCACACTACAGCTTGTGATGAGCATGACCCCTTGAATATTGAGTCCAGGGAAGTTCGTTGCCTCATGCCATTGATCAGTGACCCTGAGTTCCGCAGGGATTTAGAATTCCTGGGGTCAGAAAAGTTAGCACAGCTGGTTGAGGAAAGGTCCCCGAATACCGGTTGAAATAAAAGGGATGAGCTAAGATCTTCAAAGATCTTGAAGTGTGCATGCTTGATGGAAGTAGCACCCGTTTGCATGTTCTTAAGCTTGAGGGATACATAGGTAAACTGTATAAAATTGGTTACCCCTTTTGATCGGGAGTTAAGCATTAACTCGACTCGCTGATCTGTTCATCCAGATGTACAGGAAGGGAAATTAGGGTAAGAAGATCATGAGAATGCAATCAATGTTGAATCTGTATGAGTTGTTCATGGAGATGCATAGTTCCATTGATTTAGCTGCTTCGGGATTGATTCCAGTAATAAGGCACATCAAGAAATAATACAGATTGTCTGGACCGGTTCTTAGATGTCTCAAACTAGGAATCCATAGGGTAGGACACGGTCACAGAAACATTGGAAAAATGCTCCGAAGCCGAACAGTTTGGCAACTCAGGAATATCTTAAAAAAACCCAGAACTGCTGATCCTTATTTCCTTGATACAGGATGTGTTTCTCACGTTTGCTCTGTATGCATGGACTCTATAGGATGCAGGATTTTGTTGCATAGGAGCACATTTGGATTGGATCTGGAGCTCATGCATTTTTGAGTTTAGTTAGATATAATCTTGTTATTAGCTCATTAGATGCGAGCGACATTGTCTATCATATAGTGCATTGTTCAAGGATATTTTGTTTTAATAAAATATTGGTTTTCTTTTAATACATGCTTGTATAAATTGTCCTTGAAATGTTGTATGGGTATGTTAATTGCATGAATGGCAGTAACTTGAAAGTTGATGCATCCAAACTGTTTGGATCCATGAATTGTGTCCTCTATGATTTTTAAAGTAAAATTTTATAAGGATCAATTCAACCAAAGGTCCAGTTGGACAGGACTTTGGAATCATTGGACTTAGAGTCACATAATGAATTGAGTCTTTAATAAAATCATTTGTTGCAAGAAATGAATCATCCAAATATCTAGTGGATAGGATTTTGGAATCAGTTGACTTGGAGTCAGATGATGATTGCGTATCCTGAATAATATTAACAAAGTCATAAATTTACATAGAGATGTAAAATACATTAAGATTATGAGCAACGGGCACATTAGTTACTGTGTATTGCTCGAATCTTTGAACAGAACACAATTAGTTATACTTCATAATATTTGCCAGTTAGTTTGACAAATATGGCTTCGCCTACCAAAATAAGCGATTGATTGAAACCTTGAACTGTTCAAGGACTTCAAAGGAAGTATAAGATCAACAGAACCTGAGTGACAACATAAGTTGAGAAAAGAGTTTAACGCTTTATCCTCTTCCAAGAACGTAAATGGTTATAATGTGTCTTAGCGAAGATGATGGAGCGTTGATCGAAATAGTTCGATCCTCGATGTATAAGATACACTTCCAATTAGTTTTTTCGATGAATTGAATATTCGACCAGTCAGACCATAGAAACCATATTCCGACCGTATCTTAGACTAAGTAGGTTATGCAGACATTGTCTGAAATGTAAAGCTGGGATCGTCCCACTTGTACATAGAAAGTCCAGGGTCATGTTGCGTTCGTCTGAACCTCATGACATGCCTGTTACTAATCAGCCGAGTCGTTTCATTGGCCATCCCGCCTGTGCCTGTGAAAGAAGAGTTCTTTTGGAAAGGACTCATATTCTAAGGAAACAATGGGAGTAAGAATAATCCTGAATGAGTTCAGCGATTAGCCAAGTGAAAAAACCTTTAGTCATCACTGGACCTTAATCAGGAATCAGATTCCTACTAAACATGACATATTTTTCTCTTCGCTTGACCAGTAGTATTAGTCACCGTCATAAAGTATCATGATCTGGGTGACATACCAGTTAGTGGTAAAACACTAAAGTTGGTACGGATAAGCTATATGACTACTTGGAAGCATTGGTGAGCCCGGTTGCTGCCAGATAAGAGGACCTTAGCGCAAGAAGTAATCTATGTGATAATTTGACTGATTTTACACATGGTCTAACAACCAATGGGAGTAATTGAATCGTCAAAAGAAAGCGGCATAGATAGAAATGTACTTACAGAACATCTGGTTGAGTGAGACGATACTTAGAGTCAAGAAATTGGCTCCGAGAGAAGCACCCTCAATAGTAGATGAAATCCGAAAGGATATTGTTTAATAAAGCTGCACTAGTGAGTCGTTAGTGGAGCGTGTGTGGTTTACTAGTACACTAATAGGGACTCACAAAGAGTGCGCCAGTACAAAGGTACATGGGCCCGGGATTCATCCCAGGATCACCTCGCAAGAAAGGATATTCGGATTCTCAAAATATGCCAAAAGTTTGGATTTTGTGAATAGCCTAAAAGATTTCCATAACTATGTCAGAAAGGTTTTGGATTTCGTATTCTTAAAATGTGCCAAAAGGTTTGGGTTTTGTGAATAGTCTGAAAGAGTCATATAACCATGTCAAAGCCAGTGGGAGTATCGTTGTTATCTGCCTATCACTGTACGTTGGTTACATACAGTTTCTAGGAAATGTCTCTTATCATTACAAAGTGTAGTGACTAGAAATTAAGAGACGGTTCGTTGTGAATGACTTAAAGGGGATACAACGTACTCATTTGCAAACATATATTAGATAGATCAAAATCTCTGCCAATATGATCTTGATGAGATTCAAGATGCATAACCCCGGGAAAGGAGTTTCATATCATTGCAAAGTGAGATGACTTGGCATGAAAGATATAAAGAAGGCGCATCACACTCATGTAGTTCTCAGACATCTATCATATAGATGAAATCGTCAGTATAGACCTAGCCATTGTAAGCATGATCTTCATAAGATTCAAGATGCATGAGAAAGAGTCTTTGAAAGGAAATAGTTTTCGAAAGTCGTGACACATGGATTATAAGTAATCTTTAGATTTCGAAAGGATTTGGAATAAGACTATATCGGATTCCACGAGCTTCCTGGATCGATCAGAAGTGTCATGAACATGTCTTAATGACTTGATGGTTAGCATAGTAAGTTGGATTCAGGGCATAAACTAGCTGAGAATACTAAACGTATTATTTGAACACACGTGAGAAATCATTGGGAAATGATTAGGGTGAATCTGATAGTAAGAATTTGAAAAGAGTTTCAAATCGGTAATTATTTACATTAGGACATGGTGCTATTGGACTTCATGGTTAAAGAGTTTTGTTGGTATTCTAATGGAGCATGTGTGGTTCATCGGCACATCATAATACCTCGGAATAGTATTAGGGTGCAGTCATATAGACTAAAAACCCCAAGAACCATGGGGAGTCACAGTACGCGTCACCATAATGGAGTAGCAGGAGAGAAAGACAGAATGACAAATTGAGATATCATCGAAAGAGTATCCGATTGGATCATCTGCAATTAAGTGTATGAGTGTGAGACACCCTAGATACATAAAAAGAATGAAAAGTTCATGTAGACATAGATATGAAATTTGAATTGAAAGTTTAAAAGAAAATAAGAAACCGACAATAGTTTTATGATAGATCCGACTTGGTGATTACCTCGTGGAGACTTGGTAATAAACAGGAGTAGCTGCCATTTAGATTTTATGTTTCGCTTTTGCATGTTTTACTTCTCGAATAATTTAATTATTCAAAAGGACCACAGTCCCTCATACTTTGGGAAGTAAGTATTGAATCAAGACTGTCATGAATTGGTTTGTAGATTGTCTAAGGCGTTATACACAGCAACATGATTGCTACAACATTCATGAGTACTTAGAAATGAATATTTGAGTATTGGATAAACCCACGCTCAAAGAATTGCTTCATGGATGATAACACGAACAATTTTGAGACGATAATATCTTATGGTCTTGAAGCGGAGACATATGAGTTGAAATTTGCAAGTCGGTTGTGCATTGATAATGCATAAACGCATCGGTAACTCGATGTTATAAAACATATTTTTGTGTGCGATTTTGATGAGTAAAAGACACAAGTATATGAGTCAAAGCTTATTCGTTCCTTGACCCTTATGGGAAACAGATATCTGTAGGCCTCTCGATGATTTTGAAGTTGACTAAAGTGCTGGCCAGCCAGGACTGAATTGATGTGTTCAATTAGAAGTCTTAAGGTCATAAGCAGAATCAGAAATCGGGAAACAGAGTATAGGACAGAGATTGATCTCAATCGATGTCACATGTCCGGAAATAACTTGTTGGACGGATGATCATATGATCACTTATCTTAGGACACAGAACTGATTGGGTCAGAGTTCGGCAGCATGCTTTTGGAAGCTACAATTTGCTGGTCAATTTAGAAGCTACATTGAATTATAATCATAGACTTATCCAAGTGAGAGACTGTTGGATTTGGTGTCTAAGCCATGACTATAATTTAGGAATATACTTGATTGACAGCAGCACAGTCCTTTTGGGTTGCCCTCAAAACCTAACAGAGGACAAGATAACTTAAAGAGAGAGAAAAATATGATATATTAATATATTATGAGAATAATATATTAACTAGAAATCATAATATTTAATTAATAATTGATTAGAAATTAATTGGAATTAAATTTGGATTAATTGGATTAATTAAAGGTGCAGGGGCTGAATTGTAATTGTTCAATAGTTGAGCAATTGACAAATAGGGAATACCTAATTGGGTTGAATGAAATTGAGGCCTAAGGCCTTAGGGTTTCGCGTTCCTTAATCGGTATTGGCATTATTTATGGCAGTGATAAGTAGATTCAGTTATATGATAAAAGCCTTATCATATTAGGATCTTAAATAAGGCATTTATACTCCTTATTGCTTATCACCTGGAGGCTATAAATAAAGGCCTCCTCCACCCCTCATAAGCCACGAAATTCTAAGGGTTTCTACCCCTCTTCTCTCTTGTTTTCTTGCTTGCTTGGTTTTAGGTATGAGCCAGTAGAGGCACGACACTTGTGGTTCTTGCTTCCAAGAGATCTAAGGATCAAAAGGTTAGTTTTTCTTCCTTATTTCTTTTTGTAATTTTGTTTGTCCTTTAGGATTATTATTACATGTTCAATAGTAGAAAAACATAGATCCTTTTCTAGGTTGCATGTGAACTTAGGATTATTAGTTCATAGATTGCAGAAAAGCTTTCAAAAGGACACTGGAAGCTAATCAAGTTCACGGACAAGGTCAATGCCAGTATAATAATGGATGACCTTACAGGCCTTACAACCAAGGAACTCAAAATTTCAACCACCATTCCTACAACAACAGACAGAACAATTACCAAGGACAACCCTCCAATCAACCTAGGCAATTTCAAGTTGGGAATAATGGTGGTCCCAGTGGGAGTAACAACAGTAATATGGGGCCAACTAACACTAGCAACAATGCCCCAGAAAGCCAGGAGAACATGATAGCAAAGATGTACGAGTTGATGAATGCCAGTCAGCAACAAACCCAAGCGAATGCCAAAGCCATTGCCAATACTGAAAGGCAAATAGCTCAGATGGCTAAGGATCAACGCAAAAGAGACAATGGAAAATTACCAAACAGTACAGAAATGAACCCCAACCATACACAAATGGCAGGAAAAGAACATGTTAATGCTGTTGACACTGAATGGAGAAAACTCACGGACGATGATTTAGTAGAAAAAGAGGGTGGAAGAGAGTAAGAGTAAGACTGGGGGAGTTGATCAAGTTAAGGAGGACAAGGAAGTCTAGAAGGATGGGCAACCGGTGGTAGCTGGTATTAAGAAAAAGAAGAAGGATAAGAAGATGGAAAAGAAGCAGGAAGCACCTAGCATGCCAAGTGGGACATCGATCAAGCAGCCTCTATGGGACGAATTGAAGAATGTGCCAGAGGACACAAAAATTATTCACGAAATATGTAAGAAGAATAAGTCGACAACACCGGACATGGTAAGATTGACCGTCAAAGCAAGTGAGGCTCTGTTGGGGACATTGCCTAAGAAAGAAAGGGACCCTGGTTCACTGTTGATCACTGTCACGGTGGGTGATGTTATAATTAGGAATACCTTGCTGGATTTTGAAGCAAGTGTCAATGTGCTGCCAGGATACCTTTATGATAAGTATAAAAATGAGGAACTAGAACCTGCAAAAACGGTTCTGCAGTTGGTAGATTAGTCAACAAAGGTCTCTCGGGGTAAGCTAACAAACGTGATCGTCAAGGTCGGCGACTTCTTTTATCGTGTAGATTTTCTGGTGATGGAGTATGAAAGTTTGGAAGACGCGCCTACGTTTATTTCGGGACGCCCCTTTTTAGCTACAGTTGGGGCTGTCATGGACTGTAAGACTGGAGACATGGACATCTCTTTCGGAACAAGGAAATACATACTCGACATGTTTGGGTGCCCGATATCATTGCCACGAGGGTATGATGACAAGTATTTGAACAACAGCCCGCTTATGACGCCAAACGATAAAAGTAAGAATCAGGTACAAGGAAATGGAAGTGATGAGGAAGAAACTTTGTGGGAGGCAAAAAGACATCCATTAGAAATAGTGGAAAAGATGCAGCTGTTAGATATGCTCGAGATGATGGAGTTGAAGCACCAGCAGTATGAAAATGACACACGGTCCAGGGAGGCAAAAGTCCTTCAAATTTTGGATGCTCAACAACAATGGATTAGTCAAGTAAGCGATCGTATGACACAACTCACCACATTGCTTGCAACATTGGTCCATGACTTCACACCTGAGATGAAAAGGATGATGCCACCAGAAGAAAGGGGATATTAAGGGTGGCACGTCTGGCTGAAGACGTTAAACATAGCACTTGTTGGGAGGAACCCATCTGTAAATAGGTTAGGTATAGTGTTTTTAGAAGTTATTAGGAAATATCATCATCATCATTGCAGGTATTAGTAGTACGAGGCAAGTATGGGGTCAAACGAAGAACTTTTGAGGATTTAGAAGGCACGACGCGTTAAGGAAAAGGGCGTGACGCGGGATCGCAAGTTAACCCGATGCGCAGGGGTTAATTTGGCGACACGCACGACGCAGATCACATCCAGGCACGTCGTGGAATTCGATCAGACGGAAACCGTCCTTATAAGGTACGTTCTTCATCGCACACACACAAACCACGCTGTGTAGAGACAGAACATCTCCTGATCACTTGACTTTTCTCGTTTTTCTTGCGTTCTAGTGTTCTACTACTACGATATGTCTTCTGGAACTCGTTATTTCAAGTTATTACGTACATTTGAATGGTGAATTTGATTGAAATAGCGAAAACTAGAAAACTTAGAAAATCGGCAATGCTGGCTCGTAGGGTGTTGTATTCACAAAATCCACACCCTAGGGAGGCTATTCGATAGTTATGGTACCTTGTAGTAGCGTTGGATTGAGTTTAAGAGGCGAATTCGAGGATTTTTGGGATATTTTTCGTATTAGACTTACGGCGCAACGCGCCAAGTTCTTGGGCGCGCCGCGCGTGTTTGTGCGAGAAGAGGACTGATTTTGCAAAAACATTTTGTGCGGTATTTTTTTATGCAGATGGCATACAGGGAGGATTACTCATTTCTTCAGTTCCCACAGATGCTAGACGAGACTCCGCAGTACGAGGCTCGACGCGACGAGCTGAGTTCCCGACCGGTCCTTGGCGCCGTTCAACTGGATCAGACGATTCTGACCTAGGCAGGGCTCTGGGCCGAGCTTGAGCCCTTCATTCACCGCACATGGAATGACGGGGAGCACACTTTTACTTGCCATGGCTGGGACAGGCTTATGGCCAAAGAGGAGGAAGTGGTGTACAAGGAGCTTGTTCTAGAGTTCCTTTCGACTTTCCGATACACTGGCATCACATGAGCCACGAGCCCAAATGGTCCGATTTAGATTAAGTGGCGAGAGTATGGAGTGCAACCTCCGCGAGTTTGGTAGACGTGCCGGGATATACACTGAGGCAGAGCTACGGAGCCATCATTTTGTACCTTTTTTGCATGCTTGCATCAGGGGACAAGCTCAGTGGGAGGCTAACACAGTTATTTGGGCAGCGATGTCCAATGATCTGTTCGAAGCCGGGTCGGCTAGAGAGAGCCAGCTCTGCGATCCACTGCACCGGTTGATGCACCATATCATATCCACCTCCATCATGCAGCGGAAGGGATGTGAGGTGTCTGGGGAGGACATGACTTTCATGTGGGTCCTCTCCGATCGCGGGAGGTTCCTCAACTTGCCGTACGCACTGGCGGTTTCTCTAACGACCAGGGCAGCGGGCGTATTCGACAACAGCCCCATGGCCGGTGGGCACTTCATTACCCGCCTGGCCCGATCCTACATCATTCTGACTGCCGAGGCCGTGGCAGGTCTGACAGCGACACCACCCTCCTGTACATCGGTTCGATACCTGAAGAACATGAGGCTGATCCACCAGCCACGTGTGGGTGTTATTTTGAGGATGTCGACGGAGGAACCACAGGGCCCCTAGGTCTAGGCAGATGAGGTACCAGCGACGCGACAGAGACGGAGGATGGACCCAGCAGTTGAGCCACCAGTTCAGGCCCAATCACAACCACAGTTAGCAGACGCGCTGACTGCTGTACGAGATTTGAGGGAGAGGGTAGAGTTTTTGAAGAAGCAGCAGGCTTGGATTGGGGATGCATTACTTACACTACTTACTCAGTCTGGACATCAGCCGCGACCCTTCCCCACCAGAGCCCATGATGATGAGGCGGGTTCATCTGGGACCCACCACGATGACGATTGATGTATTTTTTATATCTTTTGAGACACTGTAAATGACTAATGACTATTGTTTGCTTTAGTTTTTATCGTTTATATTCTTTGTTTATTCTTTGTGCATTTAATTTTTTTGTAAGTGTTGCATGTGAATACCAAATGGGAGTGTTTGGAGGAGTTGTTTCACGCAAGTGTAGGGTCATTGTACCCTTACACTTGCCATCTCACTGGCGTGTTTACTGTTGCGCCACAACTCCTAAAATTCTGAATCGTGAGCAGTTCGTTTTTTGTACCCTGTTACAATCGAGTTCCATCAAGCAGTCAACCGTCTAAAAGGGTAACTCTTTCTCCCTAGTTTTGAATCTATTTTATGTACAACGGGGACGTTGTACGATTTTAAGTGTGGGGTGTGGAAAGTCGAAAGAGTGTTTTTGAAATTTTTGTAGGAAAATGAGTAATTTTCAAAAATTTTAGCAAATTTTTCAAAATTTTTAATAGATTGTAATTTTGAAACGAATAGCTTTTGAGTGTTAGCATCGATATTTTTTCAAGAGACACTGTTTAGTTGTCATCATGCTATCTGTTTAGTCAAATAAGTTGAGTTTTAAGAGTTATAAAATTTTAAATTGGAACATTTTAGGATTGGAATTTAGGATCAGTGGCCTTTGTTGCTTGAGCCGATAGGTCTGAAACGGGTGGCCTCAAAAAAGGCATTTATGCACCTTACCACCTAAGATCGTCTGGTTTGGGATGGTATTTCTGAAAGCTCGTTACACGGACAACATCGAAAGTCATGTACAGTTCTTTAATGGCCTTTAGAATCTAAATGAGTATGTACACTCTTTTGTGGATAGAAAATTTGTAATCAAGGGTTCTTTAGAAAGTTATGAATTCAAAAGGGTATTCTGGTTATGTTTGCAAAAACTAAGTCAATCTAGCTCAGGGAACAATAAACTTTGAAATTAAACGCATTCAAAAATGTTTGAGTCTTTGTTAGAATCAGTTAAAAACTCTCTTGCTTGGGGACAAGCAAGGCACAAGTGTGGGGTGTTTGACAACACCTAGTAATATCAAGTATTTTAGTCGTTGTTAGGCCCTATTCTTGGTGAAATTATATAATATATGTAGTGGTATTTCTCACTTTTTGTGCTAGTGCTTGTATGTAAGAAAATTTTATGTAACGCCCAGTTTCTCATACAAAGTACACCCAAAATTTCAAGCAATAATACATCAAAATGGGCATACTTGTACTTAAACCACGTAAACAAGATGTTATCAATATATTTAATTACACAACAGGTCCTTACAGTTTGACCAGGCATTACAAATAAACCTAACACAACTAAAGGACATGCTCTAAGTCGTCCGTCTCTCTTTATCACATGCCTTTCCCTATCACAGCTACAGATACCTGCAAAACAACATATAACTCAAGTGTAAGCTTATAAAGCTTAGTGAGTAATCTCAATTCCACTCCAGTAATCCCTCTCAGTAAATATCTTTATCATTCTCTTTTGCTAATCTCATTAGCAAATATCCACTTTCTCTTAACTCTGAAATCTGCAAATATATTAGCTTTACAAATACCAGCTAATATTTAATAACATCAATTCCATAAAATACCACAATTAGTACTACTCATAACTCGACCACATTCTCACATATATTCATGTTTAACAACCAACGTATATTCAATCATAGCAATTCTCATGCCTGTAACAATTAAACTCAAGGACTCTTTAAGTCAACCAATTTATCACATACTCTACTCTTATACTCAATATAGATTGCAACTCATTCTTGTCATCCACAGATAACATAATCACTCCAACTCTATTCCAGCTCAATAGCCCTCAAGGCTATACAATTTGACTCAAAACTCTTTAATGTGACTACACTAACATCTACTCAGTTTATACAATCAATATGTATGTTCAACTCAATTGTTGTTATTCACAGATAACAATTTACTCCATAATTAGATTACAACAATAACAACCTAACACATATATATTTATAAACTCAGTTTACCACAAGGTAAAATTCTACTCAAGTACATAAAAGTACTCACCTGATAACGACTTAGTATTTGGAACCCCCGAATTACGCGTACCGGGCTCCTGTTCGCTAGACTTGGTTATTTCACCATAGTTTAAATCAATTATCCAATATCCACAATCAACTCAATTACATCTATCTCAAAGATATATAAATCAAAAGAGGAAACAAAAGAGTATAAACGGTAATATCAACTCAATATTTACTGAAACCCCCAAATTTGCGGTTCTACTAATTCAATCGTAGAAACTCGACAATAATCTCACTAATAACTCTAAAGGCATCCACTAACAATCTACTAACAACATATATAGCAATATATAGCTTAAACACGAAAATGAAAGTTAGGGTTTCAAAACCCCAAAATCAATAAATTACTCACCTTGATGATTTAGGAATCGTGAGCGTGTTTACGGGGTTAGATTGAAGCCTCCTTACTCTTCCTTACACATCTCATGGCTCAATTTGGTGGAAAATCGCTTTAGGAAGCTCTGGATATCGAAATGGGTTTATTTTTCCCGAAATGTGCATTTTCTGCACATTATATAGTGTTGTTAGGCCTACACGACCCGTGTAGACTCACACGCCCCGTGTAGGTCTGTTCTACACGACCCGTGTAGACTCACACGCCCCGTGTAGGTCTGGAAGGGGTACTGTTTGGTTCGTGATAAATTCCTACACGCCCCGTGTAGGCTCACACGCCCCGTGTAGCTCTGTTTTGACACAATTCAACTCCAAACTTTACTCAATTGGGTTTTTAATCACCCAAACTCATACAACAATCTAACTAATCTTAATCACACCAAGATTAACTCAAAATCTCTATAATTTAAAAACACGGTATTACAAGTTCTTACCCCCTTCAAAAGATTCCGTCCTCGGAATCTCTTGGAATAGGTATGGTTTATACGACCACCTCACCACCGTAATTTCACATTACGTATGACAATGATATTATCCTCTCATCAGCTTATATGACATGTACATACTGTTGCATCTCATTTCTCATAATATATGTAATACCCGCCATCATCCTCACGAGATGATCTCTATAGTCATATTTACTATCATCACTGCTACGTAGGAAAATACTCACTCTTTCAGGCCACACACTTTGCTATGGTATCGTTGACACCAAGCTATCTCACCTCACTCTTCAAGTGATACTCCAACCACTATCATTATTTGCCATCTGTCCACAATGATTTCAAATCTCCATGAAACGGTTAATTCTAACTCAATAAGAAAATTGGTCTCATCGCTTTCACATTAATTGTCTCTAAATTTACTCCTCCAATAATAACTCACAGTTATTGAATCCTCCTATTTGCACATTCTTATTGATTAGGGTAGAAGAAACACTCATACAACACAAGGATACTGATATTCAACTGTCTCAATCACGTTACATAACTCATTCATCTCTGCTCCCACCTCAGCACACATATTAGGTTTTTACCCAATATACAATTTGCTCCTCCACCAAAGTGGCTCCTCTTCATACCAGTTCAACAACATATTTCATGTTGTTTCTATCGATGTACTCACTCATTATATCTTCTCTTATGAGGATAACCCACATCACATTCTCACTAAATCGTTAGCTCTATCAAACTCAATAAATTATCATCCAATAAATTTTAACACAGCCGTATATATTCCTCCTGACATACCATCAGTAAGGATTTTTTTTCTCTCGCCACTTCTCTGTCATTATCACCGCAATCTCTAATTTATCCGTATGACACCAATAGGTCATACATATGGCTCACCGTAATCTCTGTACACGACTCAAATAATAACATCTGACACCGCAATCTCTACGGTGAGATCATATCTCATCACCCGACTGACTCGTTAATCTCAAGAAATAATTCAAGATTATTATAACAAAATCTATTATCTATTGTCTCATTCGAATAAATAGTTTTATCATCTCGACATTCACACATTTCCCTCATTGGCAGTAATTGGTTTGATTGCTAAGGAACGAATCCTATCAATCACAATTACGATTACTTTCCTCTTCATTTTAACTCATATCTTCTTATCATGTATTTATAAAATTTTATCTCATTCAATATGAAAGAAACCTCACACATTCTCAACATGACCAAATAACAAATGCTCTTACTCACAGCAACATTTCTCAACAGTATTACTCACTGTATTATCTCACAGTACTCTCATACTGTTACTCCGCCTCTGATTCCTCCTCTTTTTAACCCATAAAGTCTCAAACTGTATAGGTTCATATCTATACCATACATATCCACACTCAAGGATAGTGCAGTCTCAACACTCTATATCACTACACAGTACATACTTGTTTACACACAAGCACGACATTATAACACCACTCTGCCTCAGCTCTTGGTACCCTATACCATCCTTTGTCTCATCATTCAACATTGTTTTATAGTACCTCGTACTGTTCTCCAAACTCGTCATTCATCGCTATCTCACGGTATTTCGTACCGTCCTCTAATCAGATCATGGTACCTCGTACCATTCTCCGATTTTAATCCATCTTTTATTTGACTCTAGCGGGTCTCCGCTACGGTCTCAAGCCATATAGACTCACTATCACTCCTCCTTTTGTCTGAGTCACAACAGTCTTCACTACTCTAACCACAAGGTACTCGTTATGTGGTCCCACAGAAGTATATGATCTCAACCTCAACTAGTCAATACATGGCCCCACAGAATGTGTGGTCTCAACCACGTTTACTCAATATGTAACCCCACTGAATATGTGGTCTCAATCACATTTACTCAATATGTGACCCCACTGAATATGTGGTCTCAATCACATTTATTCAATATGTGACCCCACTGAATATGTGGTCTCAATCACATTTACTCAATATTTGACCCCACTGAATATGTGGTCTCAATCACATTTATTAGGTAATTAACCCAATCTCTAGGCCAATTAGGCCTACTTGAACCAATCTAGGTTCTCTCAATTATAACCACAAGGTACTCTTTATGTGGTTACTCGAGTGTCCTCTAACAACTCTGTCACAAATATCTCATTATGTGACAACTCTAAACTACACAATTCATCTCTTAGCATGTCAACTCATAATCAGTTATTGTGTGCAATCAACTACACACTCATTGTCTTTCTCAACTCATACTCTTTTGGCTATCTCAACCATTCATTGTGATCATTCATAAGTACTAGTTATGTGGCCCCACAGAACATGTGGTCTCAACCACACAGTACTCGTACACAGAAATCTCGTCACATCTGTGAAACAACAAGCAATATATATCTATACCATATCATACTTTATATATTTCTTACCATGTATATGTTCATTTTACACATTTCTCCATGGTTGCTAAGTACTCGTCAAGCAACCACTTATAATCTCGGTTATACATAATCACAAAGCACTCATTATGTGATATGTAAACTTTACCTCAAATGGATACGAGATTCTCATCTCGATATCGATTACTACACCTTATACTCACAATTCTCTAACACATGTAATTTCAATTGATCTTTTATGTGTTCACAAATTTTACACATATTCTACAATATGTAGTATCAATAATTAAAACACATGTAACTCATTACAATTAACATTTTAAGTAAAATTACTTACATACCTCGTATCAAGAAATCTTGTCTCCTCATTAGTTGAACTTGCATACTTTGGATCTCAACTCTTGAGTGTACTCGGCTACACTCACATGTTTCAACTCTTAGTTTATACTCAGCTTATGTGCATACTCTTTTTCATCATCAGTTGGAATTTCGCCTCAACCGGGATCTCATCTTATCAGCTCATCTGTAAGACCCGTATCATGATTATAACATATACTTAAAATAAGATTGTTAGGAATTATATGATTTTTGGTAGTTATAAAGCTAAGAAAAACTTTAGTTACACTTTCATATAAAATCAGCATTTTGTGTCGTTTTTAGAAAAATCATAATTAATTCTAGTAAAATTGTTTGGACCTCAAACCAATGCACAAAGTTTACAAATTGAGTCTAGTACAATTACCAAAAATAATAGTAAGCTTGAAAATGAGATTATCTATGGTAAAAAATGCACTCTTTACTGATTAGTTTAGAATTGACAGATTAGATAGTCTGTTTTCAAAAATTCATAATAAATCATAGAAAAATTGTATAAATACGTAAAATACATCCCTGGAAAGGTATTGAGATGAATTTTCTGAATATCAAATAAAAACGTGAATTTAATGGGTTTAAGATCGGCTAAACCAGTCTTGAACAGACTGATTCTAGAAGGCCTTTAATTTCAACAAAATTATATTATTAAAATCTTTTGTCAAAAGTGTCATGCCATTTTTATTCAAGAATTCAAGTATAAATACCCCCCAAAACATCTCATAAACCACACCAACAAATCTCAATCCAATATATAGAGGTTTCTAAGCACTAGAGTGTAAGAAGTGAGCGGAAGGAAGCTCAAAAGCCTAGCGAAGAAGTTATAGGTTCCGACGACTGGTCATAAGGTAACTACAAACTTTTCTATAGCTTAATTAGGTATTGTAAAATAGTTTTTGTGTTAAGAAGTAGAATATTTAATAAGTATAACATATGTTATATTATACTAATTTCTAACAATAGTAAACAAAAACCTTAAAATGTCGTTATTATAACAATTCGTAATTTCCGAATATAATACCGATTGATTTACTTACGAGGACGGTGACTAGGCCGATTACTTGGGATCTGGTTGTTGGATTTTCCGAAAGGCTAAAATGCTGAAAGGATCCTGCCACCCCATCTAATCTTCTACATGGCCGTTCTTTACTTGATAAATCATGGAGTATCATATTGGAATTATTGAAGGGTTTAATGATGCGACTATAATATAGTTAAGGATTAAGAAATGATAGATTTCTTATTATGTTAACAGTTAAAGTTGAAGGAAATACAAAGCCGAGAAAGATAAACGATATAGTCAACTATAATCAGGTGAGTCTTCTCACTATACTATAGGTGATATTGCATGCGTAGGAAGGAAGATATGTTAGACTAAGGTGATCTTACCTGTTATGATAATTGTATGAATTATTGCTATGATAATGATTGTTTGTGGACGGAACGGGATAGCCCGCGAGCCAATAGGCGGAACGGGAATAGCCCGCGAGCCAATAGGCGGAACGGGAATAGCCTGCGAGTCATTAGACTGAACGGGAGAAGCCTGCGAGCGATAAGACAAGAACGGGAATTGCCCGTGAGTCTTCAGCAGAACAGGGATAGCCCGCGAGTCTCACAGACATATGAATGGTTATGATGTGTTGTATGTTATGTGATGGATCGTATGGTATTTTGAGGAACTCACTAAGCTTCGTGCTTACCCTTTCCCTATATAAACTACTGTTTCAGGTACATCAGGTACCATGGATGGCAAGGCGTGACGTGTATACACTGTGCTGCTTCATTGGAGGACTGTTTTTGAATTAATATTCCGCTATATTGAGATTTCGTTAACTTCTGTTAATCCTGGGGTGTTTTCATTAAACTTATAAGTTATGGAATTTTATGAAAATTAATTAAGTGGCTTTTCTTGTATTGAAGTTTTCGTTTAAAATTTTTTTTAAATTTACCCTAAAATTTTGGGATGTTACAAGTTGGTATCAGAGCACAGCTTGAGAGAATCAGGCTCACTTAGTGAGTCCTGGACTCAAGTTGAGGCTTAAGAGTTTTCTTAAAACATTTTTACGAAAGAAAAATGTTTTATGAAGGGTGAACTGAAGACACAGTGTGTACCGCCAGCCGACGCCAGTATGAGAAAAGGGTTAAGTATTTAATATTGTGGATGTTAAAAAAAACATATGGTATATGTTTGCTGAAATGCCTGGTAGAGATCACATATTGTTGTATTATTATCTGCTATTTGCTAATAGAACTGTATGCTAGTGCCGATAGGTTGCTTAGAGATTTCCACTAAGTTGTATACAATATGGACTGAATAGTCATAGAATATGTGAGTTGACCTTATTGTATGTTCCTTGTTTGGTTGTTGCCTTAGGGAAGATTCTCTTATTTGAAAGACTGTTTAGTTCGATATTGTATACAACTACATTCGCGAAACAACCTGTCATCACTGGAGGAAGTTCCGTCTTAGTTAGAATAGCAGGGTGGGGGTAGGATTCCAAGTATTCCTAGAAGGGTTGACATATGCCTTGTAAGGGCATATGTGTTAAAATTATCGGTAAGAAGCGAATTGGATATTTCGAGACGGGTCTTGGAACAAACATGGATAGGTGTGGAAGGTAGTAGTAGAGCTCCTACTATCGAAAGCACAGGATCCACGTTCGAGTCGGGAGTTCGTCATGAAGGATCCAAGGAGCTGAATATGTGAGTGTCTGGCATAATTAACTTAAATGCTAGTGTAATGTGGTAAACTTTTATCCATTCAAATTTTGAATGTTGATTGTGAGGTTCAGTAGGAACAATTAAGATGCGATCATACCAGTTTAGTTGGACCGATCATGCTTAAGTTAATTACTGAGCTTAAAGACTGTTGAAAGGGAGAATGCCAAAATGATATTGTGGTAGCTATTTTTCATGCAACTAATGGGCGCACAAGTCAGACAGGGACTAGAGGATGCATGGGTGAGTTTTCCAACTCATGGTCAAAGAGGTGCAAGCGGCGCCTGAGATGATAGCGGGTATTTTTGAGTCAACTCTGTACATGCCTAGTGCTGTGTAATAGTGGGGCTACCTACCCTTGTATTCATCTTGCTTGGGGTGATTGATCAGGTCGTGTGGGTTGAGAGTTTGGATCACTCACTCGTGATTGAGGTAACTGACGATAGAGGTGTTGACTAGGGTCGCAAGCGGATGAGTAACATATGGTGGTTGATGTAAACATCTTTACATTATCGAAACATGTTTATTGAGATAGTGTTTGCCCCCGATGCAAGTTGTTGGCTGAGCAGAGTGGGCTTGTTTTTCGTTCGAGAGAGTAAGGGCTCGTAAAAAAAAATATTATAAATCGAATAAACAGACTTGGACTTTAGTCCAAGTGGGGGAGGAATACGAAATTAAGGGAACAACATGAATATTATATTGAATCGATGAAATTATTAAAATTATAGTAACATGTCAATATATTTAATTCATTACTACAACTTTATATTAATACATTAAGAAAAGTTTACAGAACTACTAACCTAAACCGGAGAATCAGAAAGAAGTGAGAAAAGATCTTCTACACTCCAATCTTTGTCATCATTAGGTTGACTTGTACCTTCTCGAGGATTTGGAAGTGGTATGCTTTCTGTTATTGGAGGAGGAGCTCCAAGGTATGGGGTCTCGATAGGGTTGGAACCTGTAACCGCATGATTAGGGGCTAAATATTGACTCATATGGGGCGTGTGTAAGTAGGGCAGTAATGAGGAAGGGCTTTAATTTGGAACCAGTTGGGGGTAGCTATAAGAAGGAGGAAACCAGGCTAGGTCATCTAGAAAGCCTCAAAAATTCTCCTCACTCGAAGACTCGAGTAAACCAAGGTTAATACTACTCATACCAGAATTAGATGGCGGAGATTGCTGCTGTGTATGAGTTCTTGATGAATTTTCCCCCTTTTCCTGAATTTTTCTTTTCCTAAATACAACCTTATGAGCAGCTTGTATTAGCTTCTTTGTGCCGTCTGTTAGACCCGATTGTGACCCTTCAATTATCGCTTGTTTTTCTTTTTTTAGGTTGGGTATTAAATCTCCCGATAATTCTGTTGCCTCAATAAAGTCATTACCAAATTCCTGTGGCACAAATAACTTTAGTAATTTCAACCTTATGATATAAAGGAATTAAAAAAAATGTAGTTCTTTACCTCAGCACGATCAATAAGGGTTTGCAAACTCGTAAGTTGTCGTTGGGGCCAATGATTGATACCTAATTCTCTACAGCGTTTTTTTAATTGTGTCATTCCAATGTTGAGTTCCTTCGCAGCTTTCTCAATTGGTTCGTTAAAGTGTTCAGCTATTATTTCCCTACTTAATAAATGTCTGAAACCCCTTCCACTACCACCTGCTATGTTTTCTGAACTAGAAGATTCAAATCCAATTGTATTGTTATCATTCTGGATCATTTGAACATGATCCTGATTTTCTGACCCAAAGATGGACATTGATTCATCAAAATTAGTGGCCTCTATCGGTAATAATTGTTGGTTTTCAACTAAAATCTCTGGATTCTGAAATCCTTCTAGATTCCTTTGAATCACCTGAAGGTGATTTTGGTATTGAAAACCAACCCCAAACTCGGGATTCATATCAAAATTGATGTTATCAATCGTCTGTAATTGATTGTCATTTTGAATGTCAGCCATGAATCCTTGATTCATGGGGATGATCTCACTGCTCATTGAGGGTACGTCGATGAATGGATTGTACTCAGTTAGACCATCCACAAATGGGTCTACAAATAACACATGTCAAATGATAAAACAAAATAGAATACTTATAAATGGATCATTCAAAAGAATTTAACCTGGTAGAAGGCATGGAGTCTGATCAAGTGCAAAGTCAGATGCATGTCCCGGATCATCTGAGTTAATGTTCAACTCAGGAAAAATTTCCGGCTCACCGTGGAGTTGCTCTATTGTAGTATATCTGGAAGACTGTACCATAATTCAAAATCAAATAAAACATTAGAAAGGTAATCGAAGTATGGATAATAGATGTCTAGAATGTTAGAGTCACCGAACTCTATTAAGAATGCTTGGTTTGAAGTACCCTCTCCTTGCGGAAAACCAGGTCCAGGGTTCGACAGATCGCCCATTGAAGATCTGTTTTCCATGACTCGGCTTTAAATATGAGTTCGTTTATGAACAAACTAGTGATAAGAGAGGACGAGACTGAAAATGAATGTGGAAATGAATGATACTACATACCTGTATATATAGTATCTTGCAGCTGGAACCGAAAGGTCACACGGAACTGAAAGGACACCTCACGTTTTAATTACCGAAATTCAAACTAACTACAGTAGATGCGACTTTTCACTACCCCAAGTGACATTTTTTCAAAATTCCCTGCTTGACTCTGGTGAGAACGATATAATAAAGAGATTCTTGAAATAAAACAAAATTTTATGTCTCCATATAATGGAAATAGTTTAAAGAGTGTTCAGTACTTCAAAGAAAAAAAAAGAACTTACGAAAGATGATGTAAATTTTATATTTTTCGGTAAAACAAAAATCTTTGGAGATTTTACAAATGTAGAATTATTTAGCCAAAAAGTATTTAAAAGAAAATATTGAATTGAGACAAATGTGTGTTGAAATATGCGAATTCATATAAATACGAAATAGTGTTAAAAATTAGGTGTTGCAAGTTAACTAGGTTAACTATGTATACATGAAGATTAGAAAGTACTAAATATGTACTGTAGAAAGTAGCCGGTCAAGTTGATGTGTGGGACTGTGAGAAACAGTTAGAGTTTTACATCTAGAGTAACTAGAAGAAAAGAAGTATGGAGTGAATGAGAATAATAGGACCTTAAGCATTATTACAGAGACATGTGAAACTTGAAGGGAAAGATAATGAAACCTTGCAAAGGTTCGACAATAAGATGAGGAGGATTTTAGAAGAACATAAGGACTCGATGGGAAATACATAGAGGCGTTCGAGAATGCAGATTTCGGGACGAAATCCAAATAAGTGGGGGAGACTTGTAAGACCCGTATCATGATTATAACATATACTTAAAATAAGAGTGTTAGGAATTATATGATTTTTGGTAGTTATAAAGCTAAGAAAAACTTTAGTTACACTTTCATATAAAATCAGCATTTTGTGTCGTTTTTAGAAAAATCATAATTAATTCTAGGAAAATTGTTTGGACCTCAAACCAATGCACAAAGTTTACAAATTGAGTCTAGTACAATTACCAAAAATAATAGTAAGCTTGAAAATGAGATGATCTATGGTAAAAAATGCAATCTTTACTGATTAGTTCAGAATTGACAGATTAGATAGTCTGTTTTCAAAAATTCATAATAAATCATAGAAAAATTGTATAAATACGTAAAATACATCCCTGGAAAGGTATTGAGATGAATTTTCTGAATATCAAATAAAAACGTGAATTTAATGGGTTTAAGATTGGCTAAACCAGTCTTGAACAGACTGATTCTAGAAGGCCTTTAATTTCAAAAAAAATTATATTATTAAAATCTTTTGTCAAAAGTGTCATGCCATTTTTTATTCAAGAATTCAAGTATAAATACCCCCCAAAACATCTCATAAACCACACCAACAAATCTCAATCCAATATATAGAGGTTTCTAAGCACTAGAGTGTAAGAAGTGAGCGGAAGGAAGCTCAAAAGCCTAGCGAAGAAGTTATAGGTTCCGACGACTGGTCATAAGGTAACTACAAACTTTTCTATAGCTTAATTAGGTATTGTAAAATAGTTTTTGTGTTAAGAAGTAGAATATTTAATAAGTATAACATATGTTATATTATACTAATTTCTAACAATAGTAAACAAAAACCTTAAAATGTCGTTATTATAACAATTCGTAATTTCCGAATATAATACCGATTGATTTACTTACGAGGACGGTGACTAGGCCGATTACTTGGGATCTGGTTGTTGGATTTTCCGAAAGGCTAAAATGCTGAAAGGATCCTGCCACCCCATCTAATCTTCTACATGGCCGTTCTTTACTTGATAAATCATGGAGTATCATATTGGAATTATTGAAGGGTTTAATGATGCGACTATAATATAGTTAAGGATTAAGAAATGATAGATTTCTTATTATGTTAACAGTTAAAGTTGAAGGAAATACAAAGCCGAGAAAGATAAACGATATAGTCAACTATAATCAGGTGAGTCTTCTCACTATACTATAGGTGATATTGCATGCGTAGGAAGGAAGATATGTTAGACTAAGGTGATCTTACCTGTTATGATAATTGTATGAATTATTGCTATGATAATGATTGTTTGTGGACGGAACGGGATAGCCCGCGAGCCAATAGGCGGAACGGGAATAGCCCGCGAGCCAATAGGCGGAACGGGAATAGCCTGCGAGTCATTAGACGGAACGGGAGAAGCCTGCGAGCGATAAGACAAGAACGGGAATTGCCCGTGAGTCTTCAGCGGAACAGGGATAGCCCGCGAGTCTCACAGACATATGAATGGTTATGATGTGTTGTATGTTATGTGATGGATCGTATGGTATTTTGAGGAACTCACTAAGCTTCGTGCTTACCCTTTCCCTATATAAACTACTGTTTCAGGTACATCAGGTACCATGGATGGCAAGGCGTGACGTGTATACACTGTGCTGCTTCATTGGAGGACTGTTTTTGAATTAATATTCCGCTATATTGAGATTTCGTTAACTTCTGTTAATCCTGGGGTGTTTTCATTAAACTTATAAGTTATGGAATTTTATGAAAATTAATTAAGTGGCTTTTCTTGTATTGAAGTTTTCGTTTAAAATTTTTTTTAAATTTACCCTAAAATTTTGGGATGTTACATCATCATTATCTGGAAATTCGCCATCAGCAAAATCTCATCTCATATTCAACTAACATCTCATAATTAGCTGAATTTCTCGTCTCCTCGTTGGTTGATATCTCTTTTCAGCCAAAATCTCGTATCATTATCCAATATTGGTCCAACCAGCTATGACCAATTCATCAACTCGTCCTCATCTGTCTCCATATCTATATTCATACACAGAATATAACAATAACAAATATGAGATAAAAGTTATAATTAACTCATAAACTAAAATCAGCAGCAGTATCTTTTCCCAAGCATGTGATAGGGGCTCTTTCTCACCTCGGTTCAAGTCTAGGACTCTACACTCAAAGACCTAGTTCACTTAAACCATGCTCTGATACCAACTTGTAACGCCCGGTTTCTCATACAAAGTACACCCAAAAATTTTCAAGCAATAATACATCAAAATGGGCATACTTGTACTTAAACCATGTAAACAAGATGTTATCAATATATTTAATTACACAAAAGGTCCTTACAGTTTGACCAGTGATTACAAATAAACCTAACACAACTAAAGGATAGGCTCTAAGTCGTCTGTCTCTCTTTATCACATGCCTTCCCCTATCACAGCTACAGATACCTGCAAAACAACATATAACTCAAGTGTAAGCTTATAAAGCTTAGTGAGTAATCTCAATTACACTCCAGTAATCCCTCTCAGTAAATATCTTTATCATTCTCTTTTGCTAATCTCATTAGCAAATATCCACTTTCTCTTAACTCTGAAATCTGCAAATATATTAGCTTTACAAATACCAGCTAATATTTAATAACATCAATTCCATAAAATACCACAATTAGTACTACTCATAACTCGACCACATTCTCACATATATTCATGTTTAACAACCAACTTATATTCAATCATAGCAATTCTCATGCCTGTAACAATTAAACTCAAGGACTCTTTAAGTCAACCAATTTATCACATACTCTACTCTTATACTCAATATAGATTGCAACTCATTCTTGTCATCCACAGATAACATAATCACTCCAACTCTATTCCAGCTCAATAGCCCTCATGGCTATACAATTTGACTCAAAACTCTTTAATGTGACTACACTAACATCTACTCGGTTTATACAATCAATATGTATGTTCAACTCAATTGTTGTTATTCACAGATAACAATTTACTCCATAATTAGATTACAACAATAACAACCTAACATATATATATATATATATATATATATATATATATATATATATATATATATATATATATATATATATATATATATATATATATATATATATATATATATATATATATATATATAGATATATTTATAAACTCAGTTTACCACAAGGTAAAATTCTACTCAAGTACATAAAAGTACTCACCTGATAACGACTTAGTATTTGGAACCCCCGAATTAAGCGTACCGGGCTCCTGTTCGCAAGACTTGGTTATTTCACCATAGTTTAAATCAATTCTCCAATATCCAAAATTAACTCAATTGCATCTATCTCAAAGATATATAAATCAAAAGAGGAAACAAAAGAGTATAAACGGTAATATCAACTCAAAAATTACTGAAACCCCCAAATTCACGGTTCTACTAATTCAACCGTAGAAACTCGATAATAATCTCACAAATAACTCTAAAGGCATCCACTAACAATCTACTAACAACATATATAGCAATATATATCTAAAACACAAAAATGAAAGTTAGGGTTTCAAAACCCCAAAATCAATAAATTACTCACCTTGATGATTTAGGAATCGTGAGCGTGTTTACGGGGTTAGATTGAAGTCTCCTTACTCTTCCTTACGCATCTCATGGCTCAATTTGGTGGAAAATCGCCTTAGGAAGCTCTGGATATCGAAATGGGTCAATTTTTCCCGAAATGTGCATTTTCTGCACATTATATAGTGCTGTCAGGCCTACACAACCCGTGTAGACTCACACGCCCCATGTAGGTCTGTTCTACATGACCCGTGTAGACTCACACGCCCCGTGTAGGTCTGGAAGGGGTACTGTTTGGTTCGTGATCAATTCCTACACGCCCCGTGTAGCTCTGTTTTGACATATTTCAATTCCAAACTTTACTCAATTGGGTTTTTAATCACCCAAACTCATACAACAATCTAACTAATCTTAATCACACCAAGATTAACTCAAAATCTCTATAATTTAAAAACACGGTATTACATGTTATAAACAGGGGCTAAATGCGGACAAATTGGAAGAAGTTTGAGGATAAGGCCAAAACAGTCAAAGGAATACGCACACTGCGGGAATGAAGGCATACGCGTCGCGCCACGTCAATGATGAGGTAGTAAAGAGAAATTCAAATATCGAAAAAATGGGGATAAGGCAGTACGCGCGACGCGGTAGGAAGCTTTTCGCGCCGCGGGGATTCTTAATTTTTACAAGTATAAATAGAGGTCTTTAGGTCGAAATCAGCAGGCAATGAACGACCCCTAAGGTGGACTTCAGGCTTCTTTGACTCCAAGTTTCGAATTTCAGCAACCTCTTTTGGTATTTCTTATGTTTTCACTTTAATTTCATTATTAGTTTAGTTTGATTAGCTATTAGCTTATTGTTTCTGGATTGTTTGAACCAGTAGCATTAGGTTAAAGTTATTATTTTCGTAATTCAGTACATTGGATCTTCTGGTTTTAGTTTTAATACAAGTAATCATTAAGTTCATGGTTTTATTGCACTTTTTAGTATTAATTGTGTTTGGATGTGTTTTGAATGAAATTGGTTTGAGTGTTTGTTTTGGATTTTGAGCTTTGTTTCTGATTTCAGTAAGCAATCTTAGGTTAAAACTTGGTTTGGTTTAGCTTAGTTTATGTTTGATTTAGATCTTGGACTTTGTTTTGGAATTATCTTTCTATTGTGTTTTTGGGAAAGTAGTGTTAGTCCCTCTGGCTGTAGCGTGACACTATAGTTGGTAGGGGTGGCAATTCTCGACACGACCCGCGACACGACACGAACCCGACACGAAAATAAACGAGTTTGGGTCGAGATTTTGGACCCGCCAACCCGTCAACCCGCCAACCCGTTTATTATATGGGTCGTGTTCGGGTCATTAGTTGGGTTTGCGGGTTAACCCGCCAACCCGTATATATATATATATATATATATATATATATATATATATATATATATATATATATATATATATATATATATACACATATATTTAATATTTATTATTTTCAATAAAAATAAAAAATAAGCTGAAAATGACCCGTCAACCCGCATATGACCCGCCAACCCGCGACCCGCCAACCCGTTTATGACCCGCCAACCCGTTTATGACCCGCCAACCCATATATAACCCACCAACCCGAAACTGACCCACCAACCCGCCAACCCGTATAATTAAACGGGTTACACGGGTCGTGTCCGGGTTACCTGCCAACCCGCCAACCCGTGACCCGCCAACCCGAATATTTATATGGGTCGTGTTTGGGTTGGCCTTTCTAACCCGCCAACCCGCGACCCGCCAACCCGAACCCGACCCAATTGCCACCCCTAATAGTTGGTAAGCTATCGTCTTGTCTTGACCACCAATGTAACACCCCTTTCTCAAACCATATTTTAATATAGTTTATATTACAAAAACATTACACAACTGGTGACTATGAAAGAGTCACTTAAATTTTTTTTACAAACTTTATTCTTAAGGGAATATTACATACTCAATACAGAAAACCATAATTTAAACTTACTGTATTTACACTGGTCCCAACTTCAACTCCCGCTTCTTTCACCTAAGTACATAGAATTTAAGAATAATACGTGAGACATAAAGCCTCGTGAGTAATATGGGTTTTAGACCCAAAATATTTCTGCTCAAAACTTGAATTAATAACAAGTAACTGATAAACTGCTGAAAACTTATTTTCAAAATAAGTCTCAAATCTCTTTGCTTTTCTCTTTTCAAAACTCAAAACACTTTCTTTCTCAAAACTGCTTCTTACTTTAAAAACTGTTTTATTCTTTAAAAACTGCTTTCTTTCTCATGTACTTGTGACCAACTGAAACTCATGAATTAGTTTAATTTAATTCATTCTACTAGCTCCCCTCGCAGGACAGAACAGATCCGCCCGCTAGGTTATGCTCATTCTGTCTCCCCTTTGTGACTTGGAACGGATTCAAGCACAAGGGTATACTAAGCTAGACAACTACTTCTCGACGGGAGGTACCATCCCAGTAGTGTCTTCTGATCCCCCGATTATGTGGGTGATCCTTGTCCGGACAACTGGCTCTTACTTCTTTCTTTCTTTAATTCTTACTTCATTACATCTCAAATTGGTCAAAATGGGACACAATTTATAAATAATTCATACTCATACACTTTATAACTCTTTACTAAAAAAATACTTTCAAAACTGATTTTGACATCTTAGTTCACATAAGGAACTTCTTTCAAAATACTTTGCAAACTTTACTTTCTTAAAAATCAGCTTGAAACACTTAGCCCTTGTATAGAGCTACTTTAAAACTATTTTCCAAACTTTAGTATTTGCAAACATTTGGAAATCTTATTTTTCTGAAAATATCATTTTGCTATGTACTAGAGACATCCTCATAAAACTCACCTTGATTCTGCTACGGTTCACTAAGCTTCACGTACGCCTTTTCCTTTCCCGTGCTCAATGGTATTTGAAGCACCTCCCTTTTGAAGCTCAATTTCTTCAATCCTTGGAGTTTTGATCTTCAACTCTTCTTGACCGCTCGTACACTTCTCCAGAGCCCTCTCGTTCTCTCTAGAATTCTCCACAACTTTTCTGAAAATGAGAGAATTAACTCTCATATGTATTTATATTTAATGTTTATAAAATAGTTACATTTTAGTCCCTAGCCTTCTTCCTTTGTTCAAATCTAGTCCTAAAACCCATAATCTCACAAACAAGGCTCCAATAACTACCAACTTAACATTTTCTTGACAATTTGGTCATTTTCATGTCAAATGACTATTTTGCCCTTTTTGGTCAAATTTCACTATTCACGCGGTAAAACTTCAAATTTTCACATAAACTCTTATTTCTTATAGCATTATTTCACAAATACATATTATTTTATATAATGGTCTTATAATGTGTCAAAAGACCATTTTACCCTTTTTACAACTTTTTCGCGGGTTCTTACAGTCACCCCTCCTTATGCGGATTCCGTCCTCGGAATCTTTTCGTAATCTGTGAAATCTGGATATCTCATCTTCATTTCTTCTAACGTCTCCCAAGTCAAGTTTGACCCTAAGGGATGCTTCCACTTGACTAGTACAAGGTCAATCTCCTTGTTCCTTAACTTCTTAGTCTGAATTTCTAGAATCGCTTCAGGTTCTTCAATCATTCTGTTAGGAGTCTCTACCCTCAAGTCTGTATACGGTATAACTAGCTCTTCTTTTCCAAAGTATTTCTTCAAGTAGCATACATGAAAGGTATCATGTATTCCACTGAGTTCTGGTGGTAACTCCAGCTTGAACGCCTGTAACCCAACTCTCTTCAGGATTCTAAAAGGTCCAATGTATCTTGGACTCAGCTTTCCTTTCTTGCCAAATCTGACCACTCCTTTCCATGGCGACACTTTTATCATCACCAAATCTCCTTCTTGAAAATCATAGGTCTCTTCTTTAGATTCGAGTAACTCTTTTGCCGATCTTGTGCTGCTTTCATGTTGGCTTGAATTACCCCAATCTTCTCATTAGTTACTCTAACAATCTCTGGCCCTGTAAGCTTAGTCTCACCCGCCTCCAACCAGCATAAAGGAGTTCTACACTTTCTACCATACAATGCCTCAAAGGGTGGCATTTTAATGCTAGAATAGTAGCTGTTATTGTATGCAAACTCCACTAGTTGCAGTTGTTCATCCCAACTTCCTCCAAAATCCATCACGCATGATCTTAACATGTCTTCAACTATCTGAATCGTTCGTTCACTCTGACCATCCATTTGTGGATGATACGCTGTGCTTAGCTGGATTTTCGTCCCCATTTTCTCTTGTAAAGCTCTCCAAAAGTTAGAGGTAAATCTGGGGTCTCTGTCTGACACGATGGACAACGGTGCACCATATCTTCTTAACACTTCATCTATATACAACTGGGCTAACTGCTCCAATGGAGTAGTTTCTTTTATGGCTAGAAATAGTGCACTCTTGGTCAACCGGTCCACTATGACCCATATACTATCATAACCTCTTCTCGTTCTCGGTAACCCGACAATCAAGTCTATGGTTACATCTTCCCACTTTCCGGCTGGAATGTGCAATGACTGAGCATCTCCATGCGGGACCTGATGTTCCGCCTTGACTTGTGCACAAATGACACACTTGGAGATGTACTTAGCTATCCTCTTCTTCATTCCAGGCCACCAATACTGTCTTTTCAGATCTTGATAAGTCTTGGTACTCCCTGGATGTATGGAATACTTTGACTTATGCGACTCTTCTAGAATCAGCTTTCTCAAACCTCCTGCTTTCGGTACCCAAATGCGGTTCCTGAAAGTCTTCAACCCTTGTCTATTGGTCTCAAACTGCATATCTTTTCCTAGTTTCTCATTTTTCAAATCTCCACTTTCTTCAACTTTCTGCTGAGCTGCTTTAATATGTTCTATAATACTAGACACTAGCTCTATACGCATCGATCTTGCCTTGATTCTTTTCTCAGGAGCTTTTCTACTCAATGCATCTGCTACTACATTTGCTTTTCCTGGATGGTATACAATGTCGCAATCATAGTCACTGATCAGCTCTAACCATCTGCTCTGTCTCATGTTCAACTCTTTTTGAGTGAACACATACTGTAAACTCTTGTGATCGGTGAATAGCTTGCACTTTGTTCCATACAAGTAATGTCTCCAAATCTTCAAGGCAAATACGATCGCTGCAAGCTCTAAATCATGGGTTGTGTACTTTTTCTCTGGATCTTTCAATTGTCTGGAAGTGTATGCTATAACCTTCCCTCTTTGCATCAACACACAGCCAAGCCCCCGATGCGAGGCATCGCTGTATACTTCAAAGCCTTCTGTCCCATCTGGTAACGTAAGGACAGGCGCATTACACAACTTCTCTTTTAATGTAGCAAAAGCTCTTTCTTGTTCTTCTTGCCATCTGAATTTCTCTTCTTTCCGGGTTAGTCGTCTAAGTGGCACAGCTATACGAGATAAATCTTGAATAAATCTCCGGTAATACCCGACAAGTCTGAGAAAACTTCTAACTTCAGTTGGCGTCTTGGGGGGCTCCCATTTCATCACTGCTTCAACTTTTGCTGGATCAACTTTTATACCTTGTATAGAAACTACATGCTCAAGGAACTGCACTTCTCGCATCCAAAACTCACACTTTGAGAACTTGGCGTACAACTGTTCTCGCTTCAAAGTCTCAAGCACTATTCGCAGGTAGCTCGCATGCTCTTCTCTATTCTTTGAGTATATCAGTATGTCATCTATGAACACTATAACAAACAGGTCTAGAAATGGTTTACAGACTCGATTCATTAAGTCCATAAAAACAGCTGGTGCATTCGTAAGACCGAATGGCATTACTAGGAACTCGTAATGCCTGTATCGTGTACGGAACGCTGTCTTCTCTACATCACTTTCTTTTACCCTGACTTGGTGATACCCAGATCTCAGATCAATTTTTGAGAAATAATCTGCTCCTTGTAACTGATCGAACAAATCGTCTATTCTGGGCAACGGGTAACGGTTCTTGATAGTAATCTTGTTCAATTCTATGTAATCAATGCACATTCGCATTGATCCATCTTTCTTCTTTACAAACAGAACTGGAGCACCCCACAGAGAAGAACTAGGCCTGATGAAGCCTTTATCTAGTAACTCCTGCAACTGGGACATTAGTTCCCGCATCTCTGTTGGTGCTAACCGATACGGTGCTCGTGCTATTGGGGAAGCTCCGGGAACAAGATCTATCCGAAATTCAACCTGCCTTTCTGGTGGCAAGCCTGGTAATTCATCTGGGAAAACTTCTGGGAATTCTTTTACTACTTCTATGTCTTTATATGTCTATTTTACTTTGTCTTTAGTCATCACATAGGCCAGGAAAGATACACATCCTTTCCTGATACATCTTCGGGCCTTAGCTACACTGATGATACTTGGCACGTGCTTTCTTCTCTCTCCATATACGTACACCTTAGCTCCTAGGGTTTTAATAGACACCCTTTTCTGTCCACAAGCTATCTTCGCATCATTTGCACCAAGCCAATCCATCTCAATTATTACATCAAAGGACTTAATTCCAATAGGAAGGAGATTAAGTCGGAACTTCTTGCCATTGATGTCAAGTTTACAATCTCGGTACATGTGCTGAACTTCAACAAATTTCCCGTCCGCCACTTCTACCTCAAAAACTATGTCAAATGTAACACCCCTTTCTCAAACCATAATTTAATATAGTTTACTTTACAAAACGTGACTAATAAAAAGTCACCAATTTTTTTTTAAAACTTTATACTGAAAGGGTATTACAGACTCAATACAGAAACCATAATTTAAACTTATCTGTAATTTACATTGTCCCAGCTTCAATGCACAATAAGTAACCTAGCTCCTGTTCCATGCACCTAAGTATATAGCATTTAAAACAAGTAGTACGTGAGACATACAGCCTCGTGAGTAATATGGGTTTAGACCCAAAACTTTCCTGCTCAATACTTGAATTAATAACAACTAAAACTGATAAACTGTTGAAAACTTATTTTCAAAATAAGTCTCAATTCTCTTTGATTTTCTGTAATTAAAACTTAAAAACATTTTCTTTCTAAAAAACGGCTTCTTACTTTAAAACTGTTTTAATTCTTTAAAACTGCTTTCTTTCTTTAAAACTACTTTCTTTCTCATGTACTTATGACCAACTGAAACTCATGAATTATTTTAATTTAATTCATTCAACTAGCTCCCCTCGCAGGACAGAACAGATCCGTCCACTTGGTTATGCTCATTCTGTCTCCCCGTTGTGACTTGGAACGGATTCAAGCATAAGGGTATACTAAGCTAGACCACTACTTCGCGACGGGAGGTACCATCCCAGTAGTGTCTTCTGATCCCCCGATTATGTGGGTGATCCTAGTCCGGACAACTAACTCTTTCTTCTTACTTCCTTTAATTATTATCTCATTACATCTTATACATATATCACATATATATATTTAATAAATATATGTTATAGTTTTCTCCGAAATACGCGTATTCTGCTATAGTACCCCCGAGGGGTCGTATTTCAGTTCCAACTCTTTTCCATGAAATCTTAGGCCATATTAGACTTGTGTTTCAATTTAGAGTTCATTGGACAAGTCTAGCTCAAATTCCAAAAATCAAGTTATGGCATAAACTTGAAGTTTAGCCACTGCCGCTACATTGACTTTTCCGCAAGGTCGGATTACGGATTTGACAATTCCCGACATGTTCTCATACCATTTTAGGGTTATGGCTAAAATTTCAAACCAAACGGACATGTCTAGCTATGGTTTCTAGCATTTGAAATTTCTAACATTTTTGGTCCCTGTCTGGGAGCGCACCGCGCCTGGCTCAGGGCGCACTGCGCATGGGCGCACCCCGCCCAGATCTTGGGCGCACTGCGCCTAGCGCCTGGGCAGTGTCCTGATCAGTCGCGATTTGTGCACTGTAGCACGCAGTTTTCACCCATTAAGCACTTATTTCTGTTCTTAATCATATGGGATTTGTTCTAGGACCAAAACCCTTGACTAATAACAAGTTTTAAGCCATTAAAAACACCTCAATCACACCAATTCATGATTTAGGGTTCTTGAGCAACATTTCAATTTCTCAACAATAGCAACCTACTTTGCTATTTTTAACATATGTTCTTACTACATGAACATGTTTAAGCCCAGAAATCATATACACTTCATGGATTATGACTGAAATTACAGATTTCAGTCCACTCCATGGAAACTCATCAAGAACACACAAAAGCTTAGGTTTACTAACCTTGTTTAACTTTGGAATCACCAATTCCAATGTTGTTTCCTTTGATTTCTTGGCAAAACTTCAAGAATTTCTTCTTCCTTCTTGCTCTCTCTAGCTCTCTCTCGTATCTTCTGAAATGTTCCACTGGGTTCTTGATTATGAGAGGATAACTCTCATATATCATTTATATTTAAAGTTTTATAAGTTATTTACACTTTGGTCCCTTAAATCTCAACTTTCATTCAAAAATGGTACTTGACAACGCCTAGTGATATCAAGTATTTTAGGCGTTATTGAGCCCTGTTCTTGGTAAAATTATATCATATATGCATGGGTATTCTCACTTTTCGTGTCAGGACTTGTCTGGAGAAAAAGAACATAAACAGGGACTAAAAGTGTACAAAAAGGAAAAAGTATGGAGAGAATGCAAAATCAAGAGAAGACGTACGCGCGCCGCGGATTTATCTCCTGCGCGACGCGGATGTAAGGCGGTGGAACACATTTAAATGACGAAAAAACGGGGAACGGATAAGTACGCGCGCCGCGGATTTCTCATTTGCGCGGCGCGGTCACGGGAAATTTGCAACTATAAATAGAGGCATTTCCGGCCGAAAACCCTAGCAAAGACCAGGTGTAAACATCGACCTAGAAGCTCTTTGACTCGAGGATTCATTTCAGCAAGCTCATAATTGGTATTTCATGTTTTTGGATTTAATTTCCTTTTTTAGTAGTGAATAGTTTTGTGGTTAAAGTCTTTGGGAGTGACAACCACTGACTTTGAGCCTTTAGGTTTCTGATTTTGAAGCATTTGGTTACTGATTCTGTAATTGGATTTTGGTTTTGGTGAATGCAATCATTCGGTTAAGTTAATATTGGTTTTTCGGTAATTCGGATGTTAGTTTGTGTTTTGATTGTTGGATTATGTTTGGATTGTGTTTTGGACTTGGTTGGGACTGTTTTCCTTTGCTGAAAACAGTAGCTAATTAGGTTAGGGTCAAGCATTAAACCTTGGCTAGTAACTGTTCTATTGGACTGTAACTAGCGGTAGTTTTATGCTACTTGGTTTTGCTAGGTTGAATGCCTTCAATTGCTCCTGATTCAGAGATGCACTTCTGAGTTCAGAAAGTAACTAGGTTATTTGGACATAGCTAAGCTTGGCTTGGGTATTTAAATATTGTTTTTAGGTAGAAAGATAGAAATTAATTCCTCCGACTATAGCCGTGACACTATTAGTTGGTAATCTCTCATCTAGGCTGACCACGTAGCTCCTGTTGATCGACCCTGACTCCACTATACTAGTGAATGTTAGGTTATTTCTTATTTTTGACCGCATGACGACCTCTGCGTGCACGTCAGTACTAAGACCCATAACTTTGCAACCAAAGTTCCATTAACTTCTAACTTAACATTTTCTTGACATTTTGGTCATTTCCATGTCAAATGACCATTTTGCCCTTTTCGGTCATATTTCACTATTCACGCGGTAAAACTCCAAATTTCACATAATCTCTTATTTCTTATATTATAATTTCACAAATACATATTATTTTACATAATAGTCTTATAATGTGTCAAAAGACCGTTTTACCCTTTTCAACTTTTTCACGGGTTCTTACGGTCACCCCTCCTTAAAAGGATTTCGTCCTCGGAATCTTTTCGTAAGTCAAGTTTGACCCTAAGGGATGCTTCCATTTGACCCTAAGGGATGCTTCCATTTGACTAGTACAAGGTCAATCTCCTTGTTCCTTAGCTTCTTAGTCTGCATTTCTAAGATCGCCTCAGGTTCTTCAATTAGTCTGCTAGGAGTCTCCACTCTCAAGTCTGTATACGGTATTACTAGCTCTTCTTTACCAAAGTATTTCTTCAGGTAGCATACATGAAAGGTATCATGTATTCCACTGAGTTTTGGTGGTAGCTCTAGCTTAAATGTTTGCAATCCCACTCTCTTCAGAAGTCTAAAAGGTCCAATGCATCTTGGACTCAACTTCCCTCTCTTGCCAAATCTGACCACTCCTTTCCATGGCGATACTTTTATCATCACCAAATCTCCTTCTTGCACGTTATATGGTCTTTTCTTCAAGTTGGAGTAACTTTTCTGTCGGTCTTGTGCTGCTTTCATGTTGACTTGAATTACTCCGATCTTCTCACTAGTCCTTCTAACAATCTCTGGCCCTGTAAGCTTCGTCTCACCCGCCTCTAACCAGCATAAAGGAGTTCTACACTTTCTACCATACAATGCCTCAAAGGGTGGCATTTTAATGCTAGAATGGTAGTTGTTGTTGTATACAAACTCCACTAGTGGCAAGTGTTCATCCCAACTATCTCCAAAATCCATCACGCATGATCGTAGCATATCTTCTACTGTCTGAATTGTTCGTTCACTCTCCAAAATCCATCACGCATGATCGTACCATCCGTTTGTGGATGATACGCTGTACTTAGCTGGATTTTTGTCCCCATTTTCTCTTGTAAGGCTCTCCAAAAGTTAGAGGTAAATCTGGGGTCTCTGTCTGACACGATAGACAACGGTGCACTATATCTTCTTAACACTTCATTTATATATAACTGGGCTAACTGCTCCAATGGAGTAGTTTCTTTTATGGCTAGAAATAGTGCACTCTTGGTCAACTGGTCCACTATGACCCATATACTATCATAACCTCTTCTCGTTCTTGGTAGCCCAACAATAAAGTCCATAGTTACATCTTCCCACTTTCCGGCTGGAATGTGCAATGACTGAGCATCTCCATGCGGTACCTGATGTTCCGCCTTCACTTGTGCACAAGTGACACACTTGGAGACGTACTTTTCTCAACTTTAAACTTAAACTTATATGACTCTTCTGAAATCAAATTTCTCAAATCTCCTGCTTTCGGCACCCAAATACGGGTTCTGGAAATCTTTAACTCTTGTCTACTTATCTCAAACTGCATGTTTTCCTCGTTTCTCATCTTTCAAGTCTATGCTTTTTCCAACTTTTTGTTGGACTGCTTTAATCTGTTCTATAATACTGGTCACTAGTTCTATACGTATCAATCTTGCATTGATTCTTTTCTCTGGAACTTTTCTACTCAATGCATCTGCTGCTACACTTGCTTGCCTGAATGGTATGCAATCTCGCAAACATAATCACTGATCAACTCTAACTATCTTTTCTGTCTTATGTTCAACTCTATTTGAGTGAACACATAATGCAAACTCTTGTGATCAGTGAATAGCTTGCGCTTTGTTCCATACAGGTAATGCCTCCAAATTTGCAAGGCAAATACTATCGTTATTAGCTCTATATCATAAGTAATATACTTTATTTCTAGAGCTTTCAACTATCTGGGAACATATGCTATACTCTTACTCCTCTGCATCTACACACAGCTAATCCCTCTATGTGTGACATTGCTGTCTACTTCAAAATCTTCTGTCCCATCTAGTAATACAAGGACAGACGCATTCCTCGACTTCTCTTTTAAGGTAATAAAAGTTTTTTTACTTATTCTTCTTACTTGAGTAAATTTCATATTTTAAATTTACTTTCTCTTTCTTATTTTAGAAGCTCTATCACTTCATACTTTATTATAGAAAATTGACTTTCCAACAGTCAATCTACATTTCTAATTACTTCTTTCTTGTCATTAGACTTAAATCTCACATTATCTTTATATAATTCCTTTAGAAGCTTTACAACTTCTTATATTTATATATACTAAAAGAATTGACTCTTCAAAAGTCAATTGTTATTCTTGCTTCTTTTGTCTTATCTTTCACCTTTAATCCTCAAAAAATTTTCTATCTTTTTTTTTATAAGCAAAACCTTTTGTATCCAAGGTGTTGCTATAATTACTACTAAACTTTTCTTTGTCTTTACTACTAGTTTTCATACATTCTCATGAGGTTATTACCTTTATCATCTTGTTACTAGCATGTATTACTTTTTATAAACACATGTCTTGTATCACTCTTCACTTATACTATTTTTATTTTTCGACATATTAACGATCTAAATACCTCTTCCATTTTTTTTATAATTTAGGAGATTTCAATCTCTTTTACTCATTATACTTTCTACTATAATCTTGTCCTTTTCCTTTCTCAGCTTTCTTACTGTACTCTTATGAGTACACTTCTTATCTTCTTAGGTACCCCATGTACCACTCCCATCTTATTACTTATGTTTTAGTATTTTCTTATAGTTCTTATTTCTCACACTAATGCTTAGTTTAGCACTCTATCTCTTGCTTTCTTTACTTGCTATGGCTAATGCCAAAATAATTTTTTTTACTTCTCTTTTTATCCTGACTGCACTATAATCACATTTTTTTAAAGATTGGCATTTCTGACTCAAGAATTTCTTGTTTTATCTCATTATGCTTGTTAAGCATACACATCTTTAATAATCATATAGATTACCATCATCATTTTTTTTTACATTTAGTCTCTTTATCTCACATATTTTACTTATAAACTTTCTAGGTTTGACACCCAAAATTCTTTTATTATACTTTTCACCATTTCTCTCTATGTGTCATAAGGCTATATGCCCAACACATTACATTGTTCTTTCCTTTAAGCTTCTTTTCTTTACTCTCTTTATTTATATATATCTTAAAGCGATATACGTTGTACACTTTCTTATGTTCCATAACTACTAGTCATGTACTGACCATTTCTCTATTCTTTGGCTGCTTTTACCCGTTACTTCCGCTTAGAGGTAGTAACTTCCTATCTCTTTATTTTAGTTCTTATTTCATATTTGACTCTTTGTCTAAGACTTATCTGAATATTCACTTTTACTCTTTGTCTCGTATTATTTATGACTCTCAGTCATTTTTCTCACATTCTTTCTATTATCCTTTTATCATTCTCAGTTCTTCGTATTTCATATTTATATGGTCACTAAATCTGATTTCAAATGACCATTTCTTTAATAACTGTCTTTATATTTTGTTTTTTTTATCATCTTTATCTGTCTTATCTTTAACTTTTCGCCTAACACCTGATTAGGCATTAAATCTCCTTTTTCTCAACTTATTGTCTTGCATTATAACAATGCGAAATACTCATAGTCTTTAACAAATTTTTATTACTTTCTCATTCAAATAACTTACTTTGTTATATTGCTCACTATAATACATTTCAAACTTAGTTATTTGCTTCAACTATTAGATATCTTTATTTGTCATATTACTTTCAAGTTTGGAAGTCACAACTTCCCATTTCTTATACTTTCATTTCTGTCTTTGGTTCCTCTTCTAATACTTGGTTAAGTATTTCGCTTTCATTTTATTCTATCTTATTTACTCACAACTTTTATATACATACTTTCATTTCTTGGTTGTTCATGAACAACACATCATACTACTTCTTAATATCTATACTTCAATTGGGTTTATCCAACTCACTTCTTTTTACTCTTTTTGCTTAAATGTCTTCATTCTTCTTTCTTATATGAATTTAATTCATATATCTATACTCACATTCTTTTCCAATCTTTCTTTCTTTGGTCACCGTAGTGACATTTTCTTATTTTTATTCCATAATCATAGTTCATTTCCGTTAGACAACTGAAATTTTCAGTTATACTCTTTATTTTATAGTTGTACTATATTCTTCATTACTTCTATTAACATTTTCAATACATTTATACTTTCTGACCATGTCTCTTTTACTGATTCCTATCTTACTTTACGTTAATTCTCATATTATACGGTGGTTATCACAACCACAAATTCAAACTCTTTCTTCATAATTACCTTTTTATTCTTGTCATCTTATTTTCAGTGCTCTTTATTCATACCTCCTTATACTTTATACTGATTCATATAAGGTATGGGGTTTTTCCCACTACATACTTCGTATTTGTTACTTCATTTTTAACACTTTTCTTTTTATAATGTAGTATTTCTAGTCATACTGGATTTTCTTCCATAGGTATACTGAAGCTATACCCCTCAAACCTCTTACACCTATCCCTTACAGCTTCACATGATTCTTGTGTGGTTCTACCAAGCTCGAATATATATCCTGTGATTATGATAGTACGGGCCCATATTATTATAACCACCTATACACATTTGCTTTCAGTTTACCACCAGGACTCATGTTCCACTGTAATGAATTTACTCTCAGTTCTACTTATTCTCAACATCATACTCAAGTATGTACTTTACTTAACTCCTACATAGTTTAAGTCTAGGTTCAAGTACTGACACCTAGTTCGCTTAAACTATGGCTCTGATACCAAAACTGTAACACCCGTTTCTCAAACCATAATTTAATATAGTTTACTTTACAAAACATGACTAATAAAAAGTCACCAATTTTTTTTAAAACTTTATACTAAAAGGGTATTACAGACTCAATACAGAAACCATAATTTAAACTTATCTGTAATTTACATTGTCCCAGCTTCAATGCACAATAAGTAACCTAGCTCCTGTTCCACGCACCTAAGTACATAGCATTTAAAACAAGTAGTACGTGAGACATAAAGCCTCGTGAGTAATATGGGTTTAGACCCAAAACTTTCCTGCTCAATACTTGAATTAATAACAAGTAAAACTGATAAACTGTTGAAAACTTATTTTCGAAATAAGTCTCAATTCTCTTTGCTTTTCTGTAATTAAAACTTAAAAACATTTTCTTTCTCAAAAACGGCTTCTTACTTTAAAACTGTTTTAATTCTTTAAAACTGCTTTCTTTCTTTAAAACTGCTTTCTTTCTCATGTACTTATGACCAACTGAAACTCATGAATTATTTTAATTTAATTCATTCAACTAGCTCCCCTCGCAGGACAGAACAGATCCGTCCGCTTGGTTATGCTCATTCTGTCTCCCCTTTGTGACTTGGAACGGATTCAAGCACAAGGGTATACTAAGCTAGACCACTACTTCGCGACGGGAGGTACCATCCCAGTAGTGTCTTCTGATCCCCCGATTATGTGGGTGATCCTAGTCCGGACAACTAACTCTTTCTTCTTACTTCCTTTAATTATTATCTCATTACATCTTAAATTGGTCAAAATGGGACACAATTTGTAAATAACTCAACTCATAAACTTTTAGACTCATAATAAAAAATATCTTTAAAACTAATCTCAACATCTTTAGCTCATGTATGGAGCTTCTTATAAAACTTTATAAACTATACTTCTTTAAATTCCGAATTTCTTTAAAATCTCTTTTAAACACTTATCTCTTAGAGCTACTTTCAAAACTATTTCCAAACCTTAGAATTTGCAAATATTTGGAAATCTCATTTTCTGAAAAATATCATTTTGCTATGTACTAGAAAATCCTCATAAAACTCACATTGGTTTAGATATGAACCACTATGCTTCTTATACGCCTTCTCCCTTTCCGTGCTCTCTAGTATTTGAAGCACCTCCTATACATATATCACATATATATATTTAATAAATATATGTTACAACTGACTCTACAGTTCTAAGGTCTCATACAACTCAACTTTTGGTCATACTAAATATATAACCATTAATAAACTCGTTTTATAGTTTTCTCCGAAATACGCGTATTCTGCTACAGTACCCCCGAGGGGTCGTATTTCAGTTCCGACTCTTTTCCATGAAATCTTAGGCCATATTAGACTTGTGTTTCAATTTGGAGTTCATTGGACAAGTCTAGCTCAAATTCCAAAAATCAAGTTTTGGCATAAACTTGAAGTTTAGCCACTGCCGCTACAGTGACTTTTCCGCAAGGTCGGATTACGGATTTGACAATTCCCGACATGTTCTCATACCATTTTAGGGTTATGGCTAAAATTTCAAACCAAACGGACATGTCTAGCTATGGTTTCTAGCATTTGAAATTTCTAACATTTTGGTCCCTGTCTGGGGGCGCACCGCGCCTGGCTCAGGGCGCACTGCGCCTGGGCGCACCCCGCCCAGATCTTGGGCGCACTGCGCCTAGCGCCTGGGCAGTGTCCTGATCAGTCGCGATTTGTGCACTGTAGCACGCAGTTTTCACCCATTAAGCACTTATTTCTGTTCTTAATCATATGGGATTTGTTCTAGGACCAAAACCCTTGACTAATAACAAGTTTTAAGCCATTAAAAACACCTCAATCACACCAATTCATGATTTAGGGTTCTTGAGCAACATTTCAATTTCTCAACAATAGCAACCTACTTTGCTATTTTTAACATATGTTCTTACTACATGAACATGTTTAAGCCCAGAAATCATATACACTTCATGGATTATGACTGAAATTACAGATTTCAGTCCACTCCATGGAAACTCATCAAGAACACACAAAAGCTTAGGTTTACTAACCTTGTTTAACTTTGGAATCACCAATTCCAATGTTGTTTCCTTTGATTTCTTGGCAAAACTTCAAGAATTTCTTCTTCCTTCTTGCTCTCTCTAGCTCTCTCTCGTATCTTCTGAAATGTTCCACTGGCTTCTTGATTATGAGAGGATAACTCTCATATATCATTTATATTTAAAGTTTTATAAGTTATTTACACTTTGGTCCCTTAAATCTCAACTTTCATTCAAAAATGGTCCTAAGACCCATAACTTTGCAACCAAAGTTCCATTAACTTCTAACTTAACATTTTCTTGCCCTTTTTGGTCATTTCCATGTCAAATGACCATTTTGCCCTTTTTGGTCATATTTCACTATTTACGCGGTCAAACAACACATATGCAGGTGTCGAGTTGATCAGTAGTATACCTGAGACCACATCGTGCGTCTCCCTTGCTTCTTCCCTGGTGATCTGGAAAGCTCGAGTCTTCACCTTTTGGGGCTCCGTCTTCTTCTGAGCTGTTGACACCACAGTTTCTCCTCCCTTGTTTGGGCAGTTGAAACTATAGTGCCCAAGCTGGTGGCACGAAAAATACTCCACTTCACTAGCTTTCTTTGCCTTGCAGTCTTTCATTTTGTGACCGAGTCTGCCATAATTAAAACAGGCGTTTGATCCCGCACGACATTCGCCACTATGTTCTTTTCCACATTTCTCACACCTCTTTACATTCCCCTGTCGAGTCTGACTCATGCTTGATTTCCCCTTTTTCTTTGAATTTCTGCTGCTGCTCACTGTCTTTCTCTTGTCACTAAAACTTGGTCTTTCATCATTTCGTCGTTTTCCAACATCCTCCACGTTTCAGGCAGCATTGATCGCCCCGTCTAATGTTTCAGCTTTCTTCACTTCTAGCTCATAATTCCATGGCAAACCCCAGACATAGCGGTTAATTCGGGACCGCTTAGAGGGATAGGATTCCCCCACAAAAGGCAGCATGTCACAAAACTTCTTCGTATATTCGTCAACTGTCGAGTCTCCTTTCTTTATCGTTAAGAAATCTTCGTTCATTTTCTCCAAATATCTTGTGGGACAGAATTTATCTTTGAGACACGAGACAAACTCCGCCCATGACCAGCCATACACAACGTCTTTCCCCAAACTCTCGTATTTGGTATTCCACCACACTAAAGCATCATCTTTCAACTGCCGGGAGGCATAGTTGACTTGGTCTTTTTCATCACACTTGCTAGCTTGCATCACCTGTTCGATTTCTCGGACCCATCTCATTGTCACCTTTGGCTCAAAACTGCCATGGTACTCGGGCGGTTTACAAGCCATGAAGGACTTAAAGGAACAGCCCTTCTCCTTCCTTCTGTTTTCTCCGCTAGCTTCTTCCTCGGTCGTCTTTTTAGAGACTTCTTGTGAAGAATAGGCACTGGGTTCTGTAATACAGTGTTTTTAAATTATAGAGATTTCGAATTAATCTTGGTGTGATTAAGATTAGTAAGCTTGTTGTATGAGTTTGGGTGATTAAAAACCCATTTGGGAGAGGTTTGGACTTGAAAAATGCCAAAAACAGAGCTACACGGGTCGTGTATGGTCACATGGGTCGTGTAGAAAACCTTTAGAAACCAAACAGTAAGCCTTCCAGAGTCACACGGGTCGTGTACCTCTACACGGGTCGTGTAGAGTGTTCAGAAAGAGTCTGAAAGCCAAAACAGACCTACACGGGGCGTGTGAGTCTACACGGGTCGTGTAGAACAGCCCGACACTGGGCGTGTGACCCTACACGGGTCGTGTAGGCCTGACACCACTATATAAAGTGCAGAAAATGCACTTTTCGGGAAAAATAGACCCATTTCGATATTCAGAGCTCCAAATGGCGATTTTGAGTGAAATCAAGCCTAGAGGTTCGTGGGGAAACATGTAGAAGTGTGGATCTAAACCCGTAAACGTGTTCTTGCTTCCTAATTTGTCGAGGTGAGTGATTTCTTGATTTTGGGGTTTTGAAACCCTAACTTTCATTTTCATGTTTTAGCTATATATTGGTATATATGTTGTTAGTAGATTGTTAGTGGATGCCTTTAGAGTTATTTGTGAGAATATTGTCGAGTTTCTACGGTTGAATTAGTAGAACCGTGAATTTGGGGGTTTCGGTAAATACTGAGTTGATATTACCGTTTATACTCTTTTGTTTCCTCTTTTGATTTATATATATCTTTGAGATAGATGTAATTGAGTTGATTGTGGATATTGGAGGATTGATTTAGACTATGGTGAAATAACCAAGTCTAGTAAACAGGAGCCCGATACGCGTAATTCGAGGGTTCCAAATACTAAGTCGTTATCAGGTGAGTACTTTTATGTACTTGAGTAGAATTTTACCTTGTAGTAAACTGAGTTTATAAATATATATGTGTTAGGTTGTTATTGTTGTAATCTAATTATGGAGTAAATTGTTATCTGTGAATAACAACAATTGAGTTGAACATACATATTTATTGTATAAATTGAGTAGATGTTTGTGTAGTCACATTAAAGAGTTTTGAGTCTAATTGTATAGCCATGAGGGCTATTGAGCTGGAATAGAGTTGGGGTGATTATGTTATCTGTGGATGATAAGAATGAGTTGCAATCTATATTGAGTATAAGAGTAGAGTATGTGATAAATTGGTTGACTTAAAGAGTCCTTGAGTTTAATTGTTACAGGTACGAGAATTTCTATGATTAAGTATAAGTTAGTTGTTAAAAATGAACATATGTGAGGATGTGGCCGAGTTACGAGCAGTACTGATTGTGGTATTTTATTGAGTTAATGTTAGTAAGTATTAGCTGGTGTTTGTAAAGCTAATATGTTTGCAGATTTCAGAGTTAAGAGAAGGTGGATATTCAGCTAATGAGATTAGCAAAAGAGAATGATGAAGATATTTATTGAGAGAGATTTGTAGAGTGTGATTGATTACTCACTAAGCTTTTTATAAGCTTACACTTGAGTTGTTTGTTGTTTTGCAGGTATCTGTAGCTGTGATAGGGGAAGGCATGTGATAAAAAGAGACGGACATGTTTAGAGCTTTGTCCTTTAGTTGTGTTAGGTTTATTTGTAATTCCTGGTTGAAATTGTAAGGACCTTTTGTGTAAATATTCATGTTGATAACATCTTGATCCTTGGTTTGAGTACAAGTATACCCATTTTGATGTATTATTGTTTGAAAATTTTTGGGTGTACTTTGTATGAGAAACCGGGCGTTACAAGTTGGTATCAGAGCATGGTTTAAGTGAACTAGGTCTTTGAGTGTAGAGTCCTAGACTTAAACCGAGAAGAGAAAGACCCCCTATCACATGCTTGGAAAAGATATTGCTACAGATGTGAGCGTATTAGTTGAGTATAACTTTTCTGTTATAATTATTATTTGTTATATTCTGTGTGTGAATATAGATATGGAGACAGATGAGGACGATTTGATGAATTGGTCAGAGCTGGTTGGACCAATAGTGGATGATGAGATGAGATTTTAGCCGATATGAGATATCAGCTAACGAGGAGACAAGAACTTCAGTTGATAATGAGATGTCGACTGAATGCGAGATGAGATACTAATTGAGATGAGATTGCAGCTGATTGCGAGATTCCAGCTAATGATGAGATGAGATTCCGGATGAGGCGAAATTTCAACAGATAATGAGAAAGAGTATGAACATAAGCTGAGTATAAACTAAGAGTTGAAACATGTGAGTGTAGCCGAGTACACTCAAGAGTTGAGATCCAAAGTATGCAAGTTCAATTAATGAGGAGACAAGATTTCTTGCTACAAGGTATGTAAGTAATTTCACTTAAAATATTAATTGTAATGAGTTACATGTGTTTTAATTATTGATACTACATATTGTAGAATATGTGTAAAATATGTGAACACATAAAAGATTAATTGAAATTACATGTGCTAGAGAATTGTGAGTATAAGGTGTAGTAATCGATATCGAGATGAGAATCTTGTGTCCATTTGAGGTAAAGTTTACATATCACATAATGAGTGCTTTGTGATTATGTATAACCGAGATTATAAGTGGTTGCTTGATGAGTAATTAGCAACCATGGAGAAATGTGTAAAATGAGCATATACATGGTAAGAAATATATAAATAATGATATGGTATATATATATATATATTGCTTGTTGTTTCACAGATGTGACGAGATTTCTTTGTACGAGTATTGTGTGGTTGAGACCACATGTTCTGTGGGGCCACATAACTAGTACTTATGAATGATCACAGTGAATGGTTGAGATAGCCAAAAGAGTATAAGTTGAGAAAGACAATGAGTGTGTAATTGATTGCACACAATAACTGATTTTGAGTTGACATGCTGAGAGATAAATTGTGTAGTTTAGAGTTGTCATATAATGAGATATTTGTGACAGAGTTGTCAGAGGACACTCGAGTAACCACATAAAGAGTACCTTGTGGTTATAATTGAGAGAACCTAGAGTGGTTCAAGTAGGCCTAATTGGCCTAGAGATTGGGTTAATTACCTAATATATGTGATCGAGACCACATATTCAGTGGGGTCACATATTGAGTAAATGTGATCGAGACCACATATTCAGTGGGGTCACATATTGAGTAAATGTGATCGAGACCACATATTCAGTGGGGTCACATATTGACTAAATGTGATCGAGACCACATATTCAGTGGGGTCACATATTGAGTAAATGTGATCGAGACCACATATTCAGTGGGGTCACATATTGAGTAAATGTGATCGAGACCACATATTCAGTGGGGTCACATATTGAGTAAATGTGATCGAGACCACATATTCAGTGGGGTCACATATTGAGTAAATGTGATTGAGACCACATATTTGGTGGGGTCACATATTGAGTAAACATGATTGAGACCACATATTCAGTGGGGTCACATATTGAGTAAATGTGATCGAGACCACATATTCAGTGGGGTCACATATTGAGTAAATGTGATCGAGACCACATATTCAGTGGGGTCACATATTGAGTAAATGTGATTGAGACCACATATTTGGTGGGGTCACATATTGAGTAAACATGATTGAGACCACATATTTAGTGGGGTCATATATTGAGTAAAGGTGGTTGAGACTACATATATTGTGGGACCATATAGCGAATAAACATGGTTGAGACCACACATTTTGTGGGGCCATGTATTGACTAGTTGAGGTTGAGATCATATACTTCTGTGGGACCACATAACGAGTACCTTGTGGTTAGAATAATGAAGACTGTTCTGATTCAGACAAAATGAGGAGTGATAGTGAGTCTATATGGTTTGAGACCGTAGCGGAGACCCGCTAGAGTCAAATAGAAGATGGATTAAAATCGGAGAATGGTACGAGGTACCATGATCTGATTAGAGGACGATACAAAGTACCGTGAGATAGCGATGAATGGCGAGTTTGGAGAACAGTACGAGGTACTATAAAATAGTGTTGAATGATGAGACAAAGGATGGTACGGGGGTACCAAGAGCTAAGGCAGAGTGGTGTTATAATGTTGTACTTGTGTGTAAACAAGTATGTGCTGTGTAGTGATATAGAGTATTGAGACTGCACTATCCTTGAGTGTGGATATGTATGGTATAGATGTGGACCTATACAATTTGAGACTTTATGGGTTAAAAAGAGGATGAATCAGAGGCGGAGTAATAGTATGAGAGTACTGTGAGATAATACAGTGAGTAATGCTATTGAGAAATGTTGCTGTGAGTAAGAGCATTTGTTATTTGGTCGTGTTGAGAATGTGTGAGGTTTCTTTCATATTGAATGAGATAAAATTTTATAAATACATGATAAGAAGATATGAGTTAAAAAGAAGAGGAAAGTAATCGTGATTGTGATTGATAGGATTCGTTCCTTAGCAATCAAACCAATTACTGCCAATGAGGGAAATGTGTGAATGTAGAGATGACAAAACTATTATTCGTATGAGACAATGGATAGTAGATTTTGCTATAAAAATAATTTTGAGTTATTTTCTTGAGATTAACGAGTTAGTCGGGTGATGAGATATGATCTCACCGTAGAGATTGCGGTGTCAGATGTTATTAATTGAGTCATGTGCAGAGATTTCAGTGAGCCATAAGTATGACCTATTGGTGTCATACGGATGAATTAGAGATTGTGGTGATAATGACGGAGAAGTGGTGAGAGGAAAAATCCTTACTGATGGTATGTCAGGAGGAATATATGCGGTTGTGTTAAAAATTTATTGGATAATAATTTATTGAGTTTGATAGAGCTAATGATTTAGTGAGAATGTAATGTGGGTTATCCACATAAGAGAAGATATAATGAGTGAGTGCATTGATAGAAACAACATAAGGTATGTTGTTGAACTGGTATGAAGAGGAGCCATTTTGGTAGAGGATTGTAAATTGTATATTGGGTAAAAACCTAATATGTGTACTGAGGTGGGAACAGAGATGAATGAGTTATATAACGTGATTGAGACAGTTGAATATCGGTATCATCGTGTTTTATGAGTGTTTCTTCTACCCTAATCGATTAGGATGTGCAAATAGGAGGATTCAATAACTGTGAGTTATTATTGGAGGAGTAAACTCAGAGACAATTAATGTGAAAGTGATGAGACCAATTTTCTTATTGAGTTAGAGTTAACCGTTTCATGGAGATTTGAAATCATTATGGACAGATGCCAAATAATGATAGTGGTTGGAGTATCAATTGAAAAGTGAGGTGAGATAGCTTGGTGTCAATAATACCATAGCAATGTGTGTGGCCTGAAAGAGTGAGTATTGTCCTATGTAGCAGTGATGATAGCCAATATCACTACAGAGATCATCTCGTGAGGATGATGGCGGGTATTACCTATATTATGAGTAAATGAGATGCGATAGTATGTACATGTCATATGAGCTGACGAGAGGATAATATCATTGTCATACGGAATGTGAAATTACGGTGGTGAGGTGGTTGTATAAACCATACCTGTTCCAAGAGATTTCGAGGACGGAATCTTTTGAAGGGGGTAAGAACTTGTAATACCGTGTTTTTAAATTATAGAGATTTCGAGTTAATCTTGGTGTGATTAAGATTAGTAAGCTTGTTGTATGAGTTTGGGTGATTAAAAACCCATTTGGGAGAGGTTTGGACTTGAAAAATGCCAAAACAGAGCTACACGGGTCGTGTATGGTCACATGGGTCGTGTAGAAAACCTTTAGAAACCAAACATTAAGCCTTCCAGAGTCACACGGGTTGTGTACCTCTACACGGGTCGTGTAGAGTGTTCAGAAAGAGTCTGAAAGCCAAAACAGACCTACACGGGGCGTGTGAGTCTACACGGGTCGTGTAGAACAGCCCGACACTGGGCGTGTGACCCTACACGGGTCGTGTAGGCCTGACACCACTATATAAAGTGCAGAAAATGCACTTTTCGGGAAAAATAGACCCATTTCGATATTCAGAGCTCCAAATGGCGATTTTGAGTGAAATCAAGCCTAGAGGTTCGTGGGGAAACATGTAGAAGTGTGGATCTAAACCCGTAAACGTGTTCTTGCTTCCTAATTTGTCGAGGTGAGTGATTTCTTGATTTTGGGGTTTTGAAACCCTAACTTTCATTTTCATGTTTTAGCTATATATTGCTATATATGTTGTTAGTAGATTGTTAGTGGATGCCTTTAGAGTTATTTGTGAGAATATTGTCGAGTTTCTACGGTTGAATTAGTAGAACCGTGAATTTGGGGGTTTCGGTAAATACTGAGTTGATATTACCGTTTATACTCTTTTGTTTCCTCTTTTGATTTATATATATCTTTGAGATAGATGTAATTGAGTTGATTGTGGATATTGGAGGATTGATTTAGACTATGGTGAAATAACCAAGTCTAGTAAACAGGAGCCCGATACGCGTAATTCGAGGGTTCCAAATACTAAGTCGTTATCAGGTGAGTACTTTTATGTACTTGAGTAGAATTTTACCTTGTGGTAAACTGAGTTTATAAATATATATGTGTTAGGTTGTTATTGTTGTAATCTAATTATGGAGTAAATTGTTATCTGTGAATAACAACAATTGAGTTGAACATACATATTTGTTGTATAAACTGAGTAGATGTTTGTGTAGTCACATTAAAGAGTTTTGAGTCTAATTGTATAGCCATGAGGGCTATTGAGCTGGAATAGAGTTGGGGTGATTATGTTATCTGTGGATGATAAGAATGAGTTGCAATCTATATTGAGTATCAGAGTAGAGTATGTGATAAATTGGTTGACTTAAAGAGTCCTTGAGTTTAATTGTTACAGGTACGAGAATTTCTATGATTAAGTATAAGTTAGTTGTTAAAAATGAACATATGTGAGGATGTGGCCGAGTTACGAGCAGTACTGATTGTGGTATTTTATTGAGTTAATGTTAGTAAGTATTAGCTGGTGTTTGTAAAGCTAATATGTTTGCAGATTTCAGAGTTAAGAGAAGGTGGATATTCAGCTAATGAGATTAGCAAAAGAGAATGATGAAGATATTTATTGAGAGAGATTTGTAGAGTGTGATTGATTACTCACTAAGCTTTTTATAAGCTTACACTTGAGTTGTTTGTTGTTTTGCAGGTATCTGTAGCTGTGATAGGGGAAGGCATGTGATAAAAAGAGACGGACATGTTTAGAGCTTTGTCCTTTAGTTGTGTTAGGTTTATTTGTAATTCCTGGTTGAAATTGTAAGGACCTTTTGTGTAAATATTCATGTTGATAACATCTTGATCCTTGGTTTGAGTACAAGTATACCCATTTTTATGTATTATTGTTTGAAAATTTTTGGGTGTACTTTGTATGAGAAACCGGGCGTTACAGGTTCACCCATTCGGCTATCAATAATGTTATTCACATCCTGTTTCATCTCATTTCGTAAGTTATTGATCAAATACTGGATAGCTTCCATAGTGACTGGTTGTGGTGGTGGTGGGTTTGGCTCAGCCCCATCATTTCAAATAACATGTCCGGGTCCACTTCCTCTTGAAGAAGTGTGACTGCCCTCACCCCTGTCAGCTTGTCTTTCGCCTTCCATTACTATATAAATAAACAAATTGTCTGTTTAATACGCAATTCCATATAGTACTTTGTAAGCAGTAGCATATTATCTTCTTATCTTGACTGCACTTTAATAGCAGTCATACTCACTCTATAATTTCTATAAGTCTAAGTGTATCTCTACATTACTAAGGCACCTTACTACTACTCTTGCTAGTTTAAGCCTAGGATGGTATTCCAACCTAATTCGCTTAAACTATGGCTCTGATACCAAAACTGTAACACCCCTTTCTCAAAGCATATTTTAATATAGTTTATATTACTAAAACATTACACAACTGGTGACTATGAAAGAGTCACTTAATTTTTTTTTTACAAACTTTATTCTTAAGGGGATATTACAGACTCAATACAGAAAACCATAATTTAAACTTACTGTATTTACACTGGTCCCAACTTCAACTCCCGCTTCTTTCACCTAAGTACATAGCATTTAAGAATAATACGTGAGACATAAAGCCTCGTGAGTAATATGGGTTTTAGACCCAAAATATTTCTGCTCAAAACTTGAATTAATAACAAGTAACTGATAAACTGCTGAAAACTTATTTTCAAAATAAGTCTCAAATCTCTTTGCTTTTCTCTTTTCAAAACTCAAAACACTTTCTTTCTCAAAACTGCTTCTTACTTTAAAAACTGTTTTATTCTTTAAAAACTGCTTTCTTTCTCATGTACTTGTGACCAACTGAAACTCATGAATTAGTTTAATTTAATTCATTCTACTAGCTCCCCTCGCAGGACAGAACAGATCCGCCCGCTAGGTTATGCTCATTCTGTCTCCCCTTTGTGACTTGGAACGGATTCAAGCACAAGGGTATACTAAGATAGACAACTACTTCTCGACGGGAGGTACCATCCCAGTAGTGTCTTCTGATCCCCTGATTATGTGGGTGATCCTAGTCCGGACAACTGGCTCTTACTTCTTTCTTTCTTTAATTCTTACTTCATTACATCTCAAATTGGTCAAAATGAGACACAATTTATAAATAATTCATACTCATACACTTTATAACTCTTTACTAAAAAAATACTTTCAAAACTGATTTTGACATCTTAGTTCACATAAGGAACTTCTTTCAAAATACTTTGCAAACTTTACTTTCTTAAAAATCAGCTTGAAACACTTAGCCCTTGTATAGAGCTACTTTAAAACTATTTTCCAAACTTTAGTATTTGCAAACATTTGGAAATCTTATTTTTCTGAAAATATCATTTTGCTATGTACTATAGAAATCCTCATAAAACTCACCTTGATTCTGCTATGGTTCACTAAGCTTCACGTACGCCTTTTCCTTTCCCGTGCTCAATGGTATTTGAAGCACCTCCCTTTTGAAGCTCAATTTCTTCAATCCTTGGAGTTTTGATCTTCAACTCTTCTTGACCGCTCGTACACTTCTCCAGAGCCCTCTCGTTCTCTCTAGAATTCTCCACAACTTTTCTAAAAATGAGAGAATTAACTCTCATATGTATTTATATTTAATGTTTATAAAATAGTTACATTTTAGTCCCTAGCCTTCTTCCTTTGTTCAAATCTAGTCCTAAATAATCTCACAAACAAGGCTCCAATAACTACCAACTTAACATTTTCTTGACAATTTGGTCATTTTCATGTCAAATGACCATTTTGCCCTTTTTGGTCAAATTTCACTATTCACGCGGTAAAATTTCAAATTTTCACATAAACTCTTATTTCTTATAGCATTATTTCACAAATACATATTATTTTATATAATGGTCTTATAATGTGTCAAAAGACCATTTTACCCTTTTTACAACTTTTTCGCGGGTTCTTCCAACCAAACTCCCATGGACCGATCCTTACTACCGTTGTACTAGTGTGTGTGAGGTTTATTTTCTTATTTTTGACTGCACGACGACCTAGGCATGTCAAGAACCCAGAAAACAAGTGTCTAGATGAGTTGATGTTGAGAGAGAAGAAAATAAGGCAACAACTATAGGAAAACAAGGCAGAAAAGGAACAATTAAAACCCATTAAATATGTTGGATAGGTAAATACTTGTCACATTGATTATGTAGCATATGCACTTAATCTGGAGCTTGAAAAGCTAGATGTAAAGATTGCATTTCTTCATGGTACTCTGGATGATAATTTTCATATGTCCCATCTAGAAGGGTTCTTTGATTCCATGAAGGACCATGTATGTTTGCTGAAAAATCTCTATACAATTTGAAGCAGTATCCAAGATAATTGTACAAATGATTTGATTCGTTTATGACTTTGTACATCTACATTCGAATTTTGTTTGATAAATGTGTTTACTTAATGGAATTCTTTAATGGTTTCTATTGATACTTCTTATATGATGATATGCCCATTACAGCAAAAAAAATATGGCAAAAATAATTACTTGAATGTGCCACTAAAAGTGAGTTAGAGATGGAGGATTTGGGTGCAACAAGGAAAGAAATGTAAATGGTTACACTGTCTCATTCAGAGTCTTGGTTTGAAGATGGAGAAGCATATCCTATTTTATATCATTCTTAGTGCTTTGGGTCTTGCAAAGAATCTAATATAGAAGACAAAAGATATTAATGTGAGATTTAACTTCATTAGAGTCTTTTTGGAAGAATAAATGTTTTCTATGCAAAAGAGTGTTACCAAGGAGAACACGATTGATATGTTAACAAAGTCGTTGCCCATAGAGAAGTTCACACATTGCTTAGACTTTGTTGATGTTCACCGGAAGTAAGTCCCCATAGGACGAGATAATAAGAGGGAGCATGGCGTTCTTGGTTCCTAGAGTATGGATAATAATTAAGTCAAGGAGAAATTTATTAAATGTGTCTTGAGAATTGAAGATCCACCCCCCCCCCAAACAAAGTTAATGAACCCACCACTCGTTTTTCAATGGATTAGTATTTGGTGTAAGCTGAGGGAAGTTGGCATATGTATATGGGCATGATCCCATTAATGTTTGGGGTTTAAAATTTTTGATGTCGGTATCATTAATGTTGTTAGCTAAGGTTTCAATTATAATATCAAATTTTAAGCTAATGAAAGAGAATACTTTCTCCTACTATATAAAAGCAGTGGCGAATCTAGAATCAAAATTCACGTGGTTTCTTATTTAGGTAAACCAAAAAAGGAGAGTAAAAAAATACCAAAAGCGGGTCGGATCATGTCTAAAAAAAATTAAACATAACTTGAATAGTTATATGAAAGTTCTTACAACTGAAGCCGACGAGGTAATACGTAAATCAAATCAACACAAACTAATGAAATTCAATTGGGCTGTAATAAACTCATTATCACTTTTTCAGCCATTGAACATTTGACCAAAATTACTCAATTAATCAAGACTTACTCAATTACACAATTACACAACATAATCACTCAAATGTCAATTGCACAACAAAATTACTCAAATTCTAAACAATAAAGACTAAAAGAATTGAAGAATGAAGAATCAAGGTAATATGTAACAAACCTTTAGGCAAATTGGCAATGGCTTATTGCTGTGATCGATAGCCGCTACTCACTAGGGGCTGAGGAAGGCGGCTATAAGGCAGGCTGGGCGGAAGCAACAGTGATCTCCGATCACTCAATCGACAAATTGGCGATGTCTCGATCACGGATTCACGATCAGATGAGTACCGTATTCGTGGTTTAGTACCGTATTCTTTTTTATTCTTTTTTTCTTTGGTTTATTTAAATGGGTTGGGCTAAATGGAATGTTATAGTTGTACTTTATGTGCTAAATTAATTGACATATTTTCCTCTCAAGAGTAAGGTAGGTCATGTAAATTTGCCAAGGTAGTTCACTGGAAAATTTTATATATGCTAGTTCTATAAAAAAAATAGGTGGGTCCTAGGACCCACCTTCCTTATGCATGAATTCATCCTATATAAAAGTCCTACTATATAATCTTAGGTCACATTGATAGAACCATATTGAAAGTTTATTTCTAACATAGAAAAAAAACTCTTGCTATGATTATATAAAGGGTTATTGATCTATTGGCCCAACAAACTATCAGAGATTATTTTAAAAGGTCCCTAAACTTTATTCGCATTGTTTGAAGCCATTAAAGAGAAGAAAATCGTGTGTATTTAGTCCTTTTTGAAAGTGTTACCGGATAGGACGGTCAAGAAGCTTATGTGGCATTACACATGGCAAATTCGTTGCATATAAATAATAAATAAAATACACCTGGAATATTTCAACGAAATAAATGAGCAGATGACACTGTCGAGGAGCTTCAATAGCCATTTCGGTGTAGTTGAAAGAACAATGGGGCGATTAGGGTTTTTTCAAGACGAAGGCAGTGACGATTAAGGATTTTCAAGCTTGAAGTAGGAGCAACTGGAGAACCACAATTGCATGGCTAATAATCTTCCCGATATAGTGTATTCCAGAGTAAGATTGCACTACAATGGTACGTTTATTCACCATCCCTGCTCATACACTGAAGGGGAAACGTATCTATTTACAGACTTTGATTTTGCTGCTATGAATCTTCACCCATTTGAAACTTGGTTGGAACGTTTTACTGGATCACCATGTGAGAAACTGTTCTATTGTATCCTAGGAAAACCTTTGTCTACTGGTGTAAGACCCATAGACAATGATCTCAACTATGCCCAATTTTTAGATGAGGCTACTGAAGCATATAAGTCAAATATGGTAATATCATTTTATATGGACCATACAGGGTCAAGGCGAGAAGAATGGTTTGATGAATTTATGAATCTTGTTTTAAGTGTTGAAGGAGAAGATGAAGTTGTTGATAAAGATGATGAAGTTGTTGATAAAGAAGATGAAGGTGTTGATAAAGAGCATGTTGTAGAAGAAGATTTTCCAAATTTTAATGATTTGGATGATTGGATTGGTGTAGAAGAAGTTCCTAAGATGAACAAGACAGTTGATGACCACTTCCTGGGTAAAATCTGTTCTGAGGAGACCCATGATGGCCAAGACGATGTTAATGAGGATGGAGTTGAACATTGCATTTTTAATGAGAATATACCTTGGAGGAACCAATGTCCCGTGTTAGGTATGAGATTTGAGAACCCAAAAATATTATGTAACAATGTTGTTGCTAATGGATACCAACTTTGTTTCAACAAAAATGATAACAAAAGGCTACTGGTGTTATGTTGTAAAGGGGATTGTACTTTTAGATTATGGGCCTCATGGATAGGAGATGAACATTTATTTCAAATCAAATCATTGAAAAGTGAGCATACTTGTGCAAGAAACTACAAGTTAGGATCAATTGTGACATACTCCTGGATTGGAAGTCATTATACAAAAGAGATGTTACATAGAAAAAAGCTAACTATTAGGCAACTGAGACTTGAAGTCATAAAGAAATTTGGAATAGATGTTAGTCTCAGCCAATGTAGAAGGGCAAGATAGCATGCAATGACTTTGATAGAGGGAACACTTAAAGAGCACTATGCAAAGTTATGGTCTTATGGTGCAGAGATTAGAAGGAGTAATCCTGGATATACTGTCAAATTGGATGTAAATTCAATGCCTGATGGAAAGAATTACTTCAGCAAGTTTTATGTGTGTTTTGCAGCTATCAAGAAAAGGTGGATTGAAGGGTGTAGAAGAGTGATAGGAATAGATGGGTGTTTTTTAAAGGGAATTTGTTGTGGGGAGTTGCTTTGTGCTATAGGTAGGGATGCTAATAACCATATATTTCCAATTGCTTGGACAGTGGTATGTGTTGAGAATAAGGAGAATTGGAAGTGGTTTTTGGATTTGCTTATATATGACCTTGATCTTTCAGATGCAATGGGTTAACATTGATGTCTGACCAACACAAGGTAATGGTTTTGATTACTTATAATATTATTAGATGTATATGTGTATTTATTGGATGATTTACATTTTTTTTTACTTAGGGATTAATGGAAGCTGTGAAGGAACTGCTTCCTCAAGCAGAACACAGGCAGTGTGCAAGACACATTTGTGCAAACTTAAAAAAAATTCCCTTGTCCACATTTTGAGAACTTGTTCTGGAAAGCTTCAAATGCTACTACAGAACAACACTTCAAACAAATCATGAAGGAATGAGAAAACCCATCATTACAATGTTAGAGGAATTAATGCTTTATATGATGGAGAGGATGTTCAAGATGAATGGAAGAGGATGGTCCAATAACATTTCCCCTTGGATTATACATACGTTGAATGACTTAAAGATGAAACAAAGATATTGGGAGGTTTTACCAAGTGGGCTGCATCAATTTGAAACAAGATGTGCAGGTGAAGCCTTTGAAGTGGACTTGGAAAAAAGGACTTGTTCTTGCAGATTATGGCAACTAAATGGATATGGTTGTGTCTATTTAGTGGGCATCTAGAAATATAGATTATCACCTATGAATGGGAGCAACATATGGCCAGAAACCCCATTTACCCCACCTTTGCCACCTCACAGTAGGAGAATGCCTGGAAGACCCACAATGAGTAGAAGGAAGGATGTTACTGAAAAGGTTGGAAAACATAGAGTTTCAAATGTTGGAAAAAGAATTTCTTGTAGTATATGTCATGAACCAGGTCATAACAAATCAAGATGTTCAAAGGTGCCCAAACCTGCAAAAATGAATGTCAAACGTGCTATGACCATGCCAGGGAACCATGTATAAATTCAAAATATTATTTGAATATTAGTGTAAGTAACTGCATATAAAAAGGTGTTATGATATTTATAGGTTCCAGTAGAAAGAAATGGGGAGAATGGTGTTCTACTGCCTTCTTAGACTGAGGGTTTAACTCAAGAAAACACAATTCCAACTGAAGGTGTTCCAATGACAAATCAGGAAAACACATTAGAGAGTGAAGATGTTCCAATGCCATCTTAGACTGAGGGTGTAACTCAAGAAATTACAAGTGAAAGTGAAGATGTTCCAATGACAGTTCAAGAAAACACAAAGGAGTGTCATGGAGTTCAGGGAAAAAGGGAAAATATGATGCATGAAACCATAATTGGTTGTAAAATGAAGAAAGAGAAGATTGAGAAGATAAGGCAGTCAGAGAGAATTGTTAAGAAAATGTTGGCCAAGAATATCATTGGAAAAAATGGAGAAGGGAATTCAATTGGCAAACCAGTCACATTAGAATAGGTTGAACTTTTTAGGGCTTTTAATCTATGTTTTTAAGTATTTCGTATGTTTTTTAATTAGAAACCTAGTGGACATGTGTTCCAAAACCATCGAACAAGTTATTGTTCTGTATTAAACATGGCAACGTGTTGGTGTGCATGTGCCCACCAATTTTGGTAAATTTAAGACATGTTGCATTATTAAGGTCCCATATTTTAGATCCCTAGAATCTGTTGCATTATTGGTATGCAAAATGTACTTTAATGTCCATCATGTAGGATTATTAATGTTTCAGCAATGTACTTTGTTGTCCCACATATTTACATCCTTAGATTCTACAAAATGTTCCCATACTCTGCACACATGGTCCCCATTAAGCAGTTTAAAGTTCTTTAAAGTAAGGGTAATACACAAGTCCAGATTCCAACACATTCAGTCCATAGAATCTGCAAACATGGTCCCCAATAAGCAGTTGAAATAATCTTTTCGATAACATTGTTTATTACACACCACATATTCCAACAAATTCAGAAAAACATTAACAAACAAAAGGTGGGATACTCATCACATTTACTTAATTGTTTAGAACTTCCAAGTACATAAAAAATCCCACCTTTTTTAACACTTGAAAGTACGATGTCTATATCTGTACCAATGGTCCCCCATTCCATAACTTTTGGACATAAATTAACACCACATATTCCAACACATTCATTGAGATTCTAATTGTCATGGTCAAAAAGTAACATACAAAATATGGGATTTTGTTTGATCCCATATCAGCATGTCATTAGTTCATTGTAATTTACAACCATGAAAGGCTACAAGGACTAATGTCTAACTTGCTACCCTTATGTACAAAAGATTTGGTTAGATGAACAAAAACTAAGCTTCCCTTTTCCAACCATTCCAACTTCACCCCAAACCTTGATCATGTCATCCTTAACTATAAATTACCCGATATCCCATATACCATATCCCATAACCCCACCAAAAACCCAAAACCCATATAAGCTAATCTGCTACCCACCTAAATAAAGAACCTCCAGATCAAGAACCCCACCAACATACCAACCAACATCCGGTTAACCACCTTTTTCCGAGCTGAGTTGCTTTTTTCATTAGCAAGTTGTTCCTCCAGATGTACAATACGGCCCACAGCTGCATCTAGGTCAGCATCATACTTGCTCTTTTCTTCCTTCATTTGAGATTTCAGCTGTTCCACCACTGGTTCTTCTCTCAGCCTGATGATTTCATTCATCAACTTAAGTACTTCGCTTTTGTAGTGCCTGCTAAGTTCAAGATTGACCCAGCGAAACCATTTGCAATTCCTTTCAGTTGTCTGCATTTGAAAAAAAAATTAGGGTTTCTTACTTCTTCGAATCACACCCAAATCCATGGATTTTGTACTACTGGTCATCGTAAGTTTACCCTTCAAGTTCATCTGAAAAGAAATCTTACCAAGGAGTTTCTGCAGTTCAGAAACCTTCTTCTAGGGTTTTCGGGAGTGGTCGAAAACCTAAGCATTGCAGTGAGTTGACAATTGCAAGGAGGTAACGGTCGATTATTCTCGACCGGGTCGAGATAGTAGGTATTGAATGCCATTTCAGTCGATTTTAAGGAGGGTTTTGTCTGAGTTTTTCGAGTTCGATCTGAACTTAGCAGCTCTCATTCAACCATTTATGTTTACGAGTTGGTGTTTATTTGACCAAGAAATTGTTTCCGACTGTACACGTCTTAGCTGTCCAACTAACGTGTCTAAATCCTGGTTACTTGGTATTTTTGTTTTATTTTTTTTAAATTAAAATACATGTATTAACCAGGTAACCGGTGATATGGGAATCGCATGAGTAAATTCAAAGTTAATTTTTGAGTTTCATGACTTCAAAACCAAATTTAAGTTGCAGGACCTTTTAAAATTTTTTATAATACTTCATAGGGCCTTTAGGTCAATAAGAGCATGTTTGGCTGTGTGTTTAGAAAGTGCTTATGGGCTTTTTGACTTCTCAAAAATCTAAAAAGCTGAAAAATAGTGTTTGGCAACCAAGAAGCACTTTTTAAATCAGCTTTTCGTTACATTGCAAAAAGCTATTTTTAAAAAGCATGAGGAACCTGGGTTTTCAAGGAGAGAAGTGCTTTTTAATTACCAATTGACAATATTACCCCCCAACTACCATCTACCCTCATTTACACCTTTCACGTAAACAGATCCGCCTCCATCCCTCCATTGCATACCATCAGAGCTCCATTCTGCAGGAACCGCATCTCCACCTCCATCTCCGACGGCGATCGGTCGGCTACCGTGGTCTCCGGCTACCCTTCGTCTCCGGCATCCGTCTCCGGCTACCCTCCAGCCATCGGTAAGTTTTCTCCTCCCTCCATCGATCCCATCTACTACTCGAATTTTTGTTCTCGATCTGCATCTGTTTTCCTGTGCAGCTCGATCTGTTTTCCTGTGCATCTCGATCTGCATCTGTTTTCCTGTGCATCTCGATCGGATCCCATCTGTTTTCCTGTGCATCTCGATCTGCATCTATATTTGTCTGCAACTCGAATTTTTGTGTGTAATCAGCATCTCGATCTGCATCTATAATTGTTCAAGATTTCTCTCGAATTTTTCTGTTAAGCATCTGTGTAATCAGCATCTTGAATCAACATCGCGAATCAGCAACTGTGTTAATCTGCATCTCGAATTTTTCTGTGTGAATTATGTGATTTTGTTCCAGATTTGCATCTGTGGTTTTTCTGTGATTATGGTATATTGTTTCCTGTGATTATGGTATATTGTTTCCTGTCAGAAAGCTTGCATTTTTTTTCCATATGTTTGCTTGAACTAAGAAATATGTATTGATTTTCAGATAATGGCCTCAAATATCCCTAATGTTGTTGATTGTGAAACAAATAAGAAAAAGAATAAACCAAAAATTGAATGGGATAATGACACTATGATGACGTTTATCACATTGTGCTTGAATGAACTAAAAAGGGGAATAGACCGGGTACTCACTTCAATAAGGTTGGGTGGGCAAATTTAGAGAAAAACATGAAACAAGAAACCGGTAAAGCCTTTTATAGAAAACAACTTAAGAACAAATGGGACAACATGAAAAAAGATTGGAAAATTTATGACCGTTAATTGAGACTTGAAACTGGAATTGGTGGGACGAGGAGTGTATTGGATGCATCGCCCGAATGGTCGGAGGAGAAAATAAAGGTAAGATTTTAGTATTCTTTTAAAGCATTTGTAGTTATAATTGCACAATGAGATTCATGACTTAACTTATTTCTGGTTATTTTGTAGGTGGATAAAGAATTCGCCAAATTTAGGGACACAAATCTAGACATATACCAGACGCATTATGCTCCTTTGTTTTCCGATATCGTTGCTGTTGGAGATCGCACGATGACTCCGGGTCAATTTCAAAACGATAGCAATCCGGACGATGTTCAAAATGAAGAAAATATAGAGGGTGAAGGAGATAGTGATGAACTCAATGGTGACGAAGAACCTCTTTTCGCAAGTTTCCCTGAAAGTAGTTCGAGTAAAAGGAAGCAGTCTACTAATACTAGAAAGAGACGTTCAACCAAGAGTAAAACTTCAACTTTTGAGGAAAAACTGGATGTTGTGTTAGACGCCCTTTCATCGAGAAGCACACCAACTTTTCCACCGACTAATCCCACGCCGACAATATATGATGTTATGAACATCGTGTCAACTTTTCCAGGTTTCGAAGAAGGTTCCGAACCATATTCGACATTGTTGCATGCTTCATGAAAAAGCAATCCCGTGAAGCGTTTATGGTTCCAACGACTCCTGAAGGAAAGATGGGGTTCCTTAAAGTGCTCCTGCGAAAAAGCAACGACCCGTGAAGCTTTTATGTGACTTCGTTTTACATTGGATGTTTTCGTTTGACATTATGTGTTGTCGTTTGACATTATGTGTTATCGTTTGACATTATGTGTTGTCGTTTGACATTATGTGTTGTCGTTTGACATTAGGTGTTGTCGTTTGACATTAGGTGTTGTTATGTAATCGACATTTTATTTTATGTGTTAATATTTGATATTTTATGTGTTAATGTTTGATATGTTATCTTTGTTTTATGTAGGATGGATAGTGATTATTCTAGTTCATCTGACAGTCACGAAGAGGAGGAGATAGAATTCAATACTTTATGTTGGTTAGCTGTGCAAGGGATAGTACTAGCCCGTAACTTGCATTCTACACGTATCGCACGTAGGCCATGTCACACCTCAGATTACACGGGGAACATCTATATTAATGACATATTAAATGGCCATCCTAGACGGTGTTATGACATGTTTAGACTGCACATACCAGTATTTTGACAGTTATGTACGGATCTTTCTACAAAGTATGGGTTGAAGAAAACACGTCGTATGTCTACTGAGGAATCGGTAGCAATCTTTTTGGTAACCTTGGCTCATGGTTGTACAAATCGGTTTGTACAAGAAATGTTTCATCATTCTCGGGAAACTATTCAAAGGCTTTTTGTTGAAGTTTTAGAAGGTGTGCTTAGAATGAGTAGCGATATCATCAAGCCACCTGATAACTACAATGAAGAGGTACCCGAGTACATATTAAACAATCCTCGATATTATCCGATGTTCAAGGTATTATCCATTTTTTCATATACTTTAATGTTTAATATTCCATCAAATGTTCAATGTTCACGGAATCTTGTTTTATATTTGTAGGATTGCATTGGCGCTTTTGATGGGACACATGTGAAGGCAATAGTCCCACAGAAGGATCAAGCAAAGTATATTGGTCGGAAGGGGTATGCCACACAAAATATAATGGCGGTGTGTGATTTCAACATGTGCTTCACATTTGTATGGGCCGGATGGGAGGGGACCGCCCATGACACTAGAATTTTCAATGAGGCGTTACAGAAACCGGAACTTCACTTTCCACATCCAAGGGGTGGTTAGTATAATCATTTAACAATGCAAGTTTTAAGTTTTCCATATTGTTCGACGTGAATAACTGTTTGTTTTATTTGCAGATAAATATTACGTTGTCGATGTCGGATACCCAATCACTAGAGGGTATCTTGCTCCGTACAAGGGTACAAACATTCGTTATCACCTACCGGATTTCCAACGTGGACATACAGCTGCAATGCGTGCTCCCCGTGCACCGAAAGAGAAGTTCAATTATCATCACTCTTCATTGAGAAATATTATAGAACAAAGTTTTAGAGTGTGGAAAGCTAGATGGGCGTTATTGAGAGATATGCACGTTAATTACACGTACGAGAACCAAGTGCGTCTTGTGATAGTATCAATGGCGCTCCACAACTATATCAGAAAGACTAATATTTTTGATGAAGCGTTTGACAGAGCTGAAAAAGAATCTTACACTCCAAATGTAGGTGGTACGGATAACGGAACCAATGAAGAAGTTCCAAGTCTAGGTCGTAGGAACGGCGATGACATGTATATGGCAGCGATACGAGATATTATCGCGCAAGACATATTGGCATTGGGGAGATGAATGTAATATGACTTTATTTGTGTGAACCTAATTATTTTTAATATTAGTATTGCATGATCAAACAAATTTTCAAAACAAAAAAAAATTATTTTAAATATTATTATGGTGTAATAAAAATATTTCTAGTAAAAAATTTATATTTTTAAATATTTTATAAAAAAAGATGTAACATAATTATAAATTTTGTCAAAAAAAGGAGTTAAGTACTTATTTATTTGTAAAACTAGTAAATAGTTGTGAAAATGTAAAAATATCCTTTTTGGTCATTTTACATATATAAAAGCTTATTCAAATATTTTTTTTTACCTCCTTATCAACTTTTAGCTTTTCCCACCACATAAGCTTATCCAAACATTTTTTTAAAAACTCCTTTTTGAAAAGTCAAAAGCTCATAAACATTTTTACCCAAAAATGCTTAGGAACTAAATAAGCTTAGTCAAACAGGCTCTAACACATATATAAACGTTTCAAGATAAAAGACTATATTATACAAAAAAATATATCAGATAATATAATAATTAAACAAATATATTTCTGCATATTAACTTTATTTGACATTCCCACGTTTCTTAGTAACGACAAATGCGCACACCGTATTTGAAAACATCCCTCGTCAAAAATCGTTCGTGTTGTCCATGGCTTTCAACTAAAGAAGTAGTCAAACCTTGTCCCTACACATGTGTAAATAAACTCCTCGTCCTCACTTGAGTTGATAAATCGAAAATTTATATTTATTAGAAAATTTTGAAGAAAACGATATGGTATTTTTGTTTTGTTATTCATATAAAATGCATGCATTATTCTTTGTTGAGATTGCTTTTATATAAGATCATCTTCAACCTATATTTTGTAAAAATTTATAGAAGTAACAAAAAAGTAATGATCATGGTTACATGGAGTCATTTTCAAATCATTATATTATTTTTAATTGTAAGAAACAAACTTAACTCATACCTATTCATTAAAATAAGTTTTAGACATTATATATATATATATATATATATATATATATATATATATATATATATATATATATATATATATATATATATATATATATATATATATATATATATAGAGGTGTCTCGTTGATTTTGAGGACCCTGTGCAAAAAATAAAAATGGGCCCTAATATAATTTTTTATATATAAGAAAAATTCATTAATACTATCATAAGTCCATAATTGTTATAAAAATTATCAAAACACAATAACGATAATACGATCTATAAATTTACATAGCTATAAGAATCGTGAAGCTCTCCTAGCATTATTGTAAACGCAAATTTGTTAGTTGCCGATTGCCTATTGTCGTCTTGTACTCTTGTCGATCAGTCGATCACGTCAATGTGACGATACGGACATAGGGTTGTCGATTAAAGAAATTGACGTCAATGTTGTTGATCACGTCTATGTGTATTTAAAGGGCCCTAAATATTAATTGGGGTTGTATTGGGCTATATTAATTGTAAAGGCCAATGGGTAAATAAAAAAATAATAGTGCGTAATAAAAAGAAAAAAGCAGGAGACTTGAAACTCTTGAAACTTCCTTGTGCATTTGAGGTTATTATTGGCAAATAAAAAAATAGCAATGCGCAATAAAAAGAAAAGAGCAGTAGACTTGAAAGAAAAAGAAGTGAGAATAAAGGGGTTATTATTGGCAAATAAAAAAATAGCAATGCGCAATAAAAAGAAAAGAGCAGTAGACTTGAAAGAAAAAGAAGTGAGAATAAAGGGGAATCGCCAAAAAGAGAATATGATGTAAGTCGCAAGACTAGAACTCGGGTGAAAGGGAATTGGAGACACGCACATATCCATCTGGATTGGACGTATATTTGATATTTATTTACGTAAAATAATATATATATATATTGTATAAGTACTAGATAATTTTGCTAAAAATCGGGGCCCTATTTTTTTCGGGGTCCTGTGCGGTCGCACCTCCGGCACACTCTAAGAGCCGCCCCTGTGTGTGTGTGTGTGTGTGTGTGTGTGTCTATATATATATATATATATATATATATATATATATATATATATATATATATATATATATATATATATATATATATATATATATATATATATATAGTGTTGCAGAAATCAGTCTTGACAGCCGATTAATCGCTTGACGGTCTTCAACCGATTACGATTAGGCCTAATCGGTCAGCTTGATGGTTTCCTACAAAAATCGGTCAAATATCAGTTTTGGCGGCCAATTACTCGGTCTTAGCGGTCATTGTTTTATTTTTTTATTTTTCTATTTTTAAATTACGACACAAACATTCTCTAATAACTCAAAAAAACTGAAAAAATATTAATATTAAAGAATAAAAATAAACAAACGTATAATTTTTGATGTGTCTCTCGGGATACAATGAATCAAACTTGTTATTTTGTTTTATATATATATATATATATATATATATATATATATATATATATATATATATATATATATATATATATATATATATATATATATATATATATATATATATATATATATATAAGTGAATTCCTTTATAATTTTGGGTCTCCGATTAATCCCCGACTAATCTCCGATTAATCCGATTAATCTCTTAACTCCACTTGGCTGCCAAACTATCGTCAAACGATTTTTACAACATTTTTATATATATATATATATATATATATATATATATATATATATATATATATATATATATATATATATATATATATATATATATATATATATAGAGAGAGAGAGAAAAGGTTGAGATCTCAAAAATAAATTTGGGCCACTAGATACTTGAATGTTATTGCGCCGCTCCACGACGACATGAGGGGTTATCATTATTCATATATGATTGGGGTGTATGATTATTCATATATGGTTTATTCATATATGATTATTCATATAATCACATATGAATAGACATATATGAAAAATACATATATGAATAATCACTTATATATAGACATATATGACCGTGGTGGTCAAAATAGTGGTAGAGGGGTGGCAATGATGATGGTGATGGTAGCGGAGATGTTAGTCAGGCGGTGGAGGTGGAAGTGCCAGTGGGTGGTGACGGTGATAGAGGTGGTGGTGGTGGTGGCAGTGAATGGTCGTAGCGGTCGTGGAGGTCGTAGTGGCAGTGGTGGTCGAGGTGGTGGTGATAGTGATATAGGTGGTGGATGTAACGTCAAGACACTCCCTATTTGTAAAAATAATAAAAATGGTAAATTTGTCATTTTACCTTAGAAGGGTAATTTGGTCTTTTGGATAGACAAGGAATTAGGTTGTAATAATATTTTGAGTTTTGGACTTAAAATGTTATAAAAACTAGTTTTGTCATAATATATGTTAGTTGTGGCAAAAGTTCAAGAAATAGAACTCCATGGACTAAATTGCAATTTCTGGAAATATAAAGCTAGAACATTCTCCCACATGTGCAGAAGAGTTTAGAAGATACGGGAGAGAGTTCTTGAGCGATCGTTGCAAGTCTTGGAGATTTCTTGAAGGTTTGAAGCTTGTAATTCGATTATTGGCTTTGGATTGAAGGTTTGGAAGTGTTGAAGGTTAGTATTTCAAGTTCTAACCTAGTTTGTTCTTAATGAACTTTTATAGAAACTGAAATTTGTAATTTCAGTCATGAATTATGTGTCTAAGTGGCTTAATACTTCCAGTAAGTCATGTTAAAAGAACTTAATTCAAGAATATGGAAGTAGGTTGCTATTTTGAAAGAATTGAGATTTTGATCAAGAACCCTAGATGATGAGTTCTTGTGATAAACTTGATTCTAATGGCTTAAAATGAGTTCTGGATGCTATATTGACTGAAACAAATCAGTAGAAACAATGAAACCTTGATAATTTTGGTTTTAGACCAAAATTGTGAAAACAGGAAATTGTGGAAATGGATTTGAATTTGATCCTTCAATGGTTTAAAACTTGTTATTAGTCAAAGGTTTTGGTCTTGGAACATTTCCTAGTGATTAAGTCGAGTAATAAGTGCTTAACAAGAGAAAATGGGATTTTATAGCACAAAAAACGGGTTCACTGCCTGGAATCGCAGAGATCGCGACCCGACCATAGGGTGGATCGCGACTCGATCTCGCGGCAGAAATGAAGTTCTCCTCTGTTAAAATTTGGTGCAATTTCCAAGTTTGATTTTGATGCTAGGCTTATCCGATTGACCTGAAATTTTGAACATAGGTCTAATATGTTGTTAAACTTCATGGAAAATTATCGGAATACGAATACGACCTCCCGAAAGTACTGTAGTAGAATACGCCTATTTCGGGAAGTGTATTAAATTTTTATAACGATGGTTATTGATTGGAAATGCTTGGAATTGGTCTTATATTAGACTCTTGTGCACTAGAACCAACTGAAATGGTAAATTAACCTATAATCATTGTGAAATGAATGAAATTATGGGTACGGGACAAAATCTTGCGGAATCCATTTCAAGGCAAGAAACAATTAAAGCTAGTGGTAGCAAGCATTCAGGTGAGTAATCTTGACTATATCTAATGTGATATATGGTGATTACTATGGCACTACTTGAAGTAGTTGAATATGAGATAAGGGTAGAATACCCGAAAAATATACGGAAATGTTATTGGATTGAAAATCCAAATGGTGCAGCCTCATGGCTATGATTACTATCATTGAAACTAAATTGGTGCGGTCTTAGGACCATGATTTTGGGTTATTGAACCTAAATTGGTGCGGCCTTTGGGCTATGATACAAATGATAAAACTGTTGGTGCGGCCTTAGGGCTATGATTTGATTAACTAAAATGTTTTGGTGCGGCCTATATGGCTATGATATTTGGTGCGGCCTATATGGCTATGATATATGGTGCGGTCAGTGATGACTATGATATATGGGACAGAACCTGCTTAAGAGTTTAATTGTTATTATTCTCTTGTATATGTGAAATGTTATTTGCTGATTACTCATTGGGCTTTATAGCTAACAGTTTTATTTGATATGTCCCTGCAGGTGAGCGTGATCCCGCTAAGGGAAAAGATAAAGTCCGTGACTAAGGACTTAGGATGGTGAAGTGACAACTCGGCTTAATGGATGTATAATATCTTTACGTATTGTAATCCTTGATACACTTGTACCTGTTATGTTGACAAATACCCTTTGGATAATGTTTTATTGTAAAATATATGGTTTGAAAAATAAAATTTTTTTACGGGGTGTTTTGTTAAATAAGTCAGGTGTTACAAGTTTGTATCAGAGTCGTGGTTTAAGTGAACTAGGTGTCTTTAGATTAGATTCCTGGACTTAAACCTTGAGAGAAAATAGACAAATGGACTGTTAGACATATATAAGTTTGATATTATATATGTAATCTAACTGTTTGTTGAATTTTGAAGTATGAGAAATACAAGAAGTAATCCCACTGGTGCAAATTCAGGACGTGGAACATCAAGGAGTAGACCAGCCCGTTTGCAAGGCTCAGATGGAAGGAGAACAAGAGCACCAGTGAGGAACCAGTGGGTGAAAATCCACCTGATATACGGGCTATAGTGGCTGATGTGGTGAGGGAGTTGATGCCTACGCTAATGAACAACCCAACCCGAGTGAAGTGGCTGCAAAAAGCATTCATGACAAACAGCCGGAAGATGAAAGTCACGGAGAAAGCCATGCCCGTTCAGAAAAAGATAAACAGGGCGGGGAAGCTTCTACAAAGAAAGTCGGATGCACTTATAAAGCTTTCCTTGGTTGTAAGCCAAAAGAATTTTCAGGGACAGATAATCCAGTCTGGGCAATGGAGTGGATAATGCATATTGAGAAGGTGTTTCGGGTCAGCAAATGTGCTGATGAGGACTAGGCAGAATTTGCCACAAATCAACTCACAAGCAGTGCATTACATTGGTGGCAGATTTACTACAAGTCATTGGGTCCAGATTCGCCCCTATCGATACCTTGGGAGCAATTCAAGACCAAGTTCAATGAGGAGTATTGTTCAGAGGTAGCCATAAAGAAGTTGGAGGATGAATTCCTGCACATAGAACAAGGTTCCAAATCTGTCCAAGAATACACTCTGAGCTTTTTGGAGAAAGCAAGATTTGCGGAACACCATGTCAATACTGAAAAGAGGAAGATTGATAAGTATGTTTGGGGGCTGACGACCCGAATTAGAGAAATTGTGCAACCATTGAAACTGTCTACTTTTCGACAAGTGGTGGATAGGGCCACTGAAAGGGAGACAGAGTTGAAGCGACAAGAAGATGAAAAGAAAGCCATGTAAACTAAAAGAAAGGCGGAAGACCAATGTTGGACGCCTCATAAAAAGTCGCAACAAACTGGGTCTAAGGGTAAAGGCCAGAAAGGCGAAGGAAAGTGGTGTGAAAAGTGCAGAAAAAGGCACTCTGGGAGTTGCCGGGTCAACACTGCATCTGCAAATTGTCGAAATTGTGGATAACCGGGGCATGAAGCTAGTAACTGTTCGGGCGGAGCGTAGGTGTTTTCAATGTGGAGCTACGGATCATATTCGCCTGAACTGTCCCGAGTTGAAATCTGGAGCATTCAGTGATAAATCCAGAATTGATCAGGGAGGAAAGAAAGAGGATGTGAAGAACCAAGGAAGACCGGTAGCCTCGCGATCCTTTCAAATGACCGTTGAGGAAGCTCGTGAAAAGACAGATGTGGTTACAGGTATCTTCACTCTCAATTCCATACATGTATATGTTATATTTGATCCAGGGGCTACACATTGTTTTGTATCGGAGTCTCTGATGCCTCGCTTGAAGGTACCATTAACCCCAATGGATGAAAGCTTAGAAGTGGCTGTAGCGGACGGTAGATATGTTTGGGTTTCCGAACACCTGGAAGGTTGTCAGCTTAAAATCTACGGGACCACTTTCCCTATAGATTTGAAGCCAATGACTACCAATGAATTTGGTGTAATTGTGGGTATGGATTGGTTGGCAACGAATTAAGCTAACATGGATTGTAGAAATAAAAGTGTCACAGTATTATCACCGGATGGGGAATGGATAAAGATTCAGGGTGAATGACCTCGGTTGAGAATGCCGGTTATATCCTTTGCTCAAGCCCGAAGCTGTATTAGTAAAGGAGGGATGTTTTGTTTGGCCTATGTAGCAGTGGCTAAACCAATTAAAGTGGGGGTAGCAAATGTAAACGTGGTAAACGAATTCCCAGATGTGTTTCCAGATGAACTTCCGGGGTTGCCACCAGATCGACAGGTAGAGTTCACGATTGAACTGGTTCCGGGAGCTGCTCATGTTGCCCGAGCTCCATATCGTTTAGCACCTTCAGAGATGGTGGAACTGCGAAACCAACTGGAAGAACTGTTAGATAGGGGTTTCATCAAACCGAGTACATCGCCTTGGGGAGCCCCTATCCTGTTTGTTAAGAAGAAAGACGGGTCGATGCGTATGTGTATTGACTATCGGGAATTAAACAAGATCACGGTGAAGAACAAATATCCGCTACCAAGAATAGATGACCTGTTTGATCAGTTACAGGGAGCATCTTATTTTTCCAAAATTTACCTGAGGTCGGGTTACCATCAGTTGAAGATACGAGAATCTGACGTTCCGAAGACAGCTTTTCGCACACGATACGGTCATTATGAGTTTTTGGTGATGCCTTTCGGGTTAACCAATGCTCCGGCCGTATTCATGGATCTCATGAACCGGGTGTGTCGTCCGTTCCTTGATACTTCGGTGATAGTATTTATAGATGATATCCTGGTGTATTCGCAAAGTCAAGCTGAGCATGAAGTGCACCTTCGACAAATGTTGGAGTTGCTTCGTCAAGAAAAGATGTATGCAAAATTCTCCAAGTGTGAATTTTGGCTAATAGAAGTTCAATTTCTTGGCCATGTAATTAATGCTGAAGGGGTGAAGGTTGATCCAGCAAAAATTGAAGCCGTGATGAAGTGGGAACCGCCTCGAAGTCCAACTGAAGTACGAAGTTTCCTTGGTTTGGCAGGCTATTATAGAAGATTTGTCGAGAATTTTTCCTAGATAGCTGCCCCGTTGACCAAGTTGACCAAGAAAGGTGAAAATTTTGAGTGGGCGGAAAAACAGCAAGAAGCTTTCCAAAGGTTGAAACAAGCCTTATGTGAAGCACCGGTGTTAGCACTACCGTAAAGCGGAGAAGAATATGTGATCTACAGCGATGCTTCTAGAGTCGGCCTTGGATGTGTATTAATGCATAAAGGTCGGGTGATAGCTTATGCGTCCCGCCAATTAAAAGAAGTCGAGAAGAAATATCCAGTTCATGATCTGGAATTAGCTGCGGTGATTCTAGCATTAAAGCTGTGGAGACACTACTTATATGGTGTGAAATTTGTTGTCTATACGGACCACAAAAGTTTGAAGTATTTATTTGATCAAAAAGAGCTTAACATGCGACAGCAAAGGTGGATGGATCTACTTAAAGACATTGACTATGAAATTTTGTACCACCCTGGCAAGGCGAATGTGGTGGCAGATGCTCTAAGCCGAAAATAAGCTCCTTTGAAAATTACATCCGCATGTATGGGTGTAGAAAGCCGGCTACCAGAATTGATCCGCTTGGCACAGGAAGAAGCGTGCAAGCCTGAACATGTAAAAAGCGAGTGAATGGTTGGGTATTTGAAGCATTTGGATGAAAATACACAGAAATTGAAAACCTTTAAAGGTCGCGTGTGGTCCCAAAACTAGGAGAGGCGTGGAACTTGCTCCTAGAAGATGCACACTATAGTCGATATGCAGTTCATCCGGGTAGTACCAAGATGTACCGGACGTTAAAACCGTTGTATTGATAGCCCGGAATGAAAAGAGATATTGGAAGATATGTAGAAAAGTGTTTGACATGCCTACAAGTGAAGTCAAACCATCAGAAACCATACGGAGAAATCCAACCATTGTCGATTCCAGAGAAGAAGTGGGACAACATCACTATGGATTTTGTAACAAAGTTGCCGCGGACACCGCGAGGTCATGATACGGTGTGGGTGATTGTTGATCGATTGACAAAATCAGCACAATTCATACCGATTAGCGAGAAGTACAGGGTGGATCAACTGGCGAAAATCTACATAGATGAGGTAATTTGTCGACATGGATTACCGGTATCGATCGTGTCAGATCGAGATAGCAGATTTACTTCCCGGTTTTGGCAAAGTCTTCAAGAACAACTGGGTTCAAAAGTACTTATGAGTACTGCATACCACTCGCAGACCGATGGCCAAAGTGAAAGAACTATCCAAACTTTGGAAGACATGCTGAGAACCTGTGTAATAGACTTTGGTGGAAGCTGGGAAGATCATTTACCTTTGGTAGAATTCGCGTATAATAACAGCTATCATTCCAGCATTCAGATAGCCCCGTATGAGGCATTGTATGGAGCACCGTGTCGTACTCCGACTTGCTGGACTGAAGTTGGGTAAAAGCCATTGGCTGGACCTGAAATTGTAGCCCAAACTGAAGAAAATATCAAACAAATTCGTGAAAATTTGAAAGTAGCTCAGAACCGACAGAAGCAATATGCAGATAAACGAGCGAAACCGCTGGAATTCCACGTGGGAGACATGGTAATGCTTAAAGTATCCCCTTGGAAAGGCTTAATCCGTTTTGGGAAGAAAGGGAAATTGAGTCCTCGCTTCATCGGACCTTTCCGCATATCCCAAAGAGTTGGAGCTGTAGCGTATAGATTGGAGTTACCTGATGAACTTCATGGTATACATGACGTATTTCATGTGTCCCATTTGAGAAAAACTTTGTTTGACAAGTCTCAACAAGTACCTCTTGCTGAAATTGAAGTAGATGACAAGTTGAGATACCCGGAACAACCCGAGAGGGTGTTAGACCGAAAGGTAAGACAGCTGCGAAACAAGAAAATCAGCATGGTCAAAGTGCTTTGGCGACATCACAGAGGTCCCGACATGATGTGGGAGACCGAAAGCAAAATGAGGGAGAAATACCCTCAACTCTTTGCATGATTTCGGGGACGAAATCTCTTGAAGGAGGGGAGAATTTGTAACGCCAAGACACTCTTTATTTGTAAAAATAATAAAAAGGGTAAATTGGTCATTTTACCTTAGAAGGGTAATTTGGTCTTTTGGATAGACAAGGATTTAGTTTGTAATAATATTTTGAGTTTTGGACTTAAAATGTTATAAAAACTAGTTTTTGTCATAATATATGTTAGTTGTGACAAAAGTTCAAGAAATAGAACTCCAAGGACTAAAATGCAATTTTTGGAAATATAAAGCTAGAACATTCTCCCACATGTGCAGAAGAGTTTAGAAGATACGGGAGAGAGTTCTTGAGCGATCGTTGCAAGTCTTGGAGATTTCTTGAAGGTTTGAAGCTTGTAATTCGATTATTGGTTTTGGATTGAAGGTTTGGAAGTGTTGAAGGTTAGTATTTCAAGTTCTAACCTAGTTTGTTCTTAATGAACTTTTATAGAAACTGAAATTTGTAATTTCAGTCATGAATTATGTGTCTAAGTGGCTTAATACTTCCAGTAAGTCATGTTAAAAGAACTTAATTCAAGAATATGGAAGTAGGTTGCTATTTTGAAAGAATTGAGATTTTGATCAAGAACCCTAAATGATGAGTTCTTGTGATAAACTTGATTCTAATGGCTTAAAATGAGTTCTAGATGCTATATTGACTGAAACAAATCAGTAGAACCAATTAAACATTGATAATTTTGGTTTTGGACCAAAATTGTGAAAACGGGAAATTGTGGAAATGGATTTGAATTTGATCCTTCAATGGTTTAAAAATTGTTATTAGTCAAATGTTTTGGTCTTGGAACATTTCCTAGTGATTAAGTCGAGTAATAAGTGCTTAACAAGAGAAAATGGGATTTTATAGCACAAAAAACGGGTTCACTGCCTGGAATCGCAGAGATCGCGACCCGACCATAGGGTGGATCGCGACCCGATCTCGCGGCAGAAATGAAGTTCTCCTCTGTTAAAATTTGATGCAATTTCCAAGTTTGATTTTGATGCTAGGCTTATCCGATTGACCTGAAATTTTGAACATAGGTCTAATATGTTGTTAAACTTCATGGAAAATTATCGGAATACGAATACGACCTCCCGAAAGTACTGTAGTAGAATACGCGTATTTCGGGAAGTGTATTAAATTTTTATAACGATGGTTATTGATTGGAAATGCTTGGAATTGGTCTTATATTAGACTCTTGTGCACTAGAACCAACTGAAATGGTAAATTAACCTATAATCATTGTGAAATGAATGAAATTATAGGTACGAGACAAAATATTGCGGAATCCATTTCAAGGCAAGAAACAATTAAAGCTAGTGGTAGCAAGCATTCAGGTGAGTAATCTTGACTATATCTAATGTGATATATGGTGATTACTATGGCACTACTTGAAGTAGTTGAATATGAGATAAGGGTAGAATACCCGAAAAATATACGGAAATGTTATTGGATTGAAAATCCAAATGGTACAGCCTCATGGCTATGATTACTATCCTTGAAACTAAATTGGTGCGGTCTTAGGACCATGATTTTGGGTTATTGAACCTAAATTGGTGCGGCCTTTGGGCTATGATACAAATGATAAAACTGTTGGTGCGGCCTTAGGGCTATGATTTGATTAACTAAAATGTTTTGGTGCGGCCTATATGGCTATGATATTTGGTGCGGCGTATATGGCTATGATATATGGTGCGGTCAGTGATGACTATGATATATGGGACAGAAACTGCTTAAGAGTTTAATTGTTATTATTCTCTTGTATATGTGAAATGTTATTTGCTGATTACTCATTGGGCTTTATAGCTCACAGTTTTATTTGATATGTCCCTGCAGGTGAGCGTGATCCCACTAAGAGAAAAGATAAAGTCCGTGACTAAGGACTTAGGATGGTGAAGTGACAACCCGGCTTAATGGATGTATAATATCTTTACGTATTGTAATCCTTGATACACTTGTACCTGTTTATGTTGACAAATACCCTTTGGATAATGTTTTATTGTAAAATATATGGTTTGAAAAATAAAATTTTTTTACGGGGTGTTTTGTTAAATAAGTCGGGTGTTACAGTGGAGGTGGTATTAACGGTGGTGGTGGTTGGTGGCGATACGTTTGTAATCATGAATGAATAAAGTATAATATAGATATAAAAAAGAAATGCATGTGTATTCATAAATGAATAAAGGATAATGTATAGATAAAAAAAGTTAACTATATTTATAATCATGAATGATTATAAAATACAAAACGGGAAAAAATACAATATAGTTATAGACATAAATAATTAAAAACAATACAACTTTAATCACAAATGATTAAAGAACAATGTTGTTGTGCTAAATCTTTTGACTTGAAATACACTGCTTCGACTTCTCATTCATGCAACAACAATACTTTGAAAAATCTAAATTCAAAATGCATAAAAATCATGTCAATAAACAAAGGGATAAATGCATAAAATGACCCATAAATGTATAAAAACACTTGTAATCATCAGTGAATAGCATATATAATCATCAATGAATTTCAGTTTGTTATTCATTAGTGCATTCTAGTTTGCTATTCATTTGTGAATTCTAGTTTTTAACGAATTCACCTTGTTATTCATTAGTGAATTTCAGTTTGCTATTCATTTGTGAATTCAAGTTTTTTAGCGAATTCACCTTGCTATTCATTAGTGAATTCTTTGTCTGTAACATGAAAACATACATACAATTTTATTATATAAACATGTAATTGCCACAATAGAAATAGAATTAGAGTTTACTTGGTAGACCTCGACTACCTAATTCCAATTTTAGATGAATACTGTTAGCCTTTTTCCTTTGCTAATGGATTTGGTTCCTACAAGTTTGAGACTTTTTCTTTGTTGATTTCATCTTTTTCCAACTCTTGAGAAAGAAATATCGCATACTTTTATCCTAATGAGATTCTTTGTCTGTAACATGAAAACATACATACAATTTTAATATATAAACATGTAATAACACATTACATTTTATTAACCTAAAACATATAATTATTAACCAACTCTGTTTTGCTACTCCTCCTATAGACATATCATTGAACATGAACTCAATGCCTAAAGCCAAAAACCATACATTTTATTAAGCTAAAAACAAACATTTGCATTCCACTTATGGATAAAAACAAGATTTATAACTGAAAACATAAATGGATCTTTGTTATCGCATTGAGTAGTTTCATCAAACACTTGGTGTTCAACTAAAAAGCCAAGGAATTTCATCAAATCCATGTTATTCTTACACCAAATTAAAAAGATAAAAGGAGAAAATGATAAAATAATTTTTAACGCATCTGTAACAATCAAAATAGATTTGTGATTTCAGTCAATGGTAAATGGGAAGATTAACACAAACTGCAATAAGAGAAAATCGAACACAACTGCACTAAGAAAAATATCGAGTGTAGATATAGAATTAGGTGAATACCTTATTTGATGCACAACATTGAACCAAATTAATTATTCATGTAAAGGTCAAAATTGAGACCAGTCGCAAGTTTAAACAAAAACTAAGACCAGATTTGAACAGAAATTGAGACCAGATTTAATCAATCGTTGGTTATCAAGTGTAAACTGGAATCATAAATAGTTAATCGGCAAACCTCAAGGCGATGTCATTGATGATGATTTCGATGGCAAAAGCTATGAAGAGTTCACTCAACGGGATGTCTGATGGTGATGTTGATGGCAGAAATCTTCGCTTAAGGCGATTGCATAGCAGCAACCCTCGGTGCTGAAGATTGTGGTGATCGGAGAGATTGGCGATGGGTTATGGCAAGTTGAAATAGATTTTAAGGAACTGACGCCTTGTTCTCGAGATTTTTTAAGGAGAGAAAGGAAAGGAAAGTGGAAGAAAGTTGTGTTCTCCAGTTTTTTTAAGGAAGGAAAGTGGATGAATGAATAGAAAGCCAGTTTTTTTTAAGGAGGGAAAGGGAAGTGAAGGGAGGGGAAGGAAGGGGAAAATTAAGCCTTTTTTCTTTTAAAATCAATCACCCCAAATGTGGGATGATTGAGATGGGAAGGAAAAGAAGGGGAAAGAAAAGAGAAGAGATGAAAGATTTCCTCTCCTTTCCTTTCCTTCCCTTTCTTTCCTTTCTCTTCCTTTCTATTCAAAATTTAACTTGAGAACGGGGCGTACAGTGAGAAATAGAGAGATATCAGGAGATAATATAGGATCTAATAAAAATAACATGAGGATTAAGACGACAATACCTTCCAGCCTTTTTCAAAATTTCATTTTTCTTATGTTAATTTTAAAATTTACATAAATGACCCATTTATATTAGCCATAGATCTTAATATTTTAAAGGCTCAGATTGGTTCTTCCGTTCTCTACCTTTTGTTGGTTCTCTTTTGAACATGCATCTATATATATATATATATATATATATATATATATATATATATATATATATATATATATATATATATATATATATATATATATATATATATATATATATATATATATATATATATATATATATATATATATATATATATATATATAACTTCAAATGAGACGGTGGAAGTGTGACGGGGAAATGCAATCATAGTCACTTTTTTTGGAGATCAAATAAAAATTAAAATAGGCAAAAATAATGAGAATTTATAATAAAATTATTTTAATAATTTTTGCTACTTATTCTATCTAAAATGTTTTAAAAAATAATAAATAACAAAAAACCTGAAAAAATTAAAAAATATTCTAGTGAAATGTTGCATATTCTATTCGAATATGACAAATACAATAATTTTTATTTTATTTGTTAAATAAAATATGACGAAAATAATAAACAATATATATATATATATATATATATATATATATATATATATATATATATATATATATATATATATATATATATATATATATATATATATATATATATATATATATATATATATATATATATATATAAAGAGAGAGAGAGAGAGAGAGAGAGAGAGAGAGAGAAAAGAGAGAAAGATAAAATCAAATGTGGATTACAAGTATTGTACGAAGGTATGACCAAATATGGAGCGTCCGATTAAAATAATCTATGGTTTATGATTTAGGGGTCTAATTGTAAATATATGATAATTAATTTACTAGTTTTTACAATTAAACTCTTAGAAAGGGTATTTTAGTCTCTTAATTGATATTTAAAAAATGAAATATCTGATTTATCTCCTAATTTGGTGGAATATTTATTTAATATTTATTTATCTAATTCTATAATATTTAAATCTACATTATATGACGAATATTTACTAAGTTCAATTAGAAACACAAATATTTTTTCATTTTACGATGATCAGATGTTATTATTCCATTCATAAAGAATATGATTTCGTTCATAAAACGTCTAGAGAATTAACATTCTCAAAGAATAACAGTGCATATATTATCAAGAATAACCATTTGCGTCGATATAATTATCATTTTTATTGCAAAGATGACATATTCTCGTGAGAATCATGTAAAAATACAAATTAGAATGCATTCTTTTAAGATTATGTGTATTTTTATGACTATTCTTAAAGAATAAACATTTTAAAATAGTAGACATTCTTAAATACTAAAGCCGAATTACATTCATTCTCAAATCTGTTACAAATACATTCTATAAGAAAGAAAAAGGAATCGACGTTAATAATATCATTGAAAGAAAAAAACAAGACATTATTGACAGAAATAGTAGATATTACTGAAAGTAATATCGGATGTTCTTGAAGAATAAGGTGCATTCTGAAAGAATATGAATTATGAAAAGTATCCATCTGGCTGGTGGTCTGTGATGGTCCAGCAAGTAGTTCAATCTATCGGGTGGAGGTTAGTTTGCAGGGAGATGAGAAGTGGCGAAGAGGAAGGAGATCGTCAATAGTAGGTTAGGTCATCGGACCTCGGTCTTCACCATTGATCAGAAGCAAGTGGGCACTTGGTGGTGGTGTTCTAGGGTTTAGACGTGCAGAATAAGAAGAGGGTGTCGCGGTGATGGTGGGGAAAGCAGGCGATGACCGTACTTGGTCTGATCGTGACAGTGAGGATAGCGGAGAGATGGTGCTCTCGTGATGGTGTAGGGTGTGGCTATGGATGGAGCCGTGAAAGGTTTGGAAGACGGCTAGGGTTATGGTATATGATGCCATAATTATAGGCTTCAATCAAATATTGTTACCGTAATTATATGTTTCCTATTTTTGGATAATATCATTAATTAGTATGAAAATCCGAAAATACTCTTATGAATTGATTGGACCATATTTGGTCATACGTTCATACAATATTTACTGTTCACATATAAACCTATATATATATATATATATATATATATATATATATATATATATATATATATATATATATATATATATATATATATATATATATATATATAGGCAAGGGTTCAAATGAGAACCACTAAAATGTTAAAAACCGTGAGAACCGATATTCACGCATTAAAAATCATATTTTTTTCGTTTTTATGTTTTTTCACACTTGTTTATTATTTGAAAATACGTCAAACTTAATAAATTTCTTTATTTTTTAATACGTTTTACACTATTCACAATATAATAAAATTTCTAGTTATTAAACTGTGAATATTAAAACGTAATTTTTTTTTCTTTAAAACACATCAATATTGATATCTAATAGCAAATGATGGATAATTATATATATCTACTATACCTAATAAATAAAAATAACTTTTGCCACATGTCATTTTTATAATAAGTATCCTCCAGCTGACACATGTCTTTCTCCTAATAAAATTTTGAATTTCACAATTAATTGTTCTTTTCCGCTTTCCTCTCCATCCCCGCTTTTTTTCTTTCATGTATTCCGCAGCTTCAACCTAAATCGAAGGTTACCGTCGCTAACTTAAGGGGTTAGCGTCGCTAACTCCTCATCCGTGCCCGATCCTCGCGAATTTGAATTTTGAATTTTGAATATGAATATTTTATCCTTATCTGAACTTAGCGTCGCTAATAGAGCCTGATCCGCCACTTTTGTCTCTTCTGCTCCTTAACTTCTTCCAATTTTCACTTTTAACCTTGCATTTACACTAAAACACATCCAAAGCACTTGGCACTAAAGTGATCGACATTAGTCAAGCAATGAAGATAAACTAACTAAAACACAGCTCAATAACACATATAATGTCTAACATTACTAGACGTTATCAAACATTCCACACTAGTGCTTTGCTTGTCCCCAAGCAAATAAAGCTTTTAAGACTTTCTAACAATGACTCAAACATTTTGAAAATCAATAGTTTCAAAGTTTATTGCAATTTAAAAAGTTAGATACAAACAATTTTCAAAAAATGACCAAAATACCCTTTAGGAATCACGACTTTCTAAAGAACCCTTGATAATGTTGTACTTTCCATGCAAGTTGGAAACTTTTAAATACCTATCCATAGTTTTTTTTGCAAACCGCAGAGACCAAGTTTGCTTTTTTTGTCTTAAAACTCACCACCATCGCCACTGTCCATCACCTCAACCTTTAGACACATTCACCTCCACGACCACCAAATACGGACCCCAATCACCATTAAAGACACAAACAACCTGTCATCTTTATTTTCCAAGATTCGTCATCAAGCAATCCCCCAAGCTATAAGAAAACGATGAAAATTTTGAACTCTAGATCATGTTGCTTTCCAGATCGTAATAAAACTAAACCAAAAGATCCATCATCAAGTCGTTTCTAAAATATTCATCGTACCACAACACATCACCTGGTTCAAAGTGAACTACATAGATGATTTTCATGAAACACTTGAAATACAATCAAAAGTATTAGAACAAAGTTGGGTCAATGCATAAACTAGTTTAACCAAAACATGCAAACAAGAATCCATGAAAGAAAGGGAAAAACTTAATGAGCATGACATCATATCCAACTTAAATCTTCTTAATTGAATTATCCTAATCCAAACAATCATCAGATTGGTGCACTAAATCCATCAGATAGAGTAAAAACAAGAAACCCATATTCAAAATTGACCAATAATTTTCCAATTTATAACAAGTAAATCATTAAAAAAACATGTTTTATAAAAAGCATGTCGTAAGGAAACATATTTGATGGGGGGTCAGAAGCCTAATTTCAATCAAACAAGAAGATCCAGAGTTAGAAGTTTTATGAAAACACATACTATGAACTTATTTATAGGGGGTTGCAAAAAACTTACTTACAAAATTAGTTCAATATCAGGTCAAAAGGCGTACGAGGGTTCGAAATTACCAATACAATAGAAAATTTTATGAAATTACTTCGGCTTGTCCTCATCACATAGATGCAATTAAAAGAATGGAAAACAAGGAATCTAAAAGAGAAATTGATAAATATATTCATTTATTCCATGTAGTTTTTCACACTAAAGTGTCTCATTCGGTATTGAAATATGGAAACAACAAAATAAGAACAACACAACACAACTTTATGTCCAAGAAAAGATAACTCAGAATGTGATTATAGATGGAAATGGCTTCCCTTTTGCCAATAAACCAAGTTCTTCATAATTTTTTATGGTGTCAACTATGGTTTCTTCTAATGGCCTATAACTCCATCCTAATTTCAATAACTTTTTGGAGATGAGTAGTGTATGACCAGTTTTCTCCGTAAAACTGTCAATAATAGATCATATTTATTAGTAAAAGTGATAAACATTGGTTAGAACCACAATAAAAATAAGGTAGTTGATTCATACACAACAAGTTTTTGCCATACACAACAATTTATGCTTTAGATGTGTTGTACATTAATATGGATAAAAACATGTTATTGTTGTCTATGACAAAAAATTGTTGTATATGGATAAACTCCCTAAAAATAAAGAAGGACCAAAATTCAAAAAGTTACTCTTCAACAACATCTGAGTTGACTCACTTTGTCCAATTCAAAAAGTTACTCTTCCAACAACATCTGAGTTGCCCACTAGGTGGCTGGCATTAGAACCTAATGCCCGAAAAGGAGAACCCAATATACAGAGAGTTAATGGTTGATAACGTAAGGCATGGAAGTTATTGGGTGAACTTACGTTTTAGGATAACTGTAACCTGGAAAAAAGCTCGCCATCTTTGCAATAAATTCCTTTGTCCGCAACAAGTATTTAGAGCATATGTATCTCCATTTGGATTTAGGATTCTCGTATAAAAGTAAAATTGCCTCTGACAAATCACGAACATCTACATATAGACGTTCACTATTATCCATTGTGTCCCTTATGGTTCTACCTTCATCTTGAACAACATTGAAAATGAAAAGTATATTATATAGTTCCATTTAAAAATGTATGAAAATAATTCTAAATTTTGTGATTAAAGTTATAATTAATTTTAGAGGTGAACATGGTATGGTACCTAGTCTTTTCCCCCAAATCATGTATCGTACAAAGTATAATAGTATACTATATAATTCCAATTAAAAAAATGTATGAAAATAAATCATTGTAGAGGTGAACATGGTATGGTACCTAGTCTTTTTCCCTAAACCATGTATCGTATACTATATAATTCCAATTAAAAAAATGTATTAAAATAATTCTAAATTTTGTGATTAAAGTTATTGTTCATTTTAGAGGTGAACATGGTATGGTACCTAGTCTTTTTCCCCAAATCATGTATCGTACATAGTATAATTGGTACACAGATTTTGTTACTAGTATCGTACCAAGTATACAAATGTACATGGTACCAACTTCTTTGAATACCAAGAACTTTGGTAGGTACGAGTTGGTAATGAAATATACCATAACACAAACTATTTACAAAGTTAAAAAAAATTTCGAAAATAAGTTTTTTTGTACAAATTGGTAACGATATCTCAAGTTACTTTGTATCTGTATTTAAAAACAAATATATATATATATATATATATATATATATATATATATATATATATATATATATATATATATGTATATATATATATATATGTATATATATATATATATATATATATATATATATATATATATATGTATATATATATATATATGTATATATATATATATATATATATATATATATATATATATATATATATATATATATATATATATGTATATATATATATATATATGGGTTCAATGCAGAACCATGTTCATCAATGAACAAATGTTCATCAATGAACATAAATCCCAAAAATATAATGTCATCTCAGTTACGTATTTGAAATCCGATTTAGACCTAACATTCACAGTTTTCACATCCAAGAACTTCAACAAGTAATTAAACCATTGTTGTCAGTTATGTATTAGAAACCATTGTTATAGAATATGTTCATTGATGAACAAATGTTCATCGATGAACAAATGTTCATTGGTGAACACATCAAACCACAATACAGTCATGAATGATTGAGCACGTATATTGAATTCCATTTGAAATAAACCACATTACTAAGAACTACGTGAATAATTGAGCACGTATATTGAATTCCAATTGAAATAAACCACATTACTAAGAACTATATATTGAAACCAGTTTGTACACAAATGTTCATTAGTTAACAACACAACTTACAAACGAGAATCACAAAAATTGCTTTTGTTGGCATTTTAACAAGCACATGGTGTGCACCTCAAGTATTCACAATCAATAACCTCGTTTATTACCATGAATAGAAGGAGATCTTACAACTAAGAGTACATGAAGACCAAACGTTTGGAACAAAGGGTGCATATGTATATTCTTTTAGTGACGTTGTAGATGGGAACGAAGCAAAACCTCCATTTGTTAGCGCAGTCGACGGCCTCCACATTGCCACCACATTTCAGACATGCACCCGGAGCTTCCTGTCGGCTTAATTCCTTCTCTTCTTCCTGGCACACGTACATTATACTCATTTTGTTGGTTATCCTATCCGTCAACGCCCGAGCTTCAAAGCAGATCAGATCTCGTTCATCATTTAATTAGTACGATCCTCCTTCGCTCGTTATCATCGATTCATTTCCGAAATCTGCAACTTATTTGCTACGTATTCTGGTTTCAAGAGTTAGTATTCGTACGTTTTGTACTTTCCGATTGATGATTTTTCCTTTTTTGTATTGAACGAATTACGAGAACACGATGAAATTGTTGATTGGGGTGTCGGTTTTGGGATTCATGTTCATTGATGAACATGGTTCTGCAGTTAGGTGATTTAATTTAGTTCTGCATTAAACCCGTATATATATATATATATATATATATATATATATATATATATATATATATATATATATATATATATATATATATATATATATATATATATATATATATATATATATATATATATATATATATATATATAGGTAGATTAAGATGAGAACACTAAAAATGTTGAGAATGCGAGAACAAATCTAAGATTTCTATTATCTTAGATCTAGGGCTATTATTCAAGGGGCATTTTGTAAATATTAATAATTTTAAATTAATTTAAATTCAATTCAATAATATATAGGGGTATTAGAGTAATTAAACATCTTTCTAATTTTATAAACTCCTTTAATCTCTCTCTCTCTCTCTCTCTCTCTCTATAATTAGGGTACTCACGATCTTATATATTCCAATTGGTTTCCTCTTCTCATGCCTTTGTATCGCCATTGAATCCCTCCTCCTATGTCAATGGTCTACTATGCGTTCTGGGCTCTCGATGTACGTGTCTACGTCAAAGGGAACCCTCCACCGTCAGTGAAAATTCTCTAGCCAAACAGGTGTCTTCTTTATTTTTTCATAATTTTAAATTTTCTTAAAAAAACTAATTAGTTTGAAACGTTTCTAACTCATTAATGATCAGATTAATTATAATTCAATCTTAAAATTAATTGTTATCATTCAATTTCAAAATTAATTGTTTTTAATATCATATTATTTTTTAATGTGTAGAATGATTTGGGAGACAATAGAGAGACAATTGACGTCATAATATTTTGAAAAACGATTCCAATTATAATACTGAATTTGATTTTAGTACCGGTGACATTCTTATAATCAATTACATTTATCAAAATACAAAGTCGTAATAGTAAATATCAAAAGCAATATGTCGCCATACACAAATAAATTTATTATGTAAAATTATTAATGTTTAGATATTCTTAATTAATATTTTTTTTGTATCATGCCGTGTAATACACGGGTTTCACAAGTAGTATGTATATATATATATATATATATATATATATATATATATATATATATATATATATATATATATATATATATATATATATATATATATATATATATATATATATATATATATATATATATATATATATATATATATATATATAGACTAAAGTTCAAATAAGAACCATTTTTTTCCTAGGAACCAAGAAACCTTTTGACTGAAATTTTTTTTTTTCAAAAAAAATTACATAATACACCCAATCGCTTATATTTAAGCCCTTTTGTAAAATAAATTTGAAAAAAATAATATATATACACGAAATGTGCATATATGCACGAAACGTGATCATATACACATTTGCGAAAAAGTGCATATATGCACATTTCGTGTATACATATTATTTTTCAAATTTTTTTTGACAAAAAGTCTTAAATATAAGCGACTAGGTGTATTATGTCATTTTTTTTTAAAAAAAAATTTCAGTTAAAAAGTTCCTAGGTTCCTAAAAAAATTTTGGTTCTCTCTTGATCCGGACTCTATATATATATATATATATATATATATATATATATATATATATATATATATATATATATATATATATATATATATATATATATATATATATATATATATATATATATATATATATATATATATATATATATATATATATATATATATATATATATATATATATATATATATGTAACACCCCATATATCACACCATTTTTTTTACAAAAAATTCATAATACAAAACATTTAATTATAAATATGGGGTATTACTAATCCGCATCATTACCACAATTAAAACATTTTTGTTACATACTTTACATAATCGAAAACTATCGTCCCACGCCCGACTCTTCTAAGTCATTTCCTGATCACCTGAGTACATAGCATTTTAAAAACATACGTAAGACATAATGTCTCGTGAGCAATATGGGTTTAGACCCAAAATAGTTTTTCATATTTCAAGCACTCCAAAATTTCATAATATTTAATCCCCTATGAGCGCACCCATATATATTCCTTCTTATTTGATAGTACATTCCTACGAGCGCACCCGTAGGTTTTATACGAGACGCACCCGTATAACTCCTCCCTCGATAGCATGAAACGAATTCATCCATCAAGGTATCAATTAGACAACTACTTCGCGACGGGAGGTACCATCGCAGTAGTGTCTTTTGACCACCCCTACCGCAGCAGGCCGTGATCTTTATCCGGATACTTCTCAACATACCAACATGGCTCAATCACTTCATTGGTTCCCTGCATTTCTTGTTTATCTTTTATGCACATTATAGATACAATTTCATGGTATATTTTCAATACCATAAAACCATTTTGACTCCAAAACATTTCGTATAAAACTCGTTTTGCTATGTACTCAAAAATCCACATATTACTCACCTCGAGTCGGCAATGTAAAAATCCGTGCGGCAACTCCGCAAATCCAACCAAGCTCAAAACCGAACACCTTATACTCCTATAAGGTATATTAAGTTATTATATGTCATAATAATTAAGCCCTACCTTAATTATATACTTGTAGAATTAAAACACTTATTATATTTACTTTCAGCTTTTGACCCCAAAACATAAAATCTGTTTATGACCCCTTTAAGCCCATCTTAAACTTAACCAATCAATGATATTTTTATACAGTCACCTAGCTCACCTCTTTAGGTTTCCAGGGATATAAGGCACATGCACTAACTATTTTTCCTCAATTATATACAATTTAACCAAGATTGGGTATCAAAATATGTCAAATCCAGACCAGGTTACAAAGAATGCCACTTTCAACCTAGAAATGGTCATCAATAAATTCTGGGAAAAATATTGGACAAACAAGACCCTAAGACAAAACTACAGGCCCTGACCTCATATCATTTGCACCTTCCAAGCATACACGAAAAATCTCCAAAGTTGACTGATACAATCAGTTCATCCACTGAACCACCCTTGAAGAAATATTAATCGATGAAAATGGGTTAAGAACTGAACTCTGAGATTTGGTAAGGGCAAACTAGACTCCAAACGTGAACTAAGGCAACTGACCTTGCCCCCAAACCATTTTTGTACATTTAATTATGAATTTACCAATTCCGAATTCACTGTTCGTCAAAGTCCTGGACCAGTCAGTGAAGATTGCAACCTTCACCTGACTTAGGGTCCGAGTTAATCCAAGGGCTTCTGGACCAAGGAACTACACACCTATAGCTTTCCAGAAAGGTATGATTCACCCCAAATGGCCAAAAACACAAGTTTATATTAAATTCCCAAAAGATCTGAGTAAAATCAACAAGTAAGCTCAACAGATTAGTCCAATAAGTTGGACCAGACCTCCAAGAATTAGTTAAACCTCCCAATGCGCTAAGAACTGGGTTCTAAAGTTTTATATGGAAAAACTAGACACCAATACCTAACTAATGCCGCTGATGTCATCCCAAAACCATGTTTCTCCAATTTATGGTGATTTTTACAAGTTGAATTAAAGCAGTTCGTAGTTCATTAAACAGCCTTTGACAAAACCCACATTATGACCTATTTAGAATTATAATCAGCTTTTGCACTAAAAATAAAAGTTGTAACTCACATCCTAGCCTTTCTAAAACCTATGGCCTCATAGTCTAACCATTGTTCGTTGAATTGTTATGAATTTCTGAAGTTTCTGACAGAGATCTTACCTCCAAAAGGAAATTGCCTCCTGCCTCGGTTCCTTCTCCCTTTCTCTCGATCGGACAACAGCAAGCCCCAAAACCAATTAAACCCTACCACTTTTATGTACCATTTTAAGGAAAGAAAATACAACCTAAGTCCTTGTAGTTTGCTATTGTATTTTTGTTTAGCACATTTTGATATAATTTCACATTTAAAGTTTCCAAAGTTGACATAAACTATCCCTTTACTATACTTCCCAACTTAGAATCATTATTTCCATTATTATTATTATTATTATTATTATTATTATTATTATTATTATTATTATTATTATTATTACTAGTCGAAATGATCGCGATCAATTCTACACATCGTTGCCTAAATAAGAATTCATTTATTTTCTTACGGAAACCACATCCAAAATAATTGACGTTATTAATAAACGCTAAATTAAAAAAATGAGGTGTTATACTCTTATAAGGTATATTAAGTTATTATATGTCATAATAATTAAGCTCTACCTTAATTATATACTTGTAGAATTAAAACACTTATTATATTTAATTTCAGCTTTTGACCCCAAAACATAAAATCTGTTTATGACCCCTTTAAGCCCATCTTAAACTTAACCAATCAATGATATTTTTATACAGTCACCTAGCTCACCTCTTTAGGTTTCCAAGGGATATAAGGCACATGCACTAACTATTTTTCCTCTATTATATACAATTTAACCAAGATTGGGTATCAAAATATGTCAAATCCAGACCAGGTTACAAAGAATGCCACTTTCAACCTAGAAATGATCATCAATAGATTCTGCGAAAAATATTAGACAAACAAGACCCTAAGACAAAACTACAGGCCCTGACCTCATATCATTTGCACCTTCCAAGCATATACGAAAAATCTCCAAAGTTGACTGATACAATCAGTTCACCCACTGAACCACCCTTGAAGAAATATTAATCGATGAAAATGGGTTAAGAACTGAACTCTGAGATTTGGTAAGGGCAAACTAGACTCCAAAAGTGAACTAAGGCAACTGACCTTGCCCCCAAACCATTTTTGTACATTTAATTATGAATTTACCAATTCCGAATTCACTGTTCGTCAAAGTCCTGGACCAGTCAGTGAAGATTGCAACCTTCACCTGACTTAGGGTCCGAGTTAATCCAAGGGCTTCTGGACCAAGGAACTACATACCTATAGCTTTCCAGAAAGGTATGATTCACCCCAAATGGCCAAAAACACAAGTTTATATTAAATTCCCAAAAGATCTGAGTAAAATCAACAAGTAAGCTCAACAGATTAATACCCCATATTTATAATTAAATGTTTTGTATTATGAATTCTTTGTAAAAAAAATGGTGTGAAATATGGGGCGTTACAATATATATATATATATATATATATATATATATATATATATATATATATATATATATATATATATATATATATATATATATATATATATATATATATATATATATATATATATATATAAAATTCAAAATTTTAATTGGAATGAAACTTTATTTCTCAAAATTAGCTGAAAATTAAACAATTTTTTGTTGTTATTGTATTCTAGTTCTAATAAGCTTTTAATATACATAGAATTTTATTTTTAAAAAAATTCATTAATTATAAAATAGATAATGTATAGAGTAGAGTTAAATTATACACTATATCAATATATGAATATCAACAAATAATATTAAAATCATTTCATTCCTACCCATTAATCAAATATTATAACATTCCTTATCCTATTACATTATGTATAACATAACCTTTTTCTTTTCATTTTTTTGTTATCGTGTCTCACCCAACCAAAGAAATAGCGTTTAGTTGGCATGGAATAATATTCAACCTCATTCCTTCATATCTATATGTTTGGTCTAAAGATATATCTTTGGGACTGAAATGTAAATAATTTTAATTATTAAATTTATATACAATTGCCCTTGTTCACAAAAATAATAATTATTATCATCACAATACAATTGTAATATCCTACTATATATTTATGAAACAATAATGATAGTAACAATAATTATATCAATATGAAAAATAAAGAATAGGAAAATATGGACCCTGATGGTTGGTTATGTGAATGGAAACACACACTCAACAACAATCATCAAGAAATATTGATGTAATCCTATTTAAAAACCTAATAGGAATGTTAATGTATTAAGGACAACTAAAACATAAAACAAAGAAATCAAAACCCTAAAAACATTCAAAATATGCGTCTCCAACTATATCCTAAAATTTTACACAAAAAGTCTGGTCGGAGGCGTAAGCTGGAACAGTGGGCTTGGCCACTCCGGTCAATTGGTTGGATGCTAATAACGTATATGATTATTTCTATATTGTTACAAGTTAAATTAGAAAAGTTATAGGGTTAGTGTATGATTCCTTTATATTTATTATAAATAGTCTTTTGATTAGTTTATCAGGAAGTTACTGAAAGTACGAATTATATTTACATATGTTAAGACACTACAATCATTAAATAGTCTTTTGATTAGTCTTTAATTCTCTAAATGGTATCAAGCGTTCTTTTTAAGACACTACAATCATGAAAAACATCTATTTTATTGATTTTGCTAAGACAAGGAATTTTATTATGAACATTTGATGAAGGATTTTTAGTAAACTTGGGGTCGAGAACAACATTTTTTTTAAGTTTGAGGGAACACTTACGTAATTTAAGGGTTAATCGGCCGATATGGAAAATATTTAGAAGGGTACCATTTCCAAAAACTTTGTTAGATCATTATAGCTAGGGAGTAGCATCGTCAATCATCGAAGGATCAGAATGTATATGGACTAGGGAACTTGAGCCTAGAATCCTGGAATCAATTATATGATAAATTCAGGCGGTGAATATCCAATTAAGTGACCGATAACCATGAGGTTACATGAAAGTATGAAACAAAGCCAAGATTGTTGGGTAGAAGCCTAGAAAGGTGTCCATAGCTGAAAAACATATTTGGCCAATGTATACTTTGCTGTCGATAAGTAAAACAGGGAGCCCACTAATAATAGATCCTATAGTGTTCAAAATAAGGTCGAGCCCATTTTGAAATATAAATTGGATCTGATGTATTACGTTCAAAACTAGAGTTGCTTTGTTATATTGAAGTTATGTAGGATCCTGATTTCTGAATCAACCATTTCCACTATGATCAAGCAATTTCTCGTAAAAATTCCCGTAAATTATCAAAACCCTATACAATTTCAATGACCAAAATCAAGATTCCATTGAGAAACTAAGACTACTCATCGGCAAATTAAATCTTTGCTCATCGGTAAATTAAATATTTGCTCAAAATTGTACGATTTCAATGTCCCCTCCAAAGACGTCCAAAATTATATGATTTCAATGACCAAAATCAAGATTACATTGAGAAAGATAAAAAGCGACGAGAAATCATCGATTTTTTCTCATCCGATCCACCAAAACAAGGAAGGGTAATAAGGTCATTTAGTGCTTTATCTTCAATTAAAATGATAATGAAATATAAAAATTAATTCTAAAATCTTAAAAAATGCTTAAAATTAAACTTTGGGTAAATACGATATTTTAAAACTTAATACGGGTATTAACGATATTTAAGTTCAAGGTCGGACAAATATGATATTTTTATGTTTAACAATGGTATATACGAAATTCACCATATTAAAAATATTAATAAACTAAAGTTACTTAAATTTAAAATTAGAGGTCCGGTTTGTATTAGTACATATTTTTCAAAAAAAAAGTATATTTACTAAAAAAAGTATAGCACTATATTTGGGGTTATAGAGTTTGTTTGGAGCAACATTACGATTAAAGGGGTAATTTCGATTTTTATAAAAAAATATTTTTGACACCTAACTTTTTTGCATGACATTTCCTTTGAAGACTATTTATTTACTAGAAAATTATAGACTTAAATAGGTCTGTGTGTCCACCTTTTGTAATAGAAACGAAATAACCATTTTTCAAGTCTATATTTAGCCTAAAAATATTAAATTTGTCATATTCTTTTTACATATTTATTTAAATGTTTTTGTTTCTTTGATTTCACAAAAGAAGTTTAATGCCTAATGTATTTTTTAGTTAAACTATCAAAAACTTGATTGTTAGATTTCTCTTACTAATATCATACGATTATTGTTTATATAAATATCTTAAAACCTATACTTTCCTCTTTGATTATTACAAATCTCATAGTGCCCCGAATCCACATCAAGGGCTCCTTTGTCCAAATTCTCCCAATTTGGAATTTTGTTTAGCCACATTTTCCAAATGAAGAGGTGTACCTTTATCAGGACACTTGAATTCCACCTTGGTGGTTAACGAACTAATATAAAGATACTTTTATCAATCACCATTGTTGCCAAGGCAATCGAACATACCTCCGTAGCATCCACTTCCCATCGCCACTTATATTCTTGCGAAGAGTAAGCAACACTTAGCATGAATTGCTTTAACTACTCCCACCAATGAAGTACTGCCATACCTATAGGCCATCCACAAAGCCATTCACACGACGACGTTAAAGGCAGCTGATTTGACACCAATCCTCCACATCATAGTCAAGGTTATAGACTCTTCTATACATCTATTAATGTCAAACTAACTGATTTAACTGCCAAGGGCAGATATGTAATTTACTCAATCATTTCTGTTTTAAGTTTGTTAGGTCTGTTGCTGATGTCTTGTATATATTTTGTTTCCATTTCTTCTTTGTAATCTAACGAGAAATCAAGAACAAGTTTCTCCCTCTCTCTTTCTCTCAACTCAAATTACAACATGGTATCAGCTTAGATCCATTTTTCTTCCGCAAAATTTCCTTTACTCTGTTTTTTAATCTTCCTCCAATTACTTTGATTCTCAATCATGTCTTCAATTCCTCCCTCTCCTAATACAGATTCCTCTGAATCAAGTGTTCTTAATATCACCAGTCCTTATTATCTAGGATCATCTGATAATCCTGGTTCCATACTCGTATCCACCGTCTTCAATGGAGTCGGTTTTTCTTCATGGAAGCGTTCAATGACAATTGCTCTTGCTGCTAAGAACAAATTTTCCTTTGTCGATGGCACCATTACTCAACCACGTATTGATTCTTCTGATTATCAAGCTTGGTTTCGGGTCAATTCAATGGTGATTTCATGGATTCTGAACTCTCTTCAAAAGAATATTGCTGAGAGTGTCATTTTTCTGCAAACTGCACATGAAATATGGAAGGAACTTAACCAAAGGTACGAGCAGTCTAATAGTGCTTTGATCTATCAAATCCAGCAGCAATTGTATTCAATTTCTCAAAATAGTGATGACTTCTCTACGTATTACACCAAATTATCAAAGATTTGGGATGAACTTCGTATCATTCAAGATGTTCCTGCTTGTTCTTGTGGAGCTAGTGCTAAAATTCACAAGTTTCTTGAGGAACAGAGACTCATTCAGTTGCTTATGGGACTTAATGATAGCTACAAAATCATTAGAGGCCAGATACTCATGATGCAGCCTCCACCTTCACTTTCAACTGCTTATTCCCTAATCATTCATGAAGAGCGCCAACGAGATATCAATAATCCAGTTACAATCAACACCGAAGCCATAGCTATGCAAGCTGCTTCTACGACTTCACAAAATTCCTCAGGCGGTTCCAATAAAAAGTCTCTTACATGTACTCACTGTAAAAAAGGAGGTCACAGTAAATCTCAATGTTACCGGTTGATAGGTTTCCCACCCAATTTCAAGTTTACAAAGCCCAGATCTGAAGAACAAAAGTCAATTGCTCACAGTGCTACATCTGTTCCTCCTCCCTCTAGCAACATTACTCCAGAACAGTATCAACAGTTGATTCAACATTTGAACAACAATAATCTTCATCCTCCTTCTCATGCAAATGTTTCCATTACTGACAACTCCATGAATCCCGAGGGTAAAACCTTCTCTTTTAAAAGCTTTGTTGCTAATGTTGCTAAATCTTCTGCATATCTTCATAAACATCATTCTTGGATTGTTGATTCTGGGGCATCGGATCATATGTGTTCTAATAAAGCTTTCTTTCTTTTTCTTAACCCTATTAATCAGCCTCATTCAATTGGCATGCCTAATGGTCAGGATACTTCCGTTTCTTACATAGGAGATGTACAATTACATACTTCTATCATCTTACATGGCGTTTTGTATGTTCCAGACTTTCAATACAACCTTGTGTCCATTTCCAAATTAACAAAACAATTGAAAACATTTTCTATCTTCACTGATGAGATGTGTCTCTTGCAGGACCCTTCCTTGCAGACTAAACTTTCTCTTGGCGTCTTTGCTAAACGGATCAACGATTTATATGTCTTTGATCACACTCATTTTCGACAAAATTTCTCTTACAGTTTTTCTGTTTTTTCTTCATTACCGATTGTCAATTCATGTATGAATACTTCTGTTTCTAGTTCATCTACTATGACATGGCATAAACGCTTGGGTCACATTCCTATTCAGAAACTTCATTTGTTGTCTTTGTCATCTTCAAAATGTAATAAAGATGTTGAATCTTGTGAAATTTGTTCAAAATCCAAACAACATCGTCTACCCTTTCCTACTAGTTTGTCTACAACTAATGCTCCTTTTCAATTAATACATGTTGATGTTTGGGGACCGTACAAACATGCTACTTTCGATGGTTTCAAATACTTTGTTACCATCGTTGATGATTATAGCAGACATACTTGGATACATTTAATTACTCACAAAAGCTATGCTTTCTCTACACTAAAAGCATTTATTTCTTTTGTTCAAACCCAATTTAAGAGTAACATAAAGATGATTCGGACTGATAATGCCTTTGAGTTAGGCTCAAGTCATGAAGGAATTTCTTTTTTTAGAGATAAAGGCATCATTCATCAGAAATCCTCTCCTTATTCCCCTCAACAAAATGGAATTGTTGAGAGGAAACATAAGCATATACTAGAGATTGCTCGTGCTCTTTATTTTCAGTCTGGCCTTGGTATTGCATATTGGGGTGAATGCGTCAAAACATCTGTTCATCTTATCAATCGTCTACCCACAGAAGTTCTTCATAACTTGTCTCCATTTGAAGTCCTCTTTAAAGAAAAACCTTCTTTACAGCAGTTACAGGCCTTTGGCTGTTTATGCTATGTTTCTACTGTTTCAGTCGGTAGAGACAAATTTCAGCCAAGGTCACATCCATGCATCTTTATTGGTTACCCTTTCGGACAGAAAGCCTATAGACTTTTAAGTCTTTTAACCAAAACAGTCATAATCTCAAGGGATGTCAGATTTTTTGAACACATCTTCCCCTTACTTCATTCTCCTTCTCCCCTTGTTAGTTCCTCAGTACCCTCTTACATTCCTTTTCCTACCAATGAAGAGAATGATAATTCAGTTCATTTGTCCCCAAATTCAACATCTCCACAGACAGCTTCCAATCCTTTACACAACCAGATTCCTCGTACAAGACCAATTCGCAATAGACATCCTCCGGCTCGCCTTCAGGATTATGTATGTCCAACCGTTAATTCTCATCATGACACATGCCAACATACAATCACTAACTTCTGTATTGCTCATTCTAATTCACCTCAATCTACAACTCCATATTCTTCACCAACTGCCTTTGCTTTTCATGCTAACACAATCATTAAAGAGCCTGCTTTTTATCATGAAGCAAAAGGCATACCTGTTTGGGAAGAAGCCATGGCTAAAGAACTAAAAGCTTTGGATGATAATGGTACTTGGGATATAGTTAAACTTCCAAAAGGAAAGAAACCAATAGCTTGTCGATGGGTTTACAAAGTGAAATACAAATCTGATGGATCTCTTGAAAGGTGTAAGGCTCGCCTTGTGGCCAAAGGATTCACTCAAAAAGAAGGCATCGACTTTCACGAAACCTTCTCTCCTGTGGTTAAGTTCAGTTCCATTCGATGTTTGGTTTCTCTTGCTATTAAAAAAGGATGGAATATTCATCAATTTGACGTGAACAACGCTTTTTTACATGGTGATCTCCATGAAGAGGTTTATATGCGCCTTCCTCCTGGTTATCACTCTCCTTCTTCTTCTTCTGTTTGTAGACTAAAAAAGAGCCTTTACGGTTTGAAACAAGCATCCCGCCAATGGTATGACAAGTTGTCTCAAGCTCTTTTCCTTAAAGGGTATAAACGTTCATCCAATGATTATTCGTTGTTTCTCAAGAAATCAACTCATTCAATCGTGATAATTGCAGTTTATGTTGATGATATTCTAGTCACATGTGATGATCCAACTGAAATTGCACAAATTAAATCATCCTTACATGACCAATTTCAGATTAAGGATTTGGGCAATATCCATTATTTCCTTGGTCTTGAATTTGATTCTATTAGCTCCGGGATGATTGTTCATCAACAAAAATTTATTAAAGAGTTATTACAAACGTATTCCATGATGGATTGTGCTCCTGTGAATATGCCGCTTCCTTCAAAAGTTCATTTAACTCCCATTATGGACTTCCCATTGTATGATCCAACAGTCTATCGACAGTTAATAGGGAAGTTGAATTTTTTACTTCATACTCGTCCTGACATTGCATTCTCAGTACAGTACCTTAGCCAATTCAATCAGACACCTTCACAGGCTCATTATGATGCTGCATTACATGTCCTACGATATCTCAAAGGTTCTCTAACTAAAGGGTTACATTTTAATAACAACTTGGATTACAAGCTTGAAGCTTTTTGTGACTCTGACTGGGCGGCTTGTCCATTAACACGAAGGTCAATTAGTGGGTTCTTTATTCTCTTTGGAGGTAATCCTATATCCTGGAAGTCAAAAAAGCAAGTAACCGTTTCGTTATCTTCAGCCGAGGCTGAGTATCGGTCTATGCGCCGAGTGTGTGCCGAATTGGCGTGGTTAAGTCGACTGTTCAATGAGTTTCAAGTTAATGATATTATTCCGATACCGTTAAAATGTGATAACATGGCAGCTGTGTACATTGCCAATAATCCAGTATTTCACGAGAGGACGAAACATATTGAGCTCGACTGCCATTTTGTGCATGAAAAGCTACAAGAAGGTCTTATTTCATTAAGTCATGTCAATACCCACGATCAGCTTGCAGACGTTTTCACCAAAGTTCTTAATGGACCTCATCATCAGCATGCTATATCCAAGCTTGGATTACAGCCGTACCCTCCAGCTTGAGTGGGGGTGTCAAACTAACTGATTTAACTGCCAAGGGCAGATATGTAATTTACTCAATCATTTCTGTTTTAAGTTTGTTAGGTCTGTTGCTGATGTCTTGTATATATTTTGTTTCCATTTCTTCTTTGTAATCTAACGAGAAATCAAGAACAAGTTTCTCCCTCTCTCTTTCTCTCAACTCAAATTACAACAATTAAAGGCCATGTCACCGAACCAAAGATATTAGAAAAAAATAGTATTTACATGCGTTCCCACTTTTATAGACGTAAACAAGTCTAAGTCCATGACTTTATCCTGAACACTTTTAATCAACTTGACCAAATCAACCCAAATAGAGTATACATCGCATCTCAGTATACACAAATGTAATTAGTCGTTAACACCAAAGATAGGTTTGATCACGTTGACCCATAAAGCCTTTATAAAATTTAAAAATCAAAATTTACACTTCTACAACAAGACTATAATGAATACAGATAAACTTCCAACTCCGAGCCCACCGTCTTATTTGCTCACCAAAACTTTCTTCCACTTTATCTACATAAGATTATACATTTTAAAGGATTCCTAAACAATCCTAGAAACCATCTTATACTTGTTTGAGGCTCTACCTCCACCCTCCTCTATTTCTTGAGTCAATTTCAATGTACAATGAAGAAAATATTATGTTGTTGATCTTATTGGCAATCTCGTAGCCCTTCATTCATTCTCTGTATGGATCAACTAAATATATTATTTGTTTTAATAATTAGTCTCCAACATCAAATGCCCACCCTTATTGAGGTAGTTTTCTAAAGATCATATGATTGATTTTTCTTGATTTAATTGTGTTTTAATTGGATCCTTAGTTTTTTGGGATAAATTCTAAAACGTCAACCTTTTCTTTTGTTGTGTTGAACTATGAAAACTGTTTTAACAACAATTCTTGATAGCAGTATTAAGCCAATTTTAGAACATTAGATCGCAAGAAAAATTTGATTTTGGTTTATCTCTATCACTTTCTTAATATTTTTGGAAGTAGTTAAATAATTTAATTGTTAAATTTGATTTGTAATGGTTTTATGATATAATGCTCTTGCTTTTGGTTAAGCAGTAGGATAATTATTTTTACAAATGTATGCAAAAACAATGTTATCATGAAAGTCGTGTTCAATAGGATTGAATGTATTGCTCTAGCCCAAATAGTTTATGCTTTTGAATGGCCGAATGTGTTCTTGATTGTTTTTTGTGTTCATAATTAAATTCTAATTTTTGGTCCTATTATTTTTCCAAAAGTTTTTGTAATAGTTAGACCCATATATTTCCACGTTATTGTAATACTTGTGATTTTAATGGATTGTATTGAGAGTCAAGTTGTAAATTTTCAATTCAAATGTTGGAGTTAATTAAATTGAGCTTGATAGCAAACACAAGGATGATCGCTTTATAAAGGATTTAATATCAAAATTAACTGAACTTTACTTAAATGTTTCGTAGATGGCAATAAAATCTATTAACATTTTTCCCCTCTGAAGGAAGAGTTAAATGACATGAACATCTCTAACTACTATCATAACCTATAGATAGTCCTCAAATACGAGAATAAGTTGCATGCCATTAATTCTCCACTTCATAACACACCTCTTGATAAATTGTCAATTGCTGATCGAAATGAATGGTTCAACCATTTCAATGAGAAGCTTGATATAACATCCCTAGCTAGTGATGTTAATTATGACCTCTAGCCCCCTAAAGGCGTATAAAAATCTTGATGCATTTGAAGGGTTAATCTACTTAAACCCCTTCTTAAATCTAAAGTGACCCTCTTAAAATTACCTATATATATTTCTAAAAATAAATGTTATCATTAGCTAATTATTATATCTTTTAGATAATCATAATAATATTTTTTATTTTTATAATTCTAATAATAATAATAATAATAATTAGGTAATCATAAACTCTTTTTTATATTATTTTTTTATAAATGCATGTAAAGCTTAATAAAATAATGCATAAAATTTAAAGTTTAATATAGAAATTACATAATATTTTAAAAAATAATTTATATTTTAATACATAAAATATTTTAAGTTGCCGCTAAAAAAAGTCGCATCTATTGATGTCGCCGCTAATGTTCGTTGCCGCTAAAAAAGACGGTAAAAAGACGTCGCTAAAAAGTTTTTGCTAAAAAAACGTCGTTATTGCTCAAAAGTGCCGGCAATACATTTCGTCCTTAATGTGGGTATGTCACATCTATTGATGTCGCCGCTAATGTTTGTCTCATCTCCGGTGATGACATGTCACCGATAGTACTTTTCGTCGGTAATGAGTTCAACGTGTCGCCGCTAATATATTTTTTTTAAATAGTAAAACAAGACTACTCTTTGTCGAAAACGTAAAACTATTAAAATATGACTCTAACAATCAAATAAAAATTTCAATAGGCCGAATATATATTGATAAATAAATTTATTAGGTGATAGTTTTATAGAATGATAAACTTGATAATTTAATTTACGTTTAATATATTTAAAATTTTAATTAAAAAAATTTGATGTTAAAAAATGATGTTTTAAATAGAAAAGAAGGTAATTTATTTCAAGACAATGACAATTAATAAATAGAAAGTAAACAATCATCTTTCATGTTTTAATATTAAAATTATAAAATATATATATTATTTTAATAATTAAATCAAAAAACTGGAAAAATAAAAAAGAAAATGGAAGATTAGACGTGTTGGAGTGGTAGGAAAGAGAAATAGGAAAGAAAAAAGATGCGACTACCGGTCAAAATCAAATTTATAACCACTTTTCCATCATTACGGGGTCAATTTATGAAAAATGAGGTTTTGATAGTATCACCCCATTTGAAATGATTAGTAGGCTTAAAAAAATTCAAAAACAAGTTACATCATAATAATTCGAGATTGAAAAAAAAATATAATGGGATAATAAAAAAGTTGAGAATATTTGTTAAGACTTTCATTTCTAACATGAAGGATCAAGTCGATCAATTAGATAGAATCAGTTCTTTAGTTTCCATCGAGATGGAAAATATGCTTCAATTCCAAATGATTTTTGGCCTTGAGCACTAGATAAAGTACATTCATTGTTGACATCATTTGTTGGAAGAAAATTAAAAGATTGCATCTTTCATAAACATGAAAAAAGGTTATAAGAAAAATAATGATAATTTGAATGTTAAATGAAGATGAGTTTCCATGAACATTGTTCTTCGACCTATGAATAATAAGAACTTTCAAATAATGTTGATAGATTCCATTCGGGGGATACAGGGTCATTGTAAGTAGAATTTTCATAGATTTTCACTTTTCTTGTTTCTTAAGTATAAGAAACTAATTTATGATGTTATATAATTTTGGAGTGGCTGATTGGATCATCATACCTCTTCATACAAGAATCAAGAAGAAACGGTGTAGATCTTAGAGATATCTAGGGACCATGCTACATAACACATTCCATAGTTACTAGAAGAAAACATGTTGGGCCCATGAACTATAGGCAAAGTCGCAACAGAAAACCACCAGGAATTCGAGTTTTCAACAATGTTTCGAAATAAAATAAGGAAATACTGATTCCAAGTATTTGTTCAAAAATTATGAATCAAAAGGTTTAACGTAAACCATTTTAACACCTAAGAACTAATTAATAGAGATGGAATCTAATATATATGGATCAAAACTATGATTGTGGAGATGAAGTATAGAAGACCATTCAAGTATATTACTTAGTTGATATTCTCTTAGCAACGAGTTTGTTCAAAGTGCACACCATAAATGATTTTTACCAAACACTTGAAATACAATCAAAAGTATTAGAACAAAGTTGGGTCAATGCACAAACTAGTTTAACCAGAACATGCGAAGAAACAAGAAACCCATATTCAAAATTGAACAATAATTTTCCAGTTCAAAACCAATAAATAAATCATAAAAAAACTTGATTCACAAAAAGCAGTCCGTGAAGAAACATATTTGATGGGAGTCAAAAGCCTAATCTCAATCAAACAAGAGGATCTAGAGTTAGAAATTTTATGAAATGACATACTATGAAATAATTTGTAAGGCGTTGTAGAATACTTATTTACAAAATTAGTTTAATATCAGGCCAAATGACATATGTAGTATGAGGGTTAGAAATTACCAAAACAATGGATTTTTTTTTTGAAATTACTTGGGCTTGTCCTCATCACATAGATGCAAGTAAAAGAATGGAAATGAATGAATCTAAAAGAGAAATTGATAAATGTACTCATTTATTCCATGTAATTTGTCACACTACAGTGTCTTATTCGTTATTGAAATACGGAAATAACAAAATAAGAGCAACAAAACACAACTTTATGATCGAGAAAAAAATAACTCAGAATGTGATTATAGATGGAAATGGCTTCCCTTTCGCCAATAAACCAAGTTCTTCATAATTTTTTATGGTGTCAATAATGTTTTCTTCCAATGGCCTATAACTCCATCCTAAATTCAACAACTTTTTCGAGCTGAGAAGTGCACGCCCAGATTTCTCCATAAAACTATCAATAATAGATCATATTTATTAGTACAAGTGATAAAAATTGATTAGAACCACAATAAAAATAAGGTAGTTGATTCGTACACAACATTTTTTTTCCATACACAACAATTTATGCTTTAGGTGTGTTGTACAATATAGATAAAAACATATTATTGTTGTGTTTCACAAAAAATTGTTGTGTACGGATCGGCTCCCTAAAAATAAAAAAGGCCTAAAATGCAAAAAGTTACTCTTCCAACAACATCTGAGTTGACTCAGTTTGTCCAACAAAATCATGTATATAAAGGCCCACTAGGTGGCTGACATTAGAACCTAATGCCTGAAAGGAGAACCCAATATACAAAGATCTAATGGTTGATAACGCAAGTTTTGGAAGTTATTGGGTGAACTTACGTTTTAGGATAACTGTATCCTGGAAAAAAACTCGCCATCTTTGCAATAAATTCCTTTGTCCGCAGCGAGTATTGAGAGCATATGTATCTCCCTTTGGATTTAGGATTCTCGTATAAAAGTAAAATTGCCTCTGACAAATCACGAACATCTACATATGGACGTTCACTATTCTCCATTGTGTCCCTTATGGTTCTACCTTCATCTTGAACCACATAGAAAATGAAAAGCATTCTTTATAATTCCAACTAAAAAATGTATGAAAATAATTCTAAATTTTGTGATAAAAGTTATAGTTCATTTTAGAGGTGAGCATGGTATGCTACCTAGTATTTTTCCCCAAATCATGTATCGTACGAAGTATAATTGGTAACAAATTTTGTTACCAGTATCGTACAAATATACATTGTACCAACTTCTTTGAATACCAAGAACTTCGGTTCGTACAAGTTGGTAATGAGATATACCAAGAGCACGAACTATTTATTAAGTTGAAAAAATGTAAAAAAGAAGTTTTTTTATACAAATTGCTAACGATATCTCAAAGTTACTTTGTAACTGTATTTAAAAACTAATATATATATATATATATATATATATATATATATATATATATATATATATATATATATATATATATATATATATATGTGTGTGTGTGTGTGTGTGTGTGTGTGTGTGTGAAAAATAATTGGTTGTTCCCCGAAAATCATGGTACTAAAACAATTTATGACTACGTGCCAAAACTATTCAATTGGAATGATACTTTCAGTCAAACATGTTTATTACCAAACATATTGACTACCAACTTTATTGGTTTGGTTGGAAACACATTGATTGTTTTTTTAGTGAAAATATGACAACCATAGTTTTTGAGATTCATTTGAATAAGAGAGGAAATTTGGTTCACATTTTTTTGTTGGAAAGAAGTGGAATTGTACAGAAAAAAACTTGAATGTAACTTCAATCTAACAATATGGTTGGTATATCATAATTGAGAAAGGATCGGACGAGTCATTCATAAAAAAAAAAAAAAAAACATATGTTTGATTTTTCTGATGGAATAGGGTGGACTAGGTTTTTAAATTTCAATTAGTTTGCAAGGAATTTTTTTTCCTTTCCATTATGGAAGAGAATAAATCAATTACAATATATCCTTTTTATATAGTTTGTAATTGGAATGAAACTTTATTTTCCAAAATTAGCTAAAAATTAAACTTTTTTTTTTTGTTATGATTGTATTCTGGTTTTAATAAGCTTTTATTATACATAAAGTTTATTTTTTAAAAAATTCATAAACTATAAATTAGATAATGTATAGAGTAGAGTTAAATTATACACTATATCAATAGATGAATATATACAAATAAAATTAAAATCATTTCATTCCTACCCACCAATCAAATATTATAACATTGCTTATCCCATTGCATTTATGTATTTACCATTTTCATTTCAATGTTTCGTTATTGTGTCCACCCAACCAAAGTTGGCATGGAATGAAATTCAAGTTCATTCCTTCATATTTATATGTTTGGTCTAAAGATATATTTGGAACTGAAATGTATATTATTTTAATTATTACAATTATATACAATTGCCCTTATTCAATAATAATAATAATTATTATTATAATACAATTGTAATATCCTAATATATAGTTATGAAACAATAATGATAATAACAATAATTATATCAATATGGAAAATAAAATACAAACAGGAAAATATGGAACATGGTGGCTGGGTATGTAAATGGAAACACACACTCAACAACAATCATCAAGAAATATTGCAACTTATCTAAACTTTTGATAATCAAAACTCAAAACTGAAAACTTCACAAGGCATGTCATCCTATTTAAAAACCTAATAGGAATGTTAATGAATTAAGGACAACTAAAACATAAAACAAAGAAATCAAAACCCTAAAAACATCCATAATATGCGTCTCCAACTATATCCTAAAATTTTACACAAAAAGTCTGGTCGAAGGCGTAAGCTGGAACAGTGGGCTTGACCCCTCCGGTCAATTGGTCGGATGTTAATAACGTATATGATTATTTCTATATAGTTACAAGTTAAATTAGAAAAGTTATAGGGTTAGTATATGATTCCTTTATATTTATTATAAATAGTCTTTTGATTAGTTTATTAGGAAGGTACTGAAAGTACGAATTATATTTACATATTACTCTTAATCTAGTTAGTCTTTAATCCTCTAAATGGTATCAAGCGTACTTTTAATTTTGAGACACTACAATCATGAAAAACATATATTTTATTGATTTTGCTAAGACAAGGAATTTAACTATGAACATATGATGAAGGATATTCTAATCATGAATGAAAAAATGACTTGCATTGAAACCATGATGCATGCAGCAGGAGAATAGCAGACATTACAACAGCTAGGATGAATGTGATGGAGAACAGCCCGTGCTAAATTCTTAACAAAGCAACCAACTCGCGAGAATTCAATGGTATAAATATTGTCAGGTATAGGTTGGGAAACTGACAAAAGATTTTTAGTAAACTTGGGTCGAAAAGAACATTTTTTTTTTTTTAAGTTTGAGGGAACACTTGCGTAATTAAGGGTTAATTGGCCGATATGGAAAATATTTAGAAGGGTACCATTTCCAAAAACTTTGTTAGATCATTATAGCTAGGGAGTAGCATCGTCAATCAACGAAGGATCAGAATGTATATGGACTAGGGAACTTGAGCCTAGAATCCTAGAATCAATTATATGATAAATATCAGGCGGTGAATATCCAATTAAGTGACCGATAACCATGAGGTTACATGAAACAAAGCCAAGATTGTTGGGTGGAAGCCTAGAAAGGTGTCCATAGCTGGAAAACATATTTGGCCAATGTATACTTTGCTTTCGATAATTAAGACAGGGAGCCCACTAATATTAGATCCTATAGTGTGTGATCAAAATAAGGTCGAGCCCATTTTGAAATATAAATTGGATCTGATATATTACGTTCAAAACTAGAGTTGCTTTGTTATATTGAAGTTATGTAGGATCCTGATCTCTGAATCAATTATATTGATCTTGGAACATTGTTTATAAGGTATTTTGATCTCTGTAACCAACTTCATTTTTGATTTATTCTGAACACTGTTTATAAATGGTGACAATATGAACTATATGATATGACGAAGTTCAAAATAGTATTATTAATTTCAAACGTCGTTAAGAATTTAGAAGTATCTTCTTGTACTCTTGAAGCGGTTGTGCAATATTTGATTTTCAAAGGAAAAATTGATCGAAAAACATGTAGGAATGGTTTTCTTTGTATTGAAGAAATAAAGATATCAAAGGTATGTATAAAAAAGATGATTAATACCCGGCTTTTATGTTGGTTGAATGAAAGAAAAGGAACTGATAAATAGGCCTTATAGTTTTAAGTGAAATATGAACAAAAAATAAAAGAACGAAACCTAGTGGTGAACCTTCTACCTTCTCGTGGCCCTATTGGTGGGCTGCCATGAAAAGTGAGTTTCCTGCGTCACAATACAACCATACTTGGGTATTAGTTCATAAACCCTCAAATGATAATGTTCTGGGCTGTAAATGGGCCTTCTAAATTAAACGCAATCTTGATGAGTCTGTTAACCAATATAAAGCAAGACTTGTTGCTAAAAGCTTTCTTCAACGCCGACGCGATCTCCATAAATATGTTTTACTATCTAGGGCTATGATATATATATCATCAAACATGCCTTATTTCCACTAAATTTGTAGTTGACAAAATTGAAGATTCCATAGCACGACGCCACGACCTCCAAGGAAAGTCAAATTACTTCGTCAAAAAGAATTCATAACATGTCACGTAATTCAGTTACAGTAGCGGATTGCAGCCTGAAGCAAAGTAGAGGTGCAAAATAGTAGTTCGCTATTACGGCTTTCTTGTAGATACAATATTGGGCTTTGGGCTGAGTGTCCTACAAACAAAATTTGGGCTATGCGCTATTTTTACATACATTACATCAACTGTGGGCTTTGGGTTTGTTCCAATCGGTGGAAATCGTTAGGGCTTTGGGTTTGCTTAATCTGATCGATTACCAAGGTTAGGGGTTCATGTGGGAGATTTTCAAATTGTGGTCATGACTGCTACCTTAGTTTGTAATAACTGCTTATGATGCAGAATGTAGTCAAATGGAAATTTGTAATTCCATTTCACTAAATTCCATCTGATTTGTGTACATTTTGCTACGAATATTGTGTACAATATTTTAAGGTTTTAAAGTTATTCCAGTGGAAAGTTTATTTAAGACTACAAAAATCTATTTTTTGAGAACTCCATATTAATGATCTGAAAATATGGATCGAAGATGATGACTGACCTTTCATGTAGCTCAGAATAAGTAAGCTAGTGGTATTTATGGTGGACTGCAACATTGGGCCGATGACAAAGGCTGGACAAACTGTTACAACAGTCAGATCATCACGTTTGTCATTCTCCAAAGCTTGCATCTCCGCTATTGTCTTGGACACGGCATACCATTGCTAAAAACGACAATACAAGTTTTTTTATAAGTTAATTTATAGTTTCAATCACGAAAATGATCTTTAGGATAAATAGTGATACGATACTTGAAGCGATTTGGCATATTCTATATCTGTCCAGCAGCTTTCATCCATTTCCTGGTCCGAGGGCCATTGGGGATTCAACAAGACAGCAGATGCAGAAGAGACCACAACAATTTTCTCCACTTTAGCATTTAAACATGCATTCAAAACGTTTTGTGTTCCTATTATGGCAGGATCAAGCAGTTCCACCTGTCATGTCAAGTTTTGGTTGGATCATTGCCAAAGCCAACAAATATTAGTCGATACACCAATCATCTTGTCGCTTTAGACCGAAGAAAGGTCAAGCTTTCTATGGCTATTTTCGACAATATGAGGATTAGGAGGGTATTTATTTCTTTTGCACATGCACAGACAAAAGATCAAAAGAAGTAATTACCTGGGGATTAGGTACATGTCGGCCAGGAACAGGAGAGGCAACATGAAGAACCCCGGTGCAACCAGCAAAAGCAACACAAAGATCTTCATACTCCAACAAGTCTGCTTTAAAAAGCTTCAATCTCTCTTCAGCATTTTTCAACTTCTTTAGATGACCATTCTTTTTCTCATCACCTTCAAATCAATTACTTTCCCAATTCAGCAAAACACACGGACACACACACACACACAAACACATACACACACACACACACACATACTAGGAGATCATATTGTTTACCCAATACACATCAAGATTATGTCTAAATACTAGGTCAACGCTTTGCCAGAGGAACATCATGAATACAAACCACATCAAACTTCAAGAAAGTGATAAAGCTTATTAAAGCAAGATTATGAATAAATATTTAGTTTGAGAATAGAAAGCTTATGAAACGAAACGAAGGAAAGCACATACATGGGTCTCTAACAGTTCCATGAACCATGTAACCTTTGGAAAGTAAAAGCTTCACAACCCATGAAGCAATATAACCTCCTGCTCCTGTAACACACACTCTCTTCATCTTCTCTGTGTCTTAGTTTTCAACCTTCAACTAATAATTAAAGCTTGATTTGTTCAAGGATTTAATCTACATGTACATATACACAGATACATTGATAAACAGATGTATAAATGGTATTTTGTCTTATTACATGTAGCAATCAGAGGTGGGACATACATGTAATATCAAAGTTTGTTAGAATATTTGCACATGCCTAAATAATATAACATCCCAAGACCAAGTTTTCAGAATAAATTAACAATTAAGTAGATAAACGTGTTGACATAACAATTAACTAAAGCATCTGTGTACCTTAACTTCTCGAAAAGTCAAGCATAAGGTTGAAGCAACTGGAGGTGTAAGGATAGAAAGAGAAACAGAAACGCGAAGAATGATGATCAAGCTAAACATGGCGTCATAGAACTCTCTCGAGAGAACCTGAATAAATAATTAAGCCAAATTACAACAATAACTACACCAAGCACTTATTCACAAACGAGACAGGCATCATAATCAACAAAATCACATTGAATACTCGTATGCGGGGAAGTAGAAACTTGGAATTTTAAAGCAAAATCAAATAAGAATATTCAAAGCAAAAGTTGACCTGATCACAGAGAATTTTAAAAGTCGAGTATGTTGAAGTAAACAATGCATGCTTCTACCTAAACACTAGGAATGGGTCCTACTTCAATCTTATGTTAAAAAAAATATTTTTATTTATTCGTTTATACAGCTAATTAATACTATTAGTCAACAATTAGTTTATCAAATTTAGTAATTTTATCTATAAAAACTTGATAAAATATCATTTTTGTACAAAAAATATAAAATTACATTGTTTATATATATGTATATACACACACACATATAGTTAGGATTAAATAAGAATGATATTTATTGTGTGATTGTAAGATCATTTTTTGACCATTGGATTGAAAAAATGAGTGACTTTGATAATAGTGACATTTTTGTAAATAAATTGAAAGAATATATAACCAACTGAAATAAAAGGGATAATGGTATTAACATCAATATATTAAACCTATAAATTAGGAAAATATTATGTTTTAAATAACAAAACCTAGAATCACGGGAACACGATCCTATTATCATATATCAATCACATATACATAAACACATTAGACGTTAAAGAAGTTACGATTGTTCTTTCCAGTGGAATGTCCTATGTTTATTATATGAAACTGAGTTTTAGCATACATATTCTTGGAGAATTTATAAGCATTTTTAGCACAATATATCAAACCTATAAATTAGGAAAATATTATGTTTTAAATAACAAAACCTAGAATCAAGGGAACACGATCCTATTATCATATATCAATCACATATACATAAACACATTAGATGTTAAAGAAGTTACGGTTGTTCTTTTCAGTGGAATGTCCTATGTTTATTATATGAAACTGAGTTTTAGCATACATATTCTTGGAGAATTTATAAGCATTTTTAGCACAAGTATTCTCGAAGAATGGTATATTGGTAAAGTATCTGTAAAGAAAAAAGGAAACTGGGAAAGGAATATGCGTGTTATATCACCAAAAGAAGAATACTACATTCTTAAAGAATGTGCGTGTTATAACAAAGAAATAACAACCCCCAATCCATTCTTAAAAAAATTGCATGTTATATCGCCCAAAAAAAACAACCCTTGTATTCAATTCTTAAAGAATATGCGTATAACAACACTGAATTAAACAAACCATGTATTCCATTCTTAGAGAATATGTGTGATATAACAAGGAAAAACCAAGCCCTGCGTATGAATACCATGAACACCATGTCTTACATTCTCTAAGAATACAAACATATATTCAAACAAGCAATATGTAAGACCCGTTTCCAAGAAGTTGTGTTATTTAATAAAAATGTAAGTTTTATAGAAATAGGGAGATAGCGGCGCTATCTAAGGGATAGTGACACTATCTGAGGCGAGATAGTGGCAATATCTATAGGATAGCGACGCTATCTTAGGTAGATCGTGGTTGGCCATTATCTGGGGATAGCGACGCTATCCGCCGCTGTTTTTACCAAAACCCTAGATATCAGTCTTTGGGTCATATTTAAGGATCCTAAAACCCTAACAGGTCATTATCCATTCATTTCATCATTGGGAGCTCTAACAACGTCTTGGAGGCTTGAGAGAGAGATTTTGGCTCCATAGCTCATTTTAGAAGGTTGTGTGAAGAAGAAGAGGTTGTTTGGTGGTGCATGGTGGTATCCTTCACGGTTGGTTCAGCAAGAGTTTCATTTTTTGGATCATTGTGAGTAAAAGCTTATTCCTTTTTGTGTTTCTAAGGTTGTCCTAGTGGTTATGAAGACTTCAGGTGGATTTTGGTCTCTTTGTGATGTTGTTTATGGATTGGATTGATAAAGGTCGGAACTTTATATCCCTAAGACCTTCTTTGGAGCTTTTGAACTGATTATCAGAGTAAGCCAAGCCTCCTTGTGTGCTTAAGCTTGGATTGTTTCATTTTGGATAGTATGAGATTTGACATGCACGTCAATAAAGTTTGAATTTTTATGAGGTTTCAGACCCATGGGACGAGTTCTGGAAGGTTGTAGCCTCTGCCTTAATGGATTAAGTTTCAGACCTATAGGACCTAAGTATGAGATTTTCCATGCATGTTTCCATTTTGTGTTAAAACATAAATACGTTATTGTTTAGGGTTAGAAATACAAATATATTTCCTAGTGGGTTACCTGTGGAATGCAAAGCGCGGGCGATGAACATAGGGTGTGGTAAATAATTTCTTTTTTACTTATGAGTTGGCAAGTAGACGAATGGTTTATTTTCGATGATTGGTTTTATTTTGGCAAGTACACAGATAGCTTATTTTTTGACGATTAATTTCATTTTCGACAATTTGTTAGATCCTGATACTTGTTAGTAGGGTATTCGCCCGATGCAGCCGATAGCAAATGAGAGGGCGGTGAATATTTATTTTCGACACTTATTTCCCTTTAGGAGAGGGTCAAGTACTTTTATTTTGGTAAATGACGTTCTTTCGATAATAGTTTATACGAGGTGATTAGTTCCCTTTCGGCTTTCAACATACTTTTATCTAACACCTATTTAAAGCAACCTACTTTGATATACCAACGAACCAACGATCTCACAAATTACATATTCCTCATTGACTACCTACAGTGAACTTTCAAATTACCTTCTAACTACAGTACTCCAACATTAGGGACATTCCTCATAAAATCATCTTACTTTTAGAATAATAAAAAAACGTATTAAGTTCAATATATTTTAAGATATAAAAAAACGTGAAAATCGAAAAAGAAACATGATTCTTAATGTGTGAACATCAGTTCTCAGAATTCTTAATCTTTTAGTGGTTCACATTCGAACCCTTTCCACATATACACACACACATACACACACACACACATATATATATATATATATATATATATATATATATATATATATATATATATATATATATATATATATATATATATATATATATATATATATATATATATATGCTCGTTGTGAGACCCGTGTATTACACGGGATGATACAAAAAAATTGTTAAATAAGGAGATCTAAACATTAATTATTTTACATAAGAAATTTCGACAAGAAATGACGAAATTGGTATATACGTCATTAAATTAAACACTAAAACATAATACTAACTTGAAGGAATACTTAATTTTGATAAAGTAATTATTGATTACAATTAAAAGAACTAAGAAAGGAAACAAAATGCAAAATAAACACTCATCAAAGTGCATAATAATCATAGCAGCAAGAGTTCAGACAAGAAAACAATTAAGGTATTTTTGAAAATTATGTGAGATTTAACGACTGTGTTTTCAAACTGCTTCTTTATATTTAAGGGTTATAACATAAAAACTACTGTAGTTTGGCCAAAATTCCGGTTTAACCACTATATTTCTTTTTGTTCCATAAAACCACCCATATTTTCAAAGAATTCCATAATGACTACTATTCATTTTATTTTATAACTTTTAAGGATTATTTTCATCGAAAGATTATGTGAAAACTTCTGTATCGACAATTGAAGCAAATATTGGAACCTAATTGCAGTGAAAATGATACATAAAGTTGTCTATATGAGATTTTGGTCTTCGTAAGTGCAGCTCTTCGACCACATTATGAATGCATAGGGTGTCCAAGTGAATCCACTAAATTTTGAATGTGACGGGGGGTAAGGAGCGTTCCGAGTTAACAACATACAATCATGACTTTTATTTGTTATAGTGGTCGCAATGGACCTTTTTGAAAATATGAGTGGTTTTTACGAATTTTATTGAAAGTATTGGTGGTTTTTTAGAACAAAAACAAATATAGTGCTTAAACTGGATTTTGGTCAAACTACAGTGATTTTTATGTTATTAGTGCTATATTTAATGTTAAAAAACCAATATTCTTTTTCCAATCCGTTTCACCATTATAAAGCATATGTTATTGTACTAAAATCATCTTAATTTCTCTTTCCAAAAAATCAAAGTAAGAGGACACACTAACCATGTATCGTTGCACCTTACTTCTACCAATTAGAGCATACACTGATGCACTATCTCACGAAAACTCATAAAACAGCAAAATTGAACATCATGACCCCCGAAAGAAAACATATGTTGACCATAATCCTCTGTTTTTACAACGCAGAGAGACTACCGCAAATCCGGTCATATTAAAATGGACACAAATTATGAAAAGTTAACACAAGACTTCCACAACATCTCATGGTCATGATGTCAAGTAATAATAAACAACATTAATTAAGAAAAATCACCAGGTATATAAAAATATTCAAACCATACTTGTAAAGTAATTCGTATCTTAGCAAAAAAGGCCTTGTTTTTCACTAACAAACTTGACATAGTTTCAATTCAATAAAACACTTTATCATTCACAATTTTATTTCAATTCTGGAAAAATTAATATTTCCCATCATCAAAAATAAATTTATCCTAATAAATAATGGTAAAAATGTCATCATTATAAAAAAAGAGATTCAAAATCTTTAGTTTTTCCAAGCATCGGAAAGAAGTGTATTACTCCATGATGTTAATGACTTTTTAGATGAAGCAATGTCAATTTCTGCACCAAGATTTATTATTTTTTCTTTCTCTATGAGATTTGATTACTCGTAATAAAGTTAAGCATCTCATTTACAAAGTTACATTTACAACAAATAATTTGAAACTTTTTGTCATCAAAACCTCAAGAAAAAATGATAAGCCAACGAGCATTCAATTTACAAATTACAGTGACAACATCATGAACCAAATTTAACTATAATCACATTAGTGACAACTTCATAGCAGGACTTTGATGAGCCATAAAAGAACCTTACTCCATCTAAGTCTCTAAATACTACATATTTTCCTCTACAACATTTCAAGAAATTGAAACTAACCCATTTAATATAATTGAAAATTTGAAATTAAATTAATTAAACTTGAAGAGCTTTTTCATTAATAACTGCTTTACATGTGTTCCTGCTATACTGACTTCTAACCGGGTTGACCTTTAGTCTAAAACATCCATTTTCACAAAGTGATGAATATCCAAGCCCTACATGTAATTACCTTCATAATTTCATCATGTAAGATCTATTTTCAAAATTATACTGGGAAAAAATAGAAACTCGAAATTAAGAAAACGCAACTATTAAATAAGAAACTTACCTAAGTCAAACATTTTCTCCATTGTATGTCTAGTAGATAACTAATCTGATCAAGGATCTCTATTTTAATACCATTATGCCCAATCGTATTTCCTTGCATGGGTTCTAATGAAATCCTGAAACAATGGAGCATAAGTATAAAATCTTACCGGTAATAACCCGATATTTGGACAAGTAAATTTCAAAAGCGACAAAACACTAAAGCATGATCACAACCATACATGTGGTCAATTTTGTAATTGAAAGATCAAATATGTAGCTTTCCAATAATGTTTTTTGATTTGGAACAGGACGAGTGTGATCTGACCATTTTATTTCGTTATTGGGACCTACCAGTCAGATCTTTATGTTTCAATTTTGCATGTTTTACTTCCCGAATAATTTGATTATTCAAAGTTCCACAGTCGTTCATACTTTCGAAAGTAAGTAGTGAATTAAGACTGTCATGAATTGAATTGTAGACTGTCTAAGGAGTTAGACATAACAATAGTTTTGCTGCAATGTTCATGAGCACTTAGAAATGGAGATTTGAGTATTGGAAAAACCCACGCTCAGAGAATTACTTCATGGATTATATCACGAGTAACTATGAGACAATAATATCTTATGATCTTGAAACATAGACATATGAGTTGAAATTTGCAAGTCGGTTGTGTATTGATAATGCGTAAACGCATCAGTAACTCGATGGTATAAAACATATTGTTGTGAGCGATTTGATGAGTAAAAGACACAAGCATATGAATCAAAGTTTAGGCGTTCCTTTTTCCCTAACGGGAAAAGCGATATCTGTGGGCCCCTCGGTGATTTGGTGATTGACTTATAGTGCTAAGCCTAGCCAGTACTGAATTGATGTGTTCAATTTGAAGTCCTATATCATCACAAATCATAAACCGTGAAACATAGTATTGGATATTGAGATTGATTATAATCCAAGTCTCATGTCCAAATGATATCTAGTAGAACGGAGGATCGTATGATCACTTATCTTAGGACACATAACTGACTGGGTCAGAGTTCGGCAGCGGCTTTTGGAAGCTACAATTTGCTGGTCAATTTAGAAGCTATATTGAATTATAGTTATAGACTTATCCAAGTGCGAGACTGTTGGATTAGGTGTCTAAGCCATGACTATAATTTAGAAATATACTTGAATTGATAGCAACACAGTCTTTTTGAGTTTTCCTCAAAACCAGCAGAGGACAAGATAACTTATAAAAAGAGAGAGAGAGAGAGAGAGAGAGAGAGATTGATTTATTAATGTATTATGAGGATAATATATTAATTGGAAATCATAATATTTAATTAATGATTAATCAGAAATTAATTGGAATTAATTTTGGATTAATTGGATTAATTAAAAGTGCATGGAGTTGAATTGTAATTGTTCAATAGTTGAACCATAGATAAATATATAATATATATATTTGGACGAAGATATATATATATATATATATATATATATATATATATATATATATATATATATATATATATATATATATATATATATATATCGAAAATATATATATATATATATATATATATATATGGTTATATGGTTAATTATGGTAATGATAAGTCAATTGACTTGTATGATAAAAGGCTTATCATATCAAGAGTTCAAATATGACAGTTATATGCCATATGACTTATCAGTTTTGAGCTATAAATAGATGCCCCCATCACCCCATATATTCACGCCAAAAAGGGGGTTCTCCTCCTTCTCCTCTCTTGTATCTTGCTTGCTTTGGTTCTAGGTGTGAGCCATTAGAGACATGACACTTGTGGTGCTTGCTTCCAAAGCTTTGAAGGTATGAAATTCTTTAAACTGTTTTAGAATATAATTTTAATTATATACCTTAAGTTCTTAGTTATAGATTCAATTGGGAAAAACATAGATCCTTATCAGGGTGCATGTGAACTTAAGATTTAAGCTCGTTGTTTGCATAGAACCCATCATTAAACATAAAAGTATGGCAAGAACTCTAATAGATAAATATGCTTATGATAATAGTTTGTGAAAGGAAACTTATTGAAAATATGACTAAGGGGTTACCTTTTGCTATAGGGAAACCCGATCCAATGAAATAATGTTAGCTAAAATAGTGTAAAGTATGAAGGTATAATATGGGAAAAGTTCATAAGTAGTGAAAGTTGAACACATATGTTTTAGAAAGGAGATATGAAATTGTCAAGAGATATGAAAATTGAAGCTGCTGAGAATGTGGTGGTCGATGGAAAGGGGATTAAATGACAGAAATGAATCAGTGATTCCCACAATTCTCGGAAAAATCTCCTTTTGGCTACCACACAACGTTTCCACACCTACCACATCTTACCATCTGGTTTTTGTATCCCATAAACTACCTCTTACAAGCAGGACATGAACCCTATCAAAAGGGTACATTTCATTTAGAAGAAGGGTACATTTCATTTAGAAGGATGAATCTCATTGCAACTTTGTCATTAACAAGCAATAAACCGGTTACCTTAATGACAAGATTATTGGCAACACCACCAATAAGTAGAGGCCTGCAATTGGCAATACCCATGTTGCAAATATCAGATTCCTGAACAGCCATCCAGAAAAAGCAAACCATAGGAAGAAGATAGTCTACAAAAACAAGTAAACTATTAACGTGATCTTGTTCGAAACATAATAACCACATGCCTTTTGTAGGAAGGAAGAATGGTTTATAAGAATGCACGAAGTAAACAAACACTAACCCCAAAACTTCTTCCTAATAGAGTATCCAGGAAATCGCCGATTTGCTTCCTGTACTGAAAGGGGGGAATTGGATGTTTTAATAGACTGAATGAAATATAGCAAAGGAAGGCGAAAAACATGACTATAAATGATGAATTTAGAAGTAATAAAGAGTGATAAAGACAAACCGTGGGCCAATTTTGACTGAAATTGAGAGTAAATGTGTGCCACCGCTGCGTTATCAAATAATCACGGTCGAGCTCCCTGGCACGATCAGATGCGGATTGTGCGACAGAGGAAAGTCGGCGAGCAACAGAAAACTGGCGGTTGATGTGCTCAGTGGTCTTTTTGGTCTCAGAGAGGAGGTGCTCAAAACCATTATTAGTGCTACGCCAAGCATCTCTCCAGACTTCTCCTGAGGCTATTCGCTTTGGAAAACCATGAAAATCGCTACGCCTAAAAGCTTGAACTCTGATTGAATTAGGTCGCGGCGAATTAGGTAATAATTTGTTGGTGGAAGGATGAAACCGTTGGTTTTCGGGGGAGAGTAGAGGGTGCCATGGCAGGCCTGTCGGTAGGCCCAAAGGGTTTAGCAGAGGTCTCAGAGTTTGACGGAAGACGACGATCGACGGTTAGGCTACAGATGTTGGGAGTCCTTGTGGCTGACGATTGATGGGCAACGTATACGAATGAACTACCTCCACCTCGCCTTCTATGCCTTGATTAATCAATCGAGTTTAGGGTTTAAGAAATTGTCGAGAGATATGAATCAGTGATATTGTATTTCAAATAAAACGGTTCCTAATTTCTTGCTTCAGTTACCCGATCATTCAAAATACATTCAATTTAAATTTAATTTTATTATATTTTATGAAAAATCAGAAAAAATGAGAAAATGACAAGTGTACAAGAGGCCTTAGAAGATGACATGTGGCACTTTGAGATTTTTATTTATTAGGATTATACACACACACACACACACACACACACACACACACACACAAACATTAAGTCCATGTATCTTTTCACCTTGCATTGTCTCCTTGATATTCCGAAAAATCAAAAATAAGAAAATAAGGAGTAATACAACACAAGTTTTGCCTGTTTCATCTCTATCAAAGAGTAACTCAGAATGTGATTTAAGATGGAAATGACCTCCCTTTCTCTAATAAACCAAGTTCTTCATAATTTTTTATGGTGTCAATTATAGTTTCCTCCAATGGCCTATAACTCCATCCCAAATTCACCAACTTTTTTGAGCTGAGCACTGCACGACCGCTTTTCTCTGTAAAACTGTCAATTTGAAGATCAAATTCATCAATGTAATTATTGTACATGGTGCACACCGCCCTACCCCACCCAAGACCATCATTTGACATATAAATTAGGTATAGAGTGCCCTGCTAAGTGGGTGATATAAGAGTTGAGTGCCCACAAGGAGCACAATTTACATTGAAATTGATATTCCCATACTGTCGATCGAGACCCAAACCCTCATCTACTTTTGCAAAGCCATTGCTCCTAAATTGCCCTAAACCTTGCATTCTAGATCCTACTAAACGAGTATATAGAGAGTTTGTTGTGGTTCTTAACACACATCTTAAAAGTTATTAGGCGAACTTACATTTTGGGATAATTATGGCCTGGAAACATGCTCTCCATCTTTTCAACAAATTCCTTTGTCTTAACCAAGTACGATGAGCAAATGTATCTTCCACTGGATGTTGGATTCTCATATACCAATAAAATTGCCTCGGACAAATCACGAACATCTACATATGGACGTTCAACGTTCTCGATTGTGTCCCCTCCAGGTCTACCTTCATCTTGAACCAGTTGGAAAATTAATGACAAGCATATTATTCTTCTATTGACAAAAAAAGATGAATATCAACTTTTTTAGAAAAAGTTATAGCTTTTATAATTCACTTGAACTTTAGGGGAAGTTTAGTTCAATAATCTTTAGGGAAGGAATGAAATTGCCAAAGGAATTGGAATGTAACTGAATCTTGTTAATCCATGCAAATATTAGTTAGCATGGAGTGGAATTGAGTTCCATTTGTTAGGAATTTTATGCTTGGTTTGTGGATATATCTTAGGAATTGGAATGTAAACGATTATAACTATCCAAATTGTATTGAATTGCCATATATCCACTGATTAATAAAATAATAGATTATGATAATAATTGAATAATAATAATAATAATAATAATAATAATAATAATAATAATAATAATAATAGCAAATATTTATAGATTATGATAGTAATTACTACTATGATGGGTTATTATCTATCTTTATCAAAAAGGTATTTCTTCATGTTGCAATTCCACTTAATCTGTAGTTGATAAGATCCAAGATTCCATTTAATTTGTAGTTGATGAAATTCAAGGTTTTAAATGTGAGCGTACGTTTGGTTTGTGATTCAGATGTAATTGAAATTCGAGCTCCAACGAGACATGTTTGGTTGTATATAGATATAATTCACGTCCCTAGGAATCCTTCAAATAGCCAATGACTTCCAGCCTAGCTGGTTCGAGGCACCTGGGTTATATACCCATGTGTGTAGAGGTCTGGGGTTCAATCCTTGTCCAATGCACATGTGGGGGATTTTCCGTTCGGCGAAGCAAGGTGGAGGGGAAAAGCTCGTGGCTTCGGGCCGCCGGCTAATGCCGACCCAGATTACCACGACTGAGTATGCTCAAGTAGATTTGTGCGCCGTTTCAAAAAAAAAAAGAATCCTTCAAATTCCATCATTTCTTTACGTTATTTTTGGAGTAAAAAATAGAGTAAAACATGGTTCATCTCTAATCCAACTCTATTTTTCACACCATTTAACCTCAAAAGGTATATTTATAGTATTTTGTAAACAAGATATTAGTAAAATAATGCTAATTGACACAAAATTTGTACACATTTTGAAGTTCAAAAGTTAATCCATTGACCTTCAATGTCCAAATAACCCTTTAAAGAACACAAAACCTATCATTGACAATTTTTGTAGCCGAATTCTTGATTGAAAAATAACAAATCATGACTAACCTTTCATGTAGCTCAAAAGAATTAAGCTAGTGGCATTGATGGTGGACTGCAACATTGGCCCAACAACCCAGGAAGGGCAAATTGTTACGACATTCAAATCATGTTGTTTTCCATATTCCAAAGCTTCAATCTCTGCTACTGTCTTGGACATAGCATACCAATGCTGAAAAAACCACAGTACAATTTGGTTTCTTATAAATTAAATCCGTAACATTTACAAAGAAAAATGTATTTTAGGTATATAGTAATGGGATACTTGAATTGATTTGGCATATTCTACATCTGTCCAGCTGCTTTCATCCATTTCCTGGTCCAAGGGCCACTTGGGATTCACTAAAAGAGCAGACGCAGAAGAGACCACAACAACTTTCTCCACTTTAGCATTCAAACAAGCATTTAATACATTTTGTGTTCCTGATATAGCAGGATCAAGCAGTTCCACCTGTCAAGTTTTAATTGGTCCATTGCCAATGCCAGAAAGATTAGTTCAAACACCAACTATCTTACATCCCCTGCGTTTGTTCTCCGGATTCCATGAGATTTGGGTGGAATTGGAATTCATTTCCATTCCATTCTGGCGTGTTGCAAGTTAGTGTTGGAATTCAGGAAATCCTTTAACTAATGGATTTTGAAAATTCCATCCAAAAACCTAAGGAATTAAATCCCAAGCATTCCTCTTTGACAGAAATACTGGAATACCTTTTCTGAAATATATATAATTTATTTATTGTTACCTAATAGTTTAAAGATATTTTAAAAAATATATTTTTATTATAAGATGTATATTTTAACTTTACCAAAATAAATCTAAATACATTTTGTAAACAAGATATTAGTAAAAGATTAATTTAAATATTTTTTGCAAATATTTATAATATATTTAAAATACGTATATATAAAATAAAATACAATTTGAAAAAAATTAATAAAGAACAATTATATTTGTCATTATTCACCTTCAAAATCCGTCGAAATATTTTCAAAACAAACCAAAAAATAAATTAAATATAAATTTTATTCCATTTCGACCAAACAAAACACATGATAAATTAGAAGTTTATTTAGGTTCCTTTATATCAGATTCTAATTCTTTTAAAAACGTACGAGTCAAACAACCCCTTAGGTTGTGTTTGTTATACATGTATGGATTGGACAAGCATCAAATTTTAAGGCAATATTCGACGCTGAGTATGAGGAGGTCGTTCACGTGTTTTTCATTGTGCAAAGATCGAGAGCAAGTCCATGTCCCACCTGATTCAATCTTTTTGCCCTACTGAAAAATCTATTCAAGTCGCAGTCATCAATGCATGTTAAACACAATACAAAACTGTCATGTCGTGCGTGTCGTGGTTAACAAAAAGGCCTTACAGATATATCATGGTCATTCTCACATTAGAGATGTCACTCATCATCTCATTAGGTTTAGTAAATATGAGCTTGGTCAGCTTAAGTAGTCAAAAAAGTAGTCAAAAGAGTAATTATTACTTCAAATTTCAAGCGAAATCTAAAGTGAGATGGGTGCCATGTAAAAGGAGGTGGTTACCTGGGGATTAGATACATGTCCGCTAGGAACAGGGGAGGCAACATGAAGAACCCCAATGCAGCCTTCAAAGGCAGCACAAAGATTTTCATACTCTAACAAGTCTGCCTTAAAGAGCTTCAACCTCTCTTCAGCATTTTCCAACTTCTTCAAATGACCATTCTTTTTCTCATCACCTTCAGATCAATTAGGAGTTTTATTGTGTAATTATAAAAGAATACTACTTGGAGTTGAAAAGAGAATTTGTACATAATTAAGTCAAATAGAAAATTATGAATATCCAAGTTCAACAGGGAGTTAACAGGTGGGCGGTTTACCCTCTCAGATTTAATTACCGGATCTTTCTGAAAGATATTTATTAGAACCAAAATATGTATAAATACTAGATCAAAGCATAACTAGGGCTACATCATGAAAAAAACCACATCAACTTAAATACAAGGACAAAGCTTATTAGGGCAAGCTTATGAATATAGAATTGAGTTCGGAATAGAGATAATAAGAAGAAAAGTTACAAGTTAAAGTGAAAAGGTTTTAGTTGGAGTGAAATTAAATAAAAGAACATACATGGGTCTCTAACAGTTCCGTGAACCATATAACCTTTGGAAAGCAAAAGCTTTACAACCCATGAAGCAATATAACCTCCTGCTCCTGTTACACACACCCTCTTCATGTTCTCTGTGTCTAAATTTTCAACTTTCAACTATTACTTAAAGCTTGATTTGTTCAAAATAATCATCTACTAGTACATATACACACATACACAGATATTTGAATGGTATTTTGTCTTATAATATGTAGCAATCAAAGGTGGGACATAGATTCAATAATAAATTCAGTTGGATGAGATATTTGCATATGCCTACATCAGAAAAAATAAATATGAAATCCATGAGCCAACATTTTTTACGAGATATGTGTTCACATGATGAAAGCATTCTCTTGGAGTAAACTAAAACAAAATGAATATAACTTTAAAGTCTAGGTCAACCATAATACTGAAGGGGCCCCACTGATAGCCACGGGAGATGTATACAACGAGAAAGAAAAAACGTAAAGGAGGTTGAACTAAAACAAGTCTTCAAGTCTTCAACCAGTTACCGACGTCGGCAAACTTGCAATCAAAAACAAAAAAAACAAAAAAAAGGAAAAGAGAGAGACAGATCAACACAGCCTACACAGGGCAAATTTGAAGGAACTAGTCGCTGCTTTAATTATTAAAAAAAAAAAACGACGGTTACAATCTCTAGACATTTAATGCTATTTATACTACGGGAAAAGAAATTCAAACTAAGCTCATCCCTAATAATACCAATAAAGATAATAACTAAAAACAATTCAAATATTTGGATAAGTGTAACTTGTATTTCGGACAACAGTTATTGTGAGACCGTGCGGACAGTGTTATTTAGTGAAAAAAATGACGAATAGGATATGTCCTAGAGGTTGAAATTGCAGATGATAGGACGGTCCAAACATCTAAGGTCTACCGTGATTGTGTCCTAGAGATCTATAGGGTGAGGTTTCCGATAAACTTCATCCCTATTCTGATAGGCAAGATTGGCGTGGTGGTGGGTATGGACATGTTAAGCTGGTTCGGGCATTGATTGACTGTAGTCGGTAGCAGGTATGGGTTCGAACCCTAAGTGGGGGAGAATTGATAGTTCAGGGTGACGGGATGAGAGGCGGCACAACCTTCTATTTGGCTGCGAGGGCACGAAGATATTTTCAATGTGAAGGTAATGAATTTCTCGCTTAGGTTGTCGACACTCGGGAGGAAAAGGATATAACTGTAGTAGAGGTACTCGTGGTTCAGGAGTTTCCTGATGTGTTTCCCAAGGATTTACTAGGTATCCCTCCTAAGAGACATGTGGAATTTTGTACTAGTTTGGTCCTAGGTACGACTCTGGTAGCCAAAGCACCATATTGTCTTACTCTAGTAAAGCACTATGACTCCATGATTTGTGTTTTAGGACGACAACAGTCACGTCTTTACTTGAGATGATCAAGGAGGCTCAGGTTGATGCGAGCGAGGTAGAGGACCAGAAAAAGGAGACGATTATAGGGCAGATGGCAGGTTTTGTTAGAAGATATTTGGGATTTGTTGACACGATGCAGCTGGAGTTGGGTTCCTTCAAATGGTGGGACCTGACAAATACTAATGGATGAGGCACATATATCAAAGTTTTCCATCAACCCAAGCTGGACGAAAATGTGTAGGCATCTGCAAGTGGATTACTAGTGGCCTGTCATGAAGCGAGATGTAGCCTGGTATGTTGAGAGGGGTTTGACCTTCCAGAAGGTCAAGACTAAGCACTAGAAGCCTCACGGCAAGCTTCAGCCCTCAGAGTCCCGAATGGAAACAGGGTCACGTCATGATGGATTTGATCAACAAATTGACGAGGACTCCTCGAAATGTAGATGCGATATGGGTCATCATGGATAGACTGACCAAGAGTACCCACTTTATACCGATTCATGAGAGTTCCTCCTTAGAGAGATTGAATGATATCTAGGCTAGGGAGGTGATTACCCGTCATGGTGTACCTGTTTCGGTGATATATGTACATGTTTCAGTGATATTAGATAGAGATGTTAGGTTTACTTCCACGTTCTGGGAGAGATTTTATGAGGACTTGAGCACCCAACTTTGTTTCAATACTGCTTATCATCCTCAGACTGATGGCCAGAGTAAGAGGATGATTCAAACAATCGACGGTATGCTGAGATCATGCCCTAACGATTTTTGTGGGAGTTATGATTCATATCTTCCATTGGCAGACTTCTCCTACAACATCTTACATGCGAGTATCAACTTTCCTCCATATGAGATGTTGTATGGGAAGAAGTGCGGGACCCCGACTTATTGGGGGAAGGCTGGGCAGTGCATTATGGGGAGCACTGATATTGTGCTCAAGACCATTGAGCTTATACAAAGGGTTAGAGATAGACTACAAACTCCTCAAAGTCGGCAGCAGAGCTATGCTGACAGACGCCGGCCGGATTTGGAGTTTGAATTTGGGGATTTCGTTCTTCTAAATGTGTCACCTTGGAATGGAGTTATCTCATTCTGGAAGCGGGGCAAGTTGGGCCCCAGCTATATCGGACCCTATCGAATCATTGCTCGTGTGGGCAAAGTGGCTTACTGATTGGAGTCATCCGAGCAACTATTCATATCTATAGCACGCTTCATGTTTCTCAGTTGAGAAAGTGTACAACGGGCAAGTCGGCTGTGGTACCTTTGCAAGATGGGTACACCGCTTGCTTGAAGACTAGAAATCAGATTTTACGGTTCTACTTGATGAAATCAGTCGCTTATATTGACGGTGAATTAATTACTTGTTCAATAATTAATTTGAATTTATTAAAGAATTTCATACATACAATTGATTTCACTTTATTAACAGTTTCATACTTTCATATGTAGAATTCATTTCACTTTAGTAATGATTTCATATTGTAGAATTAGTTTGATACAATTAATTCATGAGGAGAAGTTTTTCCTATATATACATACACGATTTGCATTGTCAATCACACACTTCTCACAAAAATCAATAACAACTACACAAAGAAAAATGGTTTTTGGTAAAAGAGTTTCTGATCATAATAGTAGAGAGTCTAAGGAGCATCTTCTAGTAGATGAAGATGAAGATAACATCCAAGAGAATACATTTGTAGAGGAGACTCAAGAAGTTCAAAGCCAACAAGTGAAGGATGACAACCATTATTACACAAAGTAAACTTCATTGCTGCTACAATGAGCAAGAATGTCGGGGGTTCAAAGGTGTGGGTTTGCAAACATTGTAACCAACAATTTACTAGTTTCTACACGAGGATACATGCGCAATTTTTGATGGTATTCCGGGCAAGAAAGCAGAAATTAAAAGGTTTCTGGTTGTACAAAATGATCGCGAGAAATATGAAAGGTTGATGAACAAAGTTAGAGATGTTGAAAAAGTTGGTGTGTCTCGTTCTTTGAAAAACTCTATAATTACTAAAAAACAAACATTTTCATCCTCTTCTTCTAAGAAACCAATTGAAGAGGCATTTGGTATACTAGAGAGAAGCGCTGTTGATTTGAAGATCATGAGAGGGCTTTGGGAAAATGGAATTCCCTTTAACGTGCTTTGTAATCCCCAATTTCTAGAGATGGTTACTGCTATCAACAGAGCACCTGGTTATTAACCTCCTTTTAGCAAGACAACAAGAACGGTTCTACTTGATGAATGCCATAGAGACGTAGAAAATGAATTAACTCTGATTAAAGATACATGGTATACTTAAGGTGTTTCAATTATTTCTGACGGGTGGACAAACATGAAGCACAAGTCGCTTATTAATGTCATTGCTGCCAACAGTCGTGGAGCAATGTTGTACAAAATGACCGCGAGAAGTATGAAAAGTTGATGAACAAAGTTAGAGATGCTGAAAAAGTTGGTGTGTCTCGTTCTTTGAAAAACTCTATAATTACTAAAAAACAATCATTTTCATCCTCTTCTTCTAAGAAACCAATTGAAGAGGCATTTGGTGGACTAGAGAGAAGCGTTGTTGCTTTGAAGATCATGAGAGGGCTTTGCGTAAATGGAATTCCCTTTAACGTGCTTCGTAATCCCCAATTTCTAGAGATGGTTACTGCTATCAGCAGAGCACCTGATTATTAACCTCCTTTTAGCAAGACAACAAGAACGGTTCTACTTGATGAATGCCATAGAGACGTAGAAAATGAATTAACTCTGCTTAAAGATACATGGTATACTTAAGGTGTTTCAATCGTTTCTGACGGGTGGACAAACGTGAAGCACAAGCCGCTTATTAATGTCATTGCTGCCAACAGTCGTGGGGCAATGTTTATGTATGCAGAAGATTGTTTTGGTGTGGAGAAGACTGGAGTCACAATAGCAAACTATTTGCTTGGAGCCCTTGTAACAATAGGACTGAGCAATGTACATAGACACATTTTCTGGTCTCCTTGTTGCGTGCATACATTGAATTTGATTTCCAAAGATCTTGCAAATTCGTTCTATTGGTTGATAACTACATATTGAAGAGGGAAAGTGATTGTTAAATAATTTCTTAATCACAACCATGCTTTGACTATTTTTAGAGATAACTCAAGACTAGAGTTATTAGAAGTCGCAAAGACAAGATTCGCATCTCATTACATACTGTTGATGGAATTATTTTTGAACATGGGTACACTATACCGAATCAACGATACACCATACCGGCGTGTACCGGATGTACCGAAATGAACTTACCCCCATGTACCCGATATACCCAACCTAGCGAATTGCATTCACGTTCCTCGTTCTCGTACCGGAGCATACCGAAATGAACTTACCCCCGTGTACCCGATACGTCCAACCTAGCGAATTGTGATCCCGTTCCTCGTTCCCATACCGTAATGTACCGCGATCCATGTGACCATGGGCGAGCGCCTGTATTTTGTGGAGCGGCCTGTTACAGACCTGGGAAATAAGACAAAGACCTTACGCAACAAGATGATTGGGCTGGGGAAGGTGCAATGGGCCTGAAGGGTTTCGAGTGGACGTGGGAGCATGAAGAGATATGTGCAAGCACTACCCAGAACTATTTGAAGACTCAGATCTCAAGGAAGAAATATAACCAAGTTGAGGAGAGTGGTAATGCCCGTTTCCTAAGTATGAGTTTAAAATTTTAACGAGTTAAGTATAAAATATTTCTGAAGAGTTCTGGCCATATGCAACGCATGAAATTGAAAGATACGGCTCGTAGAAGGGCTTATGATTAGGGTGTGGAACACAACTGAACGTGGCAGGTCCAGCTTTGCTACGGGGAGCGACTCCGCTTTGTTGCGAAACCTTAATTTTTGGGCCTTGAGCGGTATTTAAGGCCACTAACTTTCATGTCCCTTGTCTCCCACCAGCCTCCAACCTTCCTTAGAGGATACCCAACATGAAACTTTAGCCTCCTTTGTGCTTGAGAGTCTCATTCTTTTCTTTAAAGTGAATCTAGATGAAGAAGAAGAATGTGGTGGTGCAAGGGTGCAATGCTCTAGAGTAGATCAAGCCTTCTATCCACGTTTTGGACCTTTGTGGTTAAGTTCCAGACTTTATGTATTTCATGCTTAAATTTAGTAGCTAGAGATGTTTTTATGGCATTTTTCGTCCATTTATGCATGTTTTCTTGGAGTTTAAGAGACTCCAGATTACCAAGTTGCTTATAAGCCACTTCTGGAACTACTGAGCCAAGAAGAGAGTATGCTCAATCTCTCTTGAAGCCATGCAAAGGATTTTTTTGGTGTTTTAGTCCAGAGTCCAGAGGTATTGATGGAATGGACTTAGTCCACATGCCGGACAGCTTAGAGTCAATCCGAGAGTCCAAAGGTATTGACGAAATGGAGTAAGTCCGTGAGCTAGATGGAGTTGGAGTCGGAGTCAGTCCGAGAGTCTGGACGTATTGACGGATCGGAGTCAGTCCGAGAGTCACTATGTGGTATGCTTGTTTATGTAATGGAATATGTGGTATTTGGGGGATCTCACTCAGCTTTGTACTTACTTTCTCAAGTTAAATGTTTTTCAGCTACCTCCGTGGACAAAGGGAATAGTGCGACTTAACTGTATACGCATATGGCTTGACTATGTTTTTGAGACTTCCGTTGAGATTTGTTATTTTACTCTGATTTTTATATTACAGATTTTAGGATGTTATTATTACTTGGTGTTGGAAAAATGAGTTTTTATTATATTTAAAATGTTTTCACGTTTTAAATTTATGTTAAAAGAAAAATTCGGTTGTAAAAATTGGAACGTTACATATGTTTATTGTACCTTACAATAACAAGACAAACACATATGGTTGTCGCCACAAGAGTACTTCATTATTTGAAGTCAACTCCCGGTCATGGATTATTTTTACCTTCATCTAGAAGTTTGGATCTCGAAGAGTATTGTGACGCTAGTTGGATAAGCTATCCTTCTACTAGGCGATCATGCACGTGTTATTTTATTAGCCTTGGAGGCAGAACAATATCATAGAGAACAAAGAAGAAAGTATCATAGAGAACAAAGAAGCAGAATGTGGTGTCCCATTCCTCAGCTGAAGCGCAGTACGGGGCCATGTCAAATACGGTTTGTTAGGTGCTATTGTCACGGTGGTTACTTTGTAATCTTGATGCAACACAAAATGGAGCTACCCCACTAATGTTTGACAATGAAGCAACTAGGCATATTGCTGCTAATCCTGTATATCATGAAGGAACTAAACATGTGGAAATGGATTTCTATTTTGTCTGGGAACACATTAACAATGGAGAAATAAAGACTTATACTAGTCGTTCAGAATTGCAACCTGCAGCTATATATTTACGAAGGCTCTAGGTGAGAAACGATTTCAAAGCTTATGTAGCAAGATGGGTATTCGTGATCTTCATAGTCCAACTTGAGAGGGAGTGTTGGAGTTCGTATACGGTAATACTTTCATGTATCTATCTCTGGTTTATCTTTATCCCTAGTTTATCTTTATCTTCAAGTTTAAGTTTTCTAGTTTATCTCTAGTTTCTTTCTTACAAATAGGGAATTTGTAATCATTTATCATAGAATCAGTAAGAAGTATTATTCACTATCAAATTTCACACATATGACATGCGATCTGCATCTTCCTAACATGGATGCCAGTAAAAGAATGGAATATGAAGAAAGCAGAAGGAAAATAAATAAATATATACGTTGATTCCTTGTTTATTGTCACACTGCATTGTCTCGCTGCTATTCCTAAAAGATGGAAATAAGAATATATAGATTAATACAACACACGTTTCTCCTGCTTCATCTCCTCCAACGAGTAACTCATGCAATTATGTCCTCGAACAAAGATAACTCAGAACACGATTTAAGATGGAAATGGCCTATCTTTCTCCAATAAACCAAGTTCTTCATAATTATTTACGTTGTCAATTATGGTTTCTTCCAATGGCCTATAACTCCATCCCAAATTCACCAACTTTTTTGTGTTGAGCACCGCACTGCACTTACCTCTGTAAAATGGTCATTATAAAGATCAAATTCATCAATATAATTAATAAATATGGCGCACACCGCCCTGCCCTAAGACCATTATGTGACATGTAAGTTAGGTATATCGTGCCCTGCAAAGACATTGTTCCCAAGTGACCCTATACCCTAAACCATAAACGAGTATAAAGAGAGCCCGTGGTCCTTAGCACAAATCGTGGAAGTTGTTAGGTGAACTTACATTTTAGGATAACTGTGGCTCGGAAACATGCTCTCCATCTTTGCAACAATTTCCTTTGTCCTAACCAAGTATGGTGAGCAAATATACAAATGGAACTTCAGTGTTCTCATTTGTGTCCCCTCCAGGTCTACCATCATCTTGAACCAGATGGAAAATGACAACTATCAAACTTTCTAGACAAAGTTATAGCTTTTATAATTCGCTTGAACTTTAGGCGAGGTTTGGATTTTATGGAAGGAACGGAATTGACAAAGGAATTGGAATGTTCGTCCATCCATCCAAATATTGGTTGGCACGGAATGCAATTTAGTTCCATTAGTTAGGAATTTTATTCTTAATGGATTTCACCGTTCCTACAAGAGGGTGGAAGGAATTCAATATAAGAGACGAAAACACCCTTATTACTTATAGGTTAGAATAAACAAAATTTTAAGCATAAATAAGAATTAAAAAGCTAATCGGTTTTATTATTGAATTTCATTCTTTCTGCCAATCAAATACGTGATGGATTATTATTCCTTTAGGTGTCATTTTTCAGATTTCAACTCATTTTTGCCAAATTACATATCTTCCACAAACATTCTACATCACAAACACTCCCTTTAACTAACAGTTTTGTTAGAAACTAAGTATAATCAAATTCCTTGACAAATTTAAACCAAACATGATTTGAAATGTAGTCAAATGGAATGTGTAATTCTATTTCATGAGATTCCATAATTTGTGTAGTTTTGCAACAAATAATGCTAACTCCTATAAAATTTGTCTACATTTTGAAGTTGAAGTGTTATTCCATTGACCTTCAATGTCCAATACCTCTTTTAAGACTAGAGAAAACTACCTTTGACAACAGAATTCTTGATTAAAATAAAAAGCAAATTATAACTAACCTTTCATGTAGCTCAAAAGAAGTAAGCTAGTGGCATTTATGGTGGACTGCAACATTGGTCCAAGGACCCAGGAAGGGCAAATTGTTACGACAGGAAGGGAAAATTGTTACGACATTCAGATCATGTTGTTTTCCAAATTCTAAAGCTTCCATCTTTGCTACTGTCTTGGAAATAGCATACCAAAACTGAAAAAACCATCGTACAATTTGGTTTCTTAAAAGTTAAATCCATAGCATTTACAAAGAAAATTGAATTTTGGGTAATGAGATCCTTTAATTGATTTGGCATATTCTATATCCATTCAGCTGCTTTCATCCATTTCCTGGTCGGAGGGCCACTTGGGATTCATTAAAAGAGCAGCCGCAGAAGAGACCATAACAACTTTTTCCACTTTAGCCTCCAAACAAGCGTTTAATACGTTTTGTGTTCCTATTAGACCTTGCAGAGTACCTTTTGTGGGATACACTAACACTCCTCCTTAGAGACGTAGGCTCGATGAGGTTATAGGGGTGTGGGACACTGGCTCTGATACCATGTAAATATATGTGGAGTCCATCAGTGTCTCTCCACAAGGGCTCTTTTGTAGAGATACTGGAGAGAGGGGAGACTCCAACATATATACAAACTTATTGGACCGTGTCGCACCAATGTGGGATACACTAACACCTTTCACGCCCACCACCGTGATGGCTACGTCACGGTCCATCACGGCGTGCACACCGCCCTAGGGTGTCCGTGATGGCCGTGATCGTGGTCTCACGTGATGCTGAACACGGCCGATCACATCCAATGGCAAAATTTGAATTAAAAAAAAAACCCTCCTTTTGACAAAGGCTAGAAGTATTAAAAAAATTTGAACCAAATTTTTTCCTATAAATACACACAACTCTCATTCACACAAACTCAGACAATTCTCATACATATATATACACTGAAAAAAATTGGATTATATGGATAAAATGGATTTTTTTAAAAGAATATTCGGACGATGGCGAATTTATCCAGAAGTTTTTTAATGTTGTTGCGCACGCTGCCGCTGAAGGGTCTTCAAATGTTAGACACACAAGAACCAGTATCAACCGAGATCGGCAAGCTGCACACAATCTTTTGGTACGTGACTATTTTGCTGATCCTCCTCTTTATGGTGACAAACATTTTAGACGTCGTTATCGTTTACCTAGAGAATTATTTTTACGTATTAGCAACGCTTTAGAAGCGCAATATGATTATTTTAAGCAAAAACCCAATAGTAGAGGTAGAATGAGTTTTAGTTGTATAAAAAAAATGTTCGGCTGCACTTAGGTATTTAGCATTAGAGATAACAGCTGATGCTAGTGACGAGAATCTGAAATTGGCTGAGAGGACCGTAAGGGAATGTGTGGATTGGTTTTGTGCATGTGTTATTGACGTGTTTGGCAAAGAATATTTGCGTAAACCTACAGCTCGTGATATCGGGAATTTATATGCGGCACATGAAGCGAGACATGGTTTACCTGGTATGCTTGGTAGCCTTGATTGTACCCATTAGGCGTGGGAAAAATGTCCAACTGCATGGCGAGGACAAAACGAGAAAGATCACTTTGCATACCTTGCGTTTGGAATTCATTTCCATTCCATTCTCGCATGGTGCAAATTAGTATTGGAATTAGGAAATCCTTTAACTAATGCATTTAAAATTGGGTAGATTTTAGAAAAAATATTAAGGGGGTGTTTGTTTTTTCTCAAAAAGTTTTTTTTCCCCTAAAACATCCGTTATATTTTATTATTATAAATATTCAAATTATAACCTATATCTCACCATTTCGATAAAATAAATCAATGTTGTTATTTTATATATTTTTCTATTTCTCATTAATTAAATATTTTGAAATGTTTATAATTATTTATTAGTTAATTTTAAAAAAGACACTATGTTTTCAGAAAAATTCGGTTTTTATACTTTGTTATTGTTTTTTTTAATTAAGTCACTATGTTTTGAATTTTTCCAATTAAGTCACTATGTTTTCAATTTTGTTTCAGTTTTTACACATTTGTGCCACGTTAGGATGTCATGCATTGTCACATCATCAAAATTGACACGTCATCATACAACGTTAGCTAACAACCAGGTTGACCGGTCAAGTGGTCAAAATTGAAACAAATTTAAAAACATAATAACTTAATTAAGAAAAATCAATAAGTTAGTAACTTGAGTGAAAAAAAATACACGTCAAAATCGAACTATTTTAAAAACTTAGTGTCATTAAAAATTTCATCTATTAAATCCCACGCGTTCCTCTTTGGTAGAAATGTCGATATACCCTTTCTGAAATATTTATAATTTATTTATTGTTACTTAATAGTTTAAAGGCACTTTTAAAAATATTATTTTTTATTATACTATGTATATTTTAATTTTACCCAAAAATAAATTTAAATATATTTTGTAAACAAGAGATTTGTAATAGGTTTATTTAAATAATTATACATAAATATATTTTTAAATATGTACATATAAAACAAAATATAATTTCCAAAAAGCTACTAAAGAACAATTATGCCATTATCGTTATTTACCTAAAAAATCTATGGAAAAAAGTGAACGATACAAGGAAAGAATTCAAAATCAAATTCCCTTCCACTTGGAGCCCACAAAACACATGATACACTAAAAATTCAATTAGATTCCATTTCTTTCAAATTCTTTTCAAAACATTGTGCCAACCAAACACCTTGTTAGGTTGTGTTTGTTCTACATGCGTTTGTTATACATGCCTGGTCTGCTTCAATTTTTTTTTTTTTTTTTTTTTTTTTTTTTTTATAACCGAGGACCCCACCCGACCCATCATTTGGATGACCCTGATGAAGCAACCTCGGGGACCACGCACACCTGGCAGCAGGGTGGTCCGGGTCAATCACCTACGGGGTAGAGAGGTGGCCAGTGGCCATTTCCTGATTGAAACCTAACACTTCTTATGGGGAAAGGGAGGGAGTGAGATTAGAAATTGGAACCTCTTTATGGGGGAAGAGAAAGAGTTCAAAGCCTTATCCACTATCATAGGGTTTAGTGTTGTATTAGTAAAAAAAAAAGTAATCATACGGGTAGAGTGGTGGCCAGTGGTCTGCTTCAATTTTAAGGCAATATCATAGGGTTTAGTGTTGTATTAGTAAAAAAAAAGTAATCAAAAGGGTAATTATTTTTTCAAATTTCAAAAGAATTGTCAAGTGCTATGTGTGTCATATAAAATGAGGTGGTTACCTGGGGATTAGATACATGTCCGCTAGGAACAGGGGAGGCAACATGAAGAACCCCATTGCAGCCATCAAAAGCAGCACAAAGATTTCCATAGTCTAACAAGTCTGCCTTAAAGAGCTTCAACCTCTCTTCAGCATTTTCCAACTTCTTCAAATGACCGTTCTTTTTCTCATCACCTTCAGATCATATACTTTATCAGTTCCACAAATACACACATAGCGATACTAGGAGTTTTATTGTTTGGTTAAAAAAGAATAATAATTCGAGTTAAAAAGAGCAAATATTCTGAACATAATCAAGTCAAATAGCAAAATTCTGAATAGAATCCAAGTTCAACAGGGAAATAACAGGTTAAATACTACTTCAACGCATTACTAGGGCAAGATTATGAATATAGAGTTGAGTTCGGAATAGAGATATTAAGAAACAAAAGTTACCAAGTTAAAGTGAAATAGTTTTAGTTAGAGTGAAATTAAACGGAAGAACTTACATGGGTCTCTAGCAGTTCCATGAACCATATAACCTTTGGAAAGAAAAAGCTTCACAACCCACGAAGCAATATAACCTCCTGCTCCTGTTATACACACCGTCTTCATGTTATTTGTGTCTTAGTTTTACTTAAATAATGCTTTTAATTACAAATCTGAACGTTAAATACTTCTAAGATAAACGAAAAGTTTAAGTGTTGTTGATGATAGAATAGATGGTAAGCTCGTCGGTTGTTTAGAGAGTGTGTGAGAGGAGAGGAGAAATTATGAGCCAAAACGCTGAGGAGCACGTGTTATATATACAGGTATAGCCGTGTGGATCCGAACCGAATCAGGGTCAAGGAAGATCCGTGCTTTTTCTAAAAATGGAAAATAGTGGGCCACACTCCTCAAAGTTGTCACAAACAGCCCTCCGCTTTCAAAGCCTTTATCGGCATTAGCTGAGGATCCATCTCCGCTTTCAAAGCGTTTATCCTTTGTTTATATTTGGTCATTTTTCTTTTTTATCAGTGTCTTATTTGTCATTAAACTATTTATATTATTCAACCTAAATTCTCATGACCGACAATAATAAATAGTGTCGGTTTAATCACTCAATGTCGTAATACAAGTAGCACGTGGGTTGATTACGTGTATTCTTATCCTTATAACTCATTTTTCTTTTAAAAAAGCACTTTGTGTTTTTTATTTTTGGACTCGGTCACGTAGCATGTTTAATGACTCATCTGATTTATCAAGTGGTCATTCATATTTTACAATTTCATCGGTATTATATAGCTTGCTATAAGATGATCAAATTATACACGTAGTCAACTCACGTAATACTTGTATTACAATATTGAGTGATTAAACTGACACTACTTGTTATTGTCGGGGATAAGGATTTAGGTTGAACAATATAAATAGTTTGATGGCAAATAAAGCACGAATAAAAAATGAAAGTGACCAAACGTAAACAAAACAAATAGTTGGTTACCCTTATAAGTCATTTTTCCTACCCTCAAAAGCCACGTAGATGCCACATATTTGCCACGTAGATGTCAATTAAGCTGTATTATGCTATTCCAGGTCATAAGGATGTATCATGAACAAAATACATAGTTTAATGACAAATAAATCACAAAAAAGAGAGTGACTAAACGTGAACAAATCAAATAGTTGGTTACCTTAATAAGTCATTTTTCCTATCAAATAAGTTACCGCACCCTATAAACACAAAACAAATAGATATAGTTAAGATCATGTTAAAAATAAGATTTGAATAATGACATATTTTAACACCCTTCTTCAAATCTTATTTTTGAAAAGATCTGACAATTTTAATTTTGAACAAAGACAATCATGTTGAGAAGCATTGACGATGTGTTAACCACTTTTATTACAAAAATTTTCACTTTATCACGAATACACTGTACATCAATTTCAATATTTTTTGATCGCTCATGAAAAACAAGATATAGAGACAGCTACATAGCAAAATTATAGAATATTAACAAGAACATTACATGTAACTTGCAAATTGCTCAAAATAATTATAACCCATAAAATTTGATAAGTCACGGAAGCAAGTGTCCTATATTCAGACTATATAGAGATCAAGAAACAGTAGCTTGTTTTTTGCTCTTATAAGATATAAGAGTGTCTCCCAAGAATAAGCATAAACCGGTCAACAAAATATTGATATACTAATACATTTCCCCTAAAGCATCAATTAGAGCATTTAAAGTTGATTTGAAGACAAAAAAAAAACTTTGAGTTAAAAAACATTTCCCAGGATTGAACTTCAAATTCCCCAAAACTCTTATAAAGCCACTTTTACATGAGATTTTCGTGAAGAATGCATAGATTGGCTTAGAGTTTCTAAAGCAAATGAAATACTATGACTTGTGATGGTAAGATAAATCAGTTTAGTAGTTAATTTTTGATAACCAGTTAATTTTCTAATTAATCTATCATTACTATCAACACTGTTACTTCTAATAATAGTCGATAAATCACGAGGGGTATTTACAGGTTTACATCGAGGCATACCATATTTATAAAGTACCTCAATAGTATACTTGTATTAACATAAAAAAAACCCCAAAATCCCTATTAATGGTCTCAATTCCTAAAAAGAATTTTAACAGTCCCAAATCTTTAATCTTGAATGTTGTTGTTTTAAAAACCTTTCACATTATTAACCACAATTAAAAAAATTCAGTCAAGATTATATCATCAATATACACCAATAATACTACAAAACACATATTTTTATTTAGAGTATATAGAGAATAATCATTTGTACTTTGACATTAACCATGTTCAATTAAAAAGGAGGTTCATTTTTCATCCCACTTGCATGAGGCTTGCTTCAAACCATAAAGATATTTTGAAAATTTACAAATCCTTTTTCATCCTTAGTAAAATGACTAGGCGACAAAGTTGTAGACACTTCCTCAAAAATATTTCCATATAAAAAGGAATTATTAATATCATATTGCGACAATTCCCACCCATTGTTAATAGCAATATGAATAATACAATGAATAGTAACAAGTTTAGCAACACAAGAGAAAGTTTTATCAAAATCTACACCCTTTTTTCTATTGTATCCTGTTGAAACTAGCCTAGCTTTATATATTTTCACTTTACCAAAAGGTTTATAGTACATCTTTGAAAATTGTTGAACCCTGAAAGTGGTCATGGTGCTTGTAATGAGACTCTACAATCAGGAGTGATGGAACCAAAGTGAAGCAAAGTGTGTTGTGTTGAGAACTGTGAAAGGTTTTCTGCAAACCATGAACTAAATAACCTAAGTTCACATGCAACCTATAAGGATCTATGTTTCCTTTTTAATTGAACATATAACAAAACCTCAAGGGCATAAGAAAATTAACTAAAAGAATAAAATTAGAAAAACCAACCTTTTAGAATTTCCTGGAAGCTGAGCAGCAAAAATATCCTGCCTCAAATGAGATCACACCCGAGCCGAGAGGATTATGGATCGAAATTCCAGAGAGAAATAATAGAATGAGCAACTGATAATGAGGTCTAGGGTTCCCTATTTATAGGGAACCAAGTCGCAAGGCTGAAACCCTAGCCGCAGCCCATTTTCCGGATTATCTGTACGCGCGTCGCGGCCAAGCCATTTGCGCGCCGCGCGCCGCAATTCAACTATTGAATTCGTACGAATATGTACGCGCATCGCGCCCTTTATATTTGCGCGCCGCGCGCCGCAATTCAACTATTGAATTTGTACGACTTTAATCCCTGACCTCCCGATTAATCTAATTAATGCCACAGAAATTAATCCAATTAATTTCTGATTAATTATTAATCTGATAATATCATTTCTAATTAATATATTATCTCAATAATATATTAACAAACAATATCTTGATTTATTAGTCATATAATAAATCAGCCCTTTCTCTCTACTTAACTTTCCAACAAACCTCCAGCCATGAGGGCAACCCAAATGGACTGTGCTACTATTAATTAGGTAAATACTAATTATTAGTCATGGCTTAGACACCTAATCCAACAGTCTCCCACTTGGATAAGTCTATGACTATAATTACCAATTTAACCTCTAATTAACCAGCACTTTTAGCTTCCTAGAAACCGCTGCCAAACTCTGATCTAATCAGTTCTGTCCATAGATAAGTGATCAGATGATCCTCCGTCCAACAAGATATTTTCCAGACTCAAGACATGGATAAAAATTAATCTGGTCTGATTCACTGTTCCTCGATTTCCGATTTGCATATGACTCTTAGACTATCAATTTAGTCCCGGTTGGCCAACCATTTTAGTCAACTTCAAATTCATTGAGAGGCCTACAGATATCTGTTCCCCGTTAGGGTCAAGGGACGAATAAGCTTCGACTCATATACTTATGTCTTTTATCAAACACATCACTCACAACAATACGTTTTATAACACCGAGTTACCGATGTGTTTTCGTATTATCAATGAACAACCGTCTAGTAAATCATAACTCATATGTCTTAGCTTAAAGATCAAAAGATATTATCGTCTCAACATTGCTCGTGATGAAATCCATGAAGCAATCCATTGAGCACGGGTTTATCCAATACTCAAATCTCCATTTCCAAGTACTCACGAATGGTGCAGCAATCCAATTGCAATGTCTAACTCTTTAGACAATCTATTACCAATTCATGACAGCCTTACTTCACACTTACTCCCAAAAGTGTAATCGACTGTGGATGTTTGAATAATCCAATTATTCAGGAAGTAAAACATGCAAAATGAAACACAATGATAAAGTATTGACAAAAGTAGTAAACCATTACTCATTAATAAATCTCTATTATTAAATCACAAGAGTCAAATACAATACATTGTTACAAGTTTCGAAACCTATCTAATTTACATAAACTTTATATCATCTCTTAATCCAATGCTCCTAGCATGCTGATTATGCTTAATCCTACTTAGAGCCTTTGTCAAGGGATCTGCAGGATTATCTTCCGATGATACCCTCTTTACCACGAGGTGACCTTCTTCTACCTTATGCCTTATGTAATGGTACTTTCTGTCGATATGTCTGGACTTTCCATGGTCTCGCGGTTCCTTTGTCAAAGCGACCGCACATTCGTTATCGCAGAACAGTTCCACGGGCTCCTGAATACTCGGGACTACTCCAAGGTCACCGATGAAGTTCTTCAGCCAAGCCGCTTCCTTTGACGCTTCACTTGCTGCTATATACTCTGATTCACAAGTAGAATCAGCCACCGTATCTTGCTTGGAACTTTTCCAAGTTACTGCTCCTCCGTTAAGAAGGAATACCCAGCCAGACTGAGACCGACCACTGTCTCTATCCGTCTGAAAATTGGCATCCGTATATCCTTCAACTCTCAAGGTATCACTGCCACCGAGGACTAACACCATGTTCTTGGTCCTTCGTAGATACTTGAGTATATTTTTCACAGCTATCCAATGTGCCCTTCCAGGGTTACCCTGGTACCGACTGACCATGCTTAAAGCAAAGGCCACGTCAGGGCGAGTACACGTCATAGCGTACATGATCGATCCTACAGTCGAAGCGTAAGGTACCCGACTCATTTCAGCTATTTCTTCGTCTGTACTCGGACTTTGAGTCTTACTCAATTTTGCATTACTTTGGATAGGCAGCTCTCCCTTCTTGGAATTTTCCATACTAAACCTTTTTAGTACCTTTTCCAGGTATGTACCCTGACTAAGTCCAATTAGTCTCTTCTTCCTATCTCTCAATATTCTTATCCCGAGAATATAGGCAGCCTCTCCTAGGTCCTTCATGGCGAAACATTTCCCAAGCCAAGCCTTGATATCTTGCAAGGTTGGGATATCGTTTCCCATGAGCAGTATGTCATCGACATACAGCACCAGAAAAGTGACTATACTCCCACTATCCTTGACATATACGCAGGACTCATCCTCGCTCCTAGAGAAACCAAACTCTTTGACTTTCTCATAGAAACAAAGATTCCAGCTGCGAGAAGCTTGCTTCAATCCGTAGATTGATCTCTCAAGCTTACACACCTTATTAGGATACTTTGCATCGATAAAACCCTCTGGCTGATTCATGTAGACATCCTCGGTCAACTTTCCATTAAGGAAGGCGGTTTTGACGTCCATCTGCCAAATTTCATAGTCATGAAATGCAGTTATGGCCAGCATAATCCTAATAGACTTTATCTTGGCTACTGGTGAGAAGGTCTCGTCATAGTCAACCCCTGGGGTTTGAGTAAAGCCCTTCGCAACCAGTCTTGCCTTGAAAGTGTGTACCTTTCCATCCATATCGGTCTTCTTCTTGAAGATCCATTTGCACCCGACTGTCTTTGGACCCGGTACGTTGTCAACCAAGTTCCAAACTTGATTGTCATACATGGACTTAATCTCGCTATCCATGGCCTCTTTCCACTTGGCAGACTCAGGGCCCGCCACTACTTCCTGGTAGTTAGCTGGTTCATCCAAATTTATCAGTGTCCTATCACTGACAAACGTGTCCCCATCCGAAGTTATATGGAACCCATAAAACTCGGGTGGCATGCTAACCCTACCGGAACGCCTAAGAGGTAAGGATACATCTGTCGGACCAACAGGAACTTCTTCCTCATGTTGGTTTCTAGTTTCTCCTAAGGTTGCGTCATCTGATGACTCTTGAATTTCTTCCAGATCAATGGTACTCCCACTGTCCTCTTTGAATATGAGCTCTCTCTCTCGAAAGACCGCTCGTCTAGCTACAAAGACCACGTCCTCGCTTGGTCTGTAGAATAGATATCCAAAGGACTGTTTAGGATAACCAAGGAAGAAACACCTTTCGCTTCTTTCTGCGAGTTTGTCTTGAGTCTCTCGTCTAACGAAAGCCTCACAACCCCAGACCTTGATGTGTGCTAACGAGGGGACTTTCCCCGTCCACATCTCATGAGGTGTTTTAGCAACCTTCTTAGTTGGGACAAGATTGAGGATATGGGCGGCAGTCTCTAAGGCATACCCCCAGAAGTGAATGGGAAGTGAAGCTCGACTCATCATGGAACGAACCATGTCCAACAGGGTTCGGTTGCGCCTCTCTGCAACACCATTTAACTGTGGTGTCCTGGGAGGTGTCAATTGCGAAACTATTCCGCATTCCTTTAGATAGTCTAGGAACTCGATACTTAGATACTCTCCGCCTCTGTCGGACCTGAGCATCTTTATCTTCCTGCCTAATTGATTCTCTACTTCGTTCTTAAATTCTTTGAACTTTTCAAAGGTGTCCGACTTGTGCTTGATCAAGTAGATATAACCGTATCTACTAAAATCATCGGTAAAGGTCACGTAGAACCGCGTGCCATCCTTTGTGGTTGATCTGAATGGACCACACACATCCGTGTGAATGATGTCCAGCAGACCCTCACCTCTTTCAAAAGATCCTTTGAAAGGTGATTTAGTCATTTTGCCCAACAGACAAGATTCACATACATCATCCGACCTGAGGTCGAATGATTCCAATACTCCATCCTTTTGGAGTTGGGCGATGCGTTTCTTGCTGATGTGCCCGAGCCGACTATGCCACAGACATGCCTTTTCTACACCACTAGTAGAATCAATATAATTTACACTATGTCCTAAATTGTCAACACATTCAACAGTTTCATACACACCATCACAAGGATAAGCAGTAAAAATCAAAATACCATTTTTGAAAACAGAAATCGAACCAATTTTATTATCAAAAGAAAATTGAAATCCTTGTCTGAACAATGCGTGAAATGAAATAATGTTTCTTGCCATTTCTGGCGAATAGCAACAATTAAATAACTCTAAGCTAACATCACTACTAAGCACTAAACTATAAACGCCGATCTTGGTAACAGGGGACGATCTCCTATTGCCCATGATCAAGTTCAGTCTACCGTGCTCCACCTCCCTGCTTTCCTTTAGGCCCTGCAGATCAGAACAAATGTGAAAACCACATCCTGTATCAAGGACCCAAGAATTAGAAGATGGTGAGTTTTTAGAGATAGTGTATATACCTGCTGTCGATGGCTTTACTTTCCCATCCTTGACATCCTGCAAGTATTTGGGGCAGCTTCTCTTCCAATGGCCCTTCTCTTTGCAGTAGAAACAGTTGGCTTCATCGGGGTTGGCCACACAAGGAATGTGGGAAGTCTTGGTTCTCGAGCCATTACTGGATGACCCGACCTGAACCTTTTCCCTCCAATTTTGCTTAGGAGGGCCCTTCCTTTTCTTTCCTTTGCCACTTCCAATGGCCAGGACGGGCTGATTAACCGAAGGTACACTTTTACCCTTCATCCCTTCCTCAGCAACTCGAAGCATGCGATGCAACTCATTCAGGTTAGCCTGATTGTTGTTCAAATGATAAGCCAGCCTGAACTGGTCATAAGAACTTGGTAAGGAGTTGAGCACTATGTCAACAGCCAACTCCTCAGGCATAGGCATCGCAAGCTTTCCAAGCCGCTCCACGTAACCTTGCATTCTTTGCACATGGGCACAGATGGACTCTCCATCTTTAGGTTTGCTGTTCGTGAAGCCCTTGACCACCTCGCACCTCTCGATGCGCTCTTGCTTACGGAACTTTTCCGCAAGCTCACGGTGCATCTCATAGGGCCAGTAGTCTTCGTATATCCTCTGCAATTCGGGGTTCATTGTGGCAATCATGATGCAGGCCACTTTGGTCGCATCATCAGAATGTTTTTGGTACGAGGCAATTTCCTCGGGAGTAGCAGTTTCGGGGTCGACATCGACAAGCTCGGTCTCGAGAACATACTCTTTGTTCTCATACCTCAGAGCCATCTTGATGTTTCTAATCTAGTCATTGTAGTTTGTCCCGTTCAGTTGAACCTTGGAACATAATGAGAGGATTGAGGGAACACTGGAGTTTGAGTGGGGAGCAGATTGATCAGCAGAAGACATCTATAAAAGAAGGTAAGTTTAATTAGATACTTGTCGGTCCTTATAATAACCCAATATAAAATAAGGCTAGGATCCAACTATAACAATTTGCAACATAGAAGAGGGATGCCGTAATCTATAAGCAAATTTTATAAAGGTAGGCGAATGACGATTCAGCCAATTCCACCGCGGAAAAATAATCTTATTATAAATGGAATTCCTAGTTTCTTTTGAGATTTATTGAACTGTTCAATAGCATGTTTAATCTCGGATATGCCCCACCGTTTGCGACTGGGATGCCGAGGATCACAAACCGGGTGTGAATAACCATGCAAATTAGCTTGGTACTCTCGGGGTCCATTATCATCTCAAATTGATGTGCCGGTAAACCACACACGCTCCATCAACAATGATAACACCCGAGACACCCATTGCCACTCTTTATGAACCCCCATTGGTGTGCCGGTAAACCACACACGCTCCACCAACGTTTCATAAAGTGCAATGTGCAATTTCATGGGGTAGCATCAAATTCACATTTTTCCTAAAGTAACTAGATTGGGATTTTGTATAAAGGTTCTAGTACTTTGATCATTATACTTTTAATGATTAAGTGGTTCTGTCAAACCTGTTCGGCTAACGACCCTCCACTGATCAGGCGAGCGGTGGGTGAGAGTGTTCACCCATTAGACTGCCATTTTATAGGCAGTCTCCTTATACCCACTTTATAGACCAGCTTCGTGAATGAGGCCTACTATTGAATTGACTGACCAATTTTATCTTATACATATAGTATTAACAATTAATAACATATATAAGATGTATTTGAAAACCCTTTAAAATATTCAAGGTTTATCTTTTAATTTTACCAAATTTAACAATTAAATTTTAAATTAAATTAAACCTTAAAATCGATTTAATCAATTTTAATTACCAATAAATTAAATTAATTAAATCTAAATATTTTAAACATTTTAAAATATTTTTCCGGATTTATTCCATTAATTTCGCATTTTAAAATTAATTAAATCCCTTTTGAATTATCTTTTAATCAACAATTAATTAAATTAATTCAAATGAAGATAGGTTTATCCAAATTAATCAAATTAATTAAAACCTATCCTAAACCCCTAAAAATCGATTTAATTAATGGGTTTAAGGTTATCCATTTAATTAACAAATAAAGTTACCAAAAATAGAAAACCTCCTAAAACCCTAAAAGCCAAAATCGAAAAATTACATGGGGGGGGGGGGATTAGGGTTTCCAAAATCCTAATCCTAGAAATCGATCCACAAAATTAGGGTTTATAAGCATTAACCCTAAAACAGTTATATCAATTGAACAAGAAAACAAGACAGGCTCTGATACCACTGAAAGGTTTTCTGCAAACCATGAACTAAATAACCTAAGTTCACATGCAACCTATAAGGATCTATGTTTCCTTTTTAATTGAACATATAACAAAACCTCAAGGGCATAAGAAAATTAACTAAAAGAATAAAATTAGAAAAACCAACCTTTTAGAATTTCCTGGAAGCTGAGCAGCAAAAATATCCTGCCTCAAATGAGATCACACCCGAGCCGAGAGGATTATGGATCGAAATTCCAGAGAGAAATAATAGAATGAGCAACTGATAATGAGGTCTAGGGTTCCCTATTTATAGGGAACCAAGTGGCAAGGCTGAAACCCTAGCCGCAGCCCATTTTCCGGATTATCTGTACGCGCGTCGCGGCCAAGCCATTTGCACGCCGCGCGCCGCAATTCAACTATTGAATTCGTACGAATATGTACGCGCATCGCGCCCTTTATATTTGCGCGCCGCACGCCGCAATTCAACTATTGAATTTGTACGACTTTAATCCCTGACCTCCCGATTAATCTAATTAATGCCACAGAAATTAATCCAATTAATTTCTGATTAATTATTAATCTGATAATATCATTTCTAATTAATATATTATCTCCATAATATATTAACAAACAATATCTTGATTTATTAGTCATATAATAAATCAGCCCTTTCTCTCTACTTAACTTTCCAACAAACCTCCAGCCATGAGGGCAACCCAAATGGACTGTGCTACTATTAATTAGGTAAATACTAATTATTAGTCATGGCTTAGACACCTAATCCAACAAACTGAATCGAAGTGAAGCGTCTCGCCTAAAGTAGAATCTGAAGTTCTGTAGTTGACTTTAAGGAGATCTTTTGTAAATCTCAGTAATGTATGCATGTGTGTTGTGTCAGTACGTTAGGTTAGATAAAGATGGTTATGTATTAGGAAACATGTTCCCCTATACTTTTGTACTTAAATATTATTTTATTAGAGTATGGGTAGGGAATTCTGCTTATAAAGAGCCATCTTTAATCTCTTATAAAATTATCCATTTTGAATAAAACCAGAACATATTCTACTTCATATATCGTGTTCTTACTTATAATCTTTACTTTTTACATAAAGTTATTATTTGTTAGGTAGTGTTACGACTAATTTAATGTGGTTTAATCTTTCATTTCAGAGCTTAAAATGGAAAATATAAGGCTGTTGGAGGTTTTCAGTTTGGACCGAAATCCCCTGGGATTTCGGTGGTCATGACCGAAATCTAGAGGATTTCGGTGGGCTGGGTTGTCATGTTTTCGTTGGGCTTCGCTGTTGGGCTAGGTCATGTGTTCGACTAGTATATATAGTGTATTGTTAGTCATTTGTAGGTTGGCCATTAGTTGATCGTTTGATAGAGAGAGAGAGAGAGAGAGAGAGAGAGAGAGAGAGAGAGAGTGTGTGTGTGTGTGTGTGTGTGTGTGATATAGAGAGCTTTAGAGTGTTCATTCGATCAAGAACAACCTTATGTATCTGAAGGTTTATCAATACAATCGTATGCATTGAAGGTTTTATTATGTGTTATTGTGTGTTTCGATAGATTCATACTCATTGGGATTGCGCACCAATCGAGTGTGATTGATTGATACCAAGTAGATCTTAGGATTGTTCGGGACTAACATGTAGGTTGGTGAAGACTTTTGTTTTCTCAAAGATTAGGTGTGCCTACTTATTTTGACTTCAAGGTGGACTTGGTGAGTCAAATGAAGTTGGTGAAATGAGGTTGAAACAAATGTCTATTGAGATTTGTTTTCTTTGACTAAACTACTTCTTTGGTTCTATAAATAGATGGATGGTGAATCAAAGAAGATGCATCACACAAAACACAAGAAACACATATATAGATATATCACGGTATTTGTGAGTTAGTCTTTTGTGCAAAGTCTATTTTGGCAGCCAAAAATGCGAGTGATATTTTCTTATGAGTGGTCAGACTACAATTGCAGTTTAGCATTGTATGACTGTAATTTTCTTGATGTTAATAAAAAACTCCTCTCTCTCTCTCTCGCCCGTGGATTACCCGATCAGACAGATCGTGTGAACCACGTTAAATATTTTGTTCCGATTTATCAGTTTTCGATTGCAGTTATTCTCGTTTTATTTCCGCTTGTTTTGCCAGAATCGTTAATCGTTTGTCGGAAGTGGCTAACTTGTTTTGTTATTCCTAACAAACTGGTATCAGAGCTATGGCTGAAGATGGGAAAGTTAAGATCGACAAATTTGAAGGTCACGATTTCGGTTTCTGGAGAATGCAAATCGAAGATTACCTCTACCAGAAAAAATTACACGAACCGTTGTTCGGAGAAAAACCTGAAGCGATGAAGCAGGAGGAATGTGACTTATTAGACCGACAGGCACTTGGTGTAGTAAGATTATCATTGGCAACACATGTAGCTTACAACATTGTCAATGAGAAGACTACTTACGATTTAATTAAGGCGCTATCTAATATGTACGAAAAACCTTCGTCGACAAATAAGGTTTTTCTGATTCGGCAGCTAGTAAATTTGAAGATGAAGGAGGGCGGTTCGGTAACCGATCACGTAAATGAACTCAATTCAATCATCTCGAGATTGATCTTGCTTGATATTTGATTCAAGGGCGAGGTCGAAGCATTGCTACTATTATCATCTTTGCCCGAAAGTTGGTCCGGTACAGTGACGGCAGTTAGCAGTTAGCAGTTCACTCGGAAGTGCTAAACTGACATTCGGAGGTATTTGCTATTTAATCCTTGGTGAGGATGTGCGAAGATGGAGTGTCGGAGAATCTTCCAGTAGTCTCCTAAGTACAGAATACAAAAGGAAGAAGGTCCAACAAAGGAGGCGATGGTAGAGGAAGATCGAAGTCGAGAAAGAGAGGTGGAACTGCAAAGAGAAAGGTCACTTCAAAAATCAGTGTCCAAAGCCTTCGGCAGACAAAGGTAAAAAGGAAGTAAATATGGCAGTAGACTCTGAAGATGATGCACTCATTTGCTGTATCGAAAACTCAACAAAACCTGGATCATGGATTCTGGTGTATCGTTCCATGCCAGTCACTCCAGAGAAGTAATGTAGAATTTCCGGCGGTACAAAGGACGTTGGATTAAGGTGTCTAAGTCATAACTATAATTTAGAAATATACTTGAATTGACAGCAGTACAGTCATTTTGGGTTGCCCTCATAACTAGCAAGGACTAGATGATAAACAGAGAGAGAGCGAGATAATGATTTATTAGTATATTATGAGAATAATATATTAATTAGAAATCATAATATTTAATTAATAATTAATCAGAAATTAATTGGAATTAATTTTGGGATTAATTGGATTAATTAAAAGTGCAGGGGCTGAATTGTAATTGTTCAATAGTTGGGCAATAGACAGTCTGGATGACCTAATGGATTGGACAAAATCACATACTAGGAGCCATTTGGATTTTGAAACCTGTAAGGGTTTTTATGGTAGTAATAAGTAGATCCTTTTATCTCATAAAAGTCTTTTCATATCCGGATCTTAAGTAAGGCAGTTATACTCCTTATTACTTATCGCCGTGAGACTATAAATAGAGGTCCTCCCCACCCCTCATTCTCATGCAAAAAAGGAGAAGTCCTCCTTCCTCTCTCTTTCTCATCTAGCTTGCTAGCTTCTTAGGTGTGAGCCATTAGAGGCACGACAATTGTGGTGCTAGCTTCCAAAGATCAAAGGTATTAAAATTATTCTTTTGTAATTTTAATTTGGCCTTAGTTATAGGTTCAAATGAGAAAAACATAGGCCCATATTAAGGTGCATGTGAACTTAAGAATTCAAGCTCATTGTTTGCATAGAACCCATCAAAGGAAATGTCAGACTAGCAGACAACAAGAGCCTGTATATTATATGTGTTAGGGATATGGTCCTCAAGACGAATTTAGGTATGAATTGGACTTTGAAGATTGTCAAGTTCATTCCAGACTTGAAGAGGATGTTAATATCCGTGGGCGGCTAGATGATGAAGGTCACCATGTTACATTTGGTGATCATCAATGGAAGGTGACAAATGGGAATGAATATGCTAGTTTCCAAATGAAGAATACTATATCTGAAGACTGTGAAAGTTGATTTCTGTGAGCCATGTGTTCTTGGCAAACAGAAGAAAGTTACTTTCAAGAAGATTGGTCATCCACCTAAGTCCAGAAAGCTGGAACTAGTTCATTCAGATGTCTATGGTCCCACTTAAGTTTCTTCAATGAGAGGATCTCGATATTATGTCACGTTCATAGACAATTGCACAAGGAAGGTTTGAGTTTATTTCTTGAAGCATAAGTCTGAAGTTTTCAGCACTTTCAAGAAATGGAAGGCTATTGTAGACAATGAAACAGACTTGAAGATCAAGTGTTTCAGATCAGACAATGGGGGTGAATAAAGTAGGAAAGAATTTGTTGATTACTGTGCTGACCAAGGAATCAGAATGCAGAAGACGGTTCTAGAGACACCTCAGCAGAATGGAGTAGCAGAGAGGATGAACCGTATATTGAAAGAGAGGGCTAAAAGCATGAGACTGCATGCAGGTTTACCCAAGATGTTCTGGGCAGATGCGGTCAACACAGCGGCGTATTTAATCAACAAAGGACCCTCAGTCCCCATAGGGTTTACGATTTCAGAAGAGGAATGAAAAGGTCGTGAGATTTATCTCAAACACTTGAAGGTTTTAGGTTGTGTCTCATATGTCAAAGTTAAAAACTCGGAGAGAGACAAGCTAGAGGCAAAGGCAAGGAAATGCACCTTTATAGGCTATGGGTTGGATGACATGGGGGTACCGCTTTTGGGATAACCAAAATAAAAAGGTTATCAGAAGTCGGGATGTGGTGTTCAACGAGAATGTCCTATACAAAGATGAACTTGCAGAGAGCTCAGGAAAAAACAAGCAACCAGAGAAAGCAGAGAGTCAAGTAGAGTTTGAAGAGATCTCTGAAGATGACGTTGTGAAACCTGTCAGTACTCTAGAGATAGGTGAAAGTTCAGGAAGCAGTAGGAGCTATGATATATATGGAGTTAGTGGGAGCACAGATGACAGTAGTTCTGAAGATGGGTTTGCAGATGATGTAGAGACCTCAACTCCTACTGTTCGTAGATCGACTAGAGTACGAAGACCTCCAGTCATGTATTCTCCTTCAACTAATTACTTGTTGTTGATTGAGAATGGTGAACCTGAGTCCTATCCAGAGGCCTTAAGTATGAAAGATTCCATACAGTGGAAGAAGGCTATGGAAGACGAGTTGAGCTCACTTGACAAGAACCATACTTGGTCATCAGTCAAGCTCCCAGCAAGGAAGAAAGCATTGCAGAACAAGTGGGTGTTTCGGGTAAAAGAATGAGATTGATGACAGTAAATGATACAAGGCACCATTCGTGGTCAAGGGGTTCCAATAGAAAAGAGGGGTTGATTATAATGAGATCTTCTCCCCAGTTGTGAAGATGACTACAATCAGAATGGTCTTGGGTATTGTAGCCTCTGAAGATCTCCATCTAGAGCAGCTAAATGTGAAAACAGCTTTTATCCATGGCAACCTGGAAGAAGACATCTACATGGCACAACCAGAAGGTTTTCCTACAGTTGGTAAGGAAAATAAGGTGTGCAAGTTGAAGAAAAGTTTGTATGGATTGAAGCAAGCTCCAATACAGTGGTACTTAAAGTTTGATATCTTCATGCAAAGGAGCGGGTATCGCAGATGTGAGATGGATCATTGTTGTTACTTGCAGAAATTCAGCTCCTCATACATCATCCTATTATTATATGTTGATGACATGTTGATCGCTGGATCCGACATGAAAGAGATCAACAAGCTTAAGAAGTAGTTGTCTAGAGAGTTCGAGATGAAGGACCTAGGGGCTGCTAAGCAGATATTGGGCATGAGCATAGCCAGAAACAGAGTTACCGGTACATTAAAACTTTCGCAAACTAAGTACATCAATAAAGTTTTAGAAAAGTTCAGTATGGTAGATGCCAAGGCCGGAAGTACACCTTTGGGAAGTCAGTTGAGACACTCAAAGAAGCAATCCCCAAAGACGGAAGAAGACAAAGACCATATGGCTAAAGTTCCTTACGCATCTGCAGTTGGTAGTTTAATGTATGCAATGGTATGCACCAGACCAGAAATTGCTCATGTAGTGGGAGTTCTGAGCAGGTTCATGTCTAATCCAGGAAGAGAGCATTGGGAGGGAGTAAAGTGGCTGTTACGCTACTTGAAAGGAACGTATGAGGTTGCCCTATGTTTCAAAAGAATGGGGTGATTTTAGAAGGGTTCACCGATGCAGATTTGGGTGGATGTGCGGATTCGAGTAAGAGCACAACAGGTTATGTGTTCACAATCGGAGGTACGACAATCAGTTGGATGTCCAGGTTACAGAAGAGTGTTGCTCTTTCAACCACAGAAGCAGAGTACATGGCTATTGCAGAAGCAGCTAAATAGCTTATATGGTTGAAGACCTTCCTATCAGAACTTCGAATGCGACTGGAGGATTGTGTACTACATTGTGACAACCAGAGTGCAGTTCACCTAGCAAAGATTTCGGTGTTTCACAGTAGAACGAAACACATTCAGATGAGGTACCATTTCATTCGAGAGTTAATCAATGATGAAACCCTGAATCTGAAGAAAATCCTTGGAACGAAGATTCCAACAGATATGTTCACTAAAGTAGTTACCACAGAGAAGTTGAAGTTTTGTATGACTTCAACTGGCCTTCCAGAAGTTTGAAAAGGAGGGATGGCAGGAACGAGAGAGATTGGAAAACCATTGCAAAAGTTGGATGGCAGAGTTGTTCAAAATCTTCAAGTGGGAGATTGTTAGGTGGGTTGGTGAAAACTTTGTTTTTTTAAAAGATTAGGTGTGCCTACTTATTTTGACTTCAAGGTGGAGTTGGTGAGTCAAATGAAGTTGGTGAAACGAGGCTGGAACATGTTAGGAACCGGACCGGGTACATGCAGCGGAAATACACTATCACACACACAAACTCACGAAAATAAAGCAAGAAGAACACAAGGATTTTTACGTGGTTCGGATTCGGTGTAAATCCTACGTCCACAGGCTACAACTAGAGAAATCTTATTAATACTCACAAGATTACAATTTATAACTCTTGTTTTGAGCTCAAGTGGTGCATCTTCTAACTTACCCATTGATGCTATTTATATATGTTGGAAGTTAATGTGAAATCAAAACAAAAAATTAGGCTACCTAACAAGATTCACCAACTCTTCTTTGACATTCACCAACCTTACCAACCAAGTGAAAAATCTTCACTTTCACATAACAATCTCCCACTTGAAGATTTTGAACAACGTAGTCTTTCTCTACTGTCATCCAACTCTAGTAATCTTAAAACAACCAAGTCTTCCAAGCGTCCAGCTCCCAAGAACCAGCTAAACTTAGTCCAATTTCTCTAATTGCAGCCACCCCTCTTCTTCAAGTACTAGAAGGGCCAGTTGAAGTTCCCACTAGCTCCAACTCAGCCGTGGCTAATCCCACCACCGACTCATCCTCTGTCTCAACCGGTTTGGACACTCCACCAGCTCCAGAGATACACCGAGGACCACTAACACTCTCCAAACTTTGCAAACTTCCAACAGGAGAGAATTTTTCAGTCTTAGTCTTCAAAACCCAACGGCTCTTTGTAACTGTACCCGGAACACACCCCGTGCTCCCACTGTCACAAAATCCCCTGAATGGTTTAGACTTTCCGACTCGTTCAGCTAACATCCCCTTGGCTCCAGAATTCATGTTTGCAAACTGAACTCTCTTAGCACTAGATTTAGCGAACCAGATTTTGTCATGCTTAACGGGGACGGTCATACTTCCCTCAGTAGGTACCTCAACCATATACAATGACCCACGCTTCATACCTTGAGCAATCACTGAATTACCATTGACCACCCTCCATTTACCACCAACAAACCTTACTTCCAGTCCTTGTTTATCCAGCTGACCAACAGAAATCAATTTCTTCTTCAGCTCCGGAATCACCCTGACATTCTTCAGGTTCCATGTAGTTCCCAATGAAGTAACCAGATCAATATCTCCCATGCCCGTTACTTCAAGCATCTCGTCATTTGCTAACCGTACCTTCCCAAAATCTCCTTCTTTTAGATTCACCATCGTTTCTCCGTTGTCCATGGCGTGAAACGAAGCCCCTGAATCCATGACCCAAGAGTCTACAAAACTTTCCATACTTAGTATCAGTGCATCATCCTCAGACACACCCTCAGCACCAGCAATGTTCAATTCTTTCTTTGGACATTGACTCTTAACATGTCCCACCTCCTGGCAGTTCCAGCACTTCACATTCTTCCAAGTTCTAGATGAACTTCTTCCCCGACTCCCACTGCTCCCACTATTTCTGCTATTCCCTCTACCTCTTCCGATATTTAATAACTCAGAAGAAGACGAGCCACCTTGATTCTTGCATCTGGTATCCTCGCCTAGAACCAAATCTCGAACCCCTTCAAACGTCATACCACTGGTCCCCACGGAACTCGTAACAGCAGTAACTGTTCCTGACCAGCTATCTGGTAGTGAAGCTAGTAGCAGTGAAGCTTGAGTCTCATTATCAAATTTAATTCCCACAGATGATAATATGGACAGAATTGAATTTAGATTGTTAATGTGAACCGTAACTGAGCTGTCTTCATTCATCCTTGTCGTGAACAACTCCCTCATCAAGAACACCTTATTAGCCGCCGACAGTTTCTCATACATGTTCGTCAGAGCATCCATCATACCACGTGCCGTGGTTTCCTTCATGATGTTAAAAGCGACGCTCCTTTCTAACGACAATGTAATAACCGCCTTAGCTTTCTTGTCCTTTGAGTTCCACGCATCTTCAGCAGCTTTTTCCATTTTCTCCGGTTTGTCTCCAAGTACCACGTCCAAATCTTTCTGACATAGCAATGCTTCTAATTGCATTTTCCACCAGCTAAAGTCAGAACCGTTGAACTTCTCGATTACAACCTTGTCTTCAGCCATTACGACAAACAAGAGACAAATATTTTATAGTACTTTTGTGTGACAGAACAGTACCCTTCAAAGTACCGAGATACCTTTAATACGATTAATAGAAATTAGTTTCTGATGTGGAAGATCAGACAAAACTGCAACCACAGAGCATACTCTAATTTCTAAAATCGAGACCTCCTCCGAAACCCAAAGCTCTGATACCAGTTGTTAGGAACTGGACCGGGTACACGCAGCGGAAATACACTATCACACACACAAACTCACGAAAATAAAGCAAGAAGAACACAAGGATTTTTATGTGGTTCGGATTCGGTGTAAATCCTACGTCCACAGGCTACAACTAGAGAAATCTTATTAATACTCACAAGATTACAATTTATAACTCTTGTTTTGAGCTCAAGTGGTGCATCTTCTAACTTACCCATTGATGCTATTTATATATGTTGGAAGTTAATGTGAAATCAAAACAAAAAATTAGGCTACCTAACAAGATTCACCAACTCTTCTTTGACATTCACCAACCTTACCAACCAAGTGAAAAATCTTCACTTTCACATAACAATCTCCCACTTGAAGATTTTGAACAACGTAGTCTTTCTCTACTGTCATCCAACTCTAGTAATCTTAAAACAACCAAGTCTTCCAAGCGTCCAGCTCCCAAGAACCAGCTAAACTTAGTCCAATTTCTCTAATTGCAGCCACCCCTCTTCTTCAAGTACTAGAAGGGCCAGTTGAAGTTCCCACTAGCTCCAACTCAGCCGTGGCTAATCCCACCACCGACTCATCCTCTGTCTCAACCGGTTTGGACACTCCACCAGCTCCAGAGATACACCGAGGACCACTAACACTCTCCAAACTTTGCAAACTTCCAACAGGAGAGAATTTTTCAGTCTTAGTCTTCAAAACCCAACGGCTCTTTGTAACTGTACCCGGAACACACCCCGTGCTCCCACTGTCACAAAATCCCCTGAATGGTTTAGACTTTCCGACTCGTTCAGCTAACATCCCCTTGGCTCCAGAATTCATGTTTGCAAACTGAACTCTCTTAGCACTAGATTTAGCGAACCAGATTTTGTCATGCTTAACGGGGACGGTCATACTTCCCTCAGTAGGTACCTCAACCATATACAATGACCCACGCTTCATACCTTGAGCAATCACTGAATTACCATTGACCACCCTCCATTTACCACCACCAAACCTTACTTCCAGTCCTTGTTTATCCAGCTGACCAACAGAAATCAATTTCTTCTTCAGCTCCGGAATCACCCTGACATTCTTCAGGTTCCATGTAGTTCCCAATGAAGTAACCAGATCAATATCTCCCATGCCCGTTACTTCAAGCATCTCGTCATTTGCTAACCGTACCTTCCCAAAATCTCCTTCTTTTAGATTCACCATCGTTTCTCCGTTGTCCATGGCGTGAAACGAAGCCCCTGAATCCATGACCCAAGAGTCTACAAAACTTTCCATACTTAGTATCAGTGCATCATCCTCAGACACACCCTCAGCACCAGCAATGTTCAATTCTTTCTTTGGACATTGACTCTTAACATGTCCCACCTCCTGGCAGTTCCAGCACTTCACATTCTTCCAAGTTCTAGATGAACTTCTTCCCCGACTCCCACTGCTCCCACTATTTCTGCTATTCCCTCTACCTCTTCCGATATTTAATAACTCAGAAGAAGACGAGCCACCTTGATTCTTGCATCTGGTATCCTCGCCTAGAACCAAATCTCGAACCCCTTCAAACGTCATACCACTGGTCCCCACGGAACTCGTAACAGCAGTAACTGTTCCTGACCAGCTATCTGGTAGTGAAGCTAGTAGCAGTGAAGCTTGAGTCTCATTATCAAATTTAATTCCCACAGATGATAATCTGGACAGAATTGAATTTAGATTGTTAATGTGAACCGTAACTGAGCTGTCTTCATTCATCCTTGTCGTGAACAACTCCCTCATCAAGAACACCTTATTAGCCGCCGACAGTTTCTCATACATGTTCGTCAGAGCATCCATCATACCACGTGCCGTGGTTTCCTTCATGATGTTAAAAGCGACGCTCCTTTCTAACGACAATGTAATAACCGCCTTAGCTTTCTTGTCCTTTGAGTTCCACGCATCTTCAGCAGCTTTTTCCATTTTCTCCGGTTTGTCTCCAAGTACCACGTCCAAATCTTTCTGACATAGCAATGCTTCTAATTGCATTTTCCACCAGCTAAAGTCAGAACCGTTGAACTTCTCGATTACAACCTTGTCTTCAGCCATTACGACAAACAAGAGACAAATATTTTATAGTACTTTTGTGTGACAGAACAGTACCCTTCAAAGTACCGAGATACCTTTAATACGATTAATAGAAATTAGTTTCTGATGTGGAAGATCAGACAAAACTGCAACCACAGAGCATACTCTAATTTCTAAAATCGAGACCTCCTCCGAAACCCAAAGCTCTGATACTAGTTGTTAGGAACTGGACCGGGTACACGCAGCGGAAATACACTATCACACACACAAACTCAAGAAAATAAAGCAAGAAGAACACAAGGATTTTTACGTGGTTCGGATTCGGTGCAAATCCTACGTCCACGGGCTACAACTAGAGAAATCTTATTAATACTCACAAGATTACAATTTATAACTCTTGTTTTGAGCTCAAGTGGTGCATCTTCTAACTTACCCATTGATGCTATTTATATATGTTGGAAGTTAATGTGAAATCAAAACAAAAAATTAGGCTACCTAACAAGATTCACCAACTCTTCTTTGACATTCACCAACCTCACCAACCAAGTGAAAAATCTTCACTTTCACATAACAGAACAAATCTCTCTTGAGATTTGTTTTCTTTGACTAAACTACTTCTTTCGTTCTATAAATAGATGGGTGGTGAATCAAAGAAGATGCATCATACAACACAACACACAAAACACAAGAAACACATAGATAGATATATCACGACATTCGTAAGTTAGTCTTTTGTGTAGAGTCCAGTTTGGCAGTCAAAAGTGCGAGTGATAGTCAACGAAAACTCTATTTCATGCCCAGGCCAATAATTACAAACCGGCATCAACAAAAACCGGTATACACCATCGTAACTGGTCAAACATTCTTGCAATTTACGCAGCAAAAATAAGGAGTAGTTGACTATAATATTAATACCCTTTCTACATTGACAAAGGGAGACGCATCCTTCGGTTCTTTTTCCGATTCAGTTTTACTTTCTTGGTTACCTTCATGCATAACAGCAGTAAAGATGTGATGGTGGCTAAGATTAAACCAAGCTCCAAGTGCGTTAAATATAATGAGACGGCTGAAGAAACAATGAAAGCTAAAATCAGGAGTTCCCATATTACGAACATCATCATATCCATCCTGCATCCATACAAACCAAAGTTAGAGGTTTAGAATTAAGCTTTGCCACCTCGAATGTCAAGATGCCAATCTATATTAATTAGAGATGAAGTACATGAACATACTTAAAAGGTCTCCAACTAAAGCTTCTATAACGAGTATAATCGATGTGCTTTGAAATGATAACTTCCACTTAATAACAAAGAAACGAAGATATATATAGTATTAAATGAATAAGAAAACCATATATACATATAATCATAATGCCTTTCCTATTTGCAGCATCTGTTATGTACTTGTCAATTTTGTTACAACAATGGCAATTCATCAAGAAATCCACCAATATGATCTAACACAAAAAAAAAAAAAAAAAAAAAAAAAACTGGTCTTTAAAGATAAAATCCAAATCCTACCAACACGAAAGTCATCAATTCGAGAAAAAATTTCCTAACCAGGTAGATTAAAAAATAGAGATGATACCTGGACAAAGAATAAGAAAGAGACGCAGTTTTGGTGAAGAACGAGATGGAGGCCCAGTCATGTTTCGATCGAATTTGGTAATCCCGTAACTGGTCCACCAGATCCGAACGTTTAATTTTATTCGGTTTATGCGTTCTACTCGAATGCAATGACATCTCTACGCTTCCGCCTTCTCTTTCCTCTCTAATGAATATTGTTTCGATGATATCAAGAAACTCGAATCAATATATTTTAGGGAGATGGAGAAGATGATGACGCCGAATCTTTAACGCCAGAGATCATCGGGAAGTACCCGGCGGCGAAGACACCGTCAGAACCCCCGGGGGATGAAACATACGAACGCAGGACGGAACGAGCGTAGATTATCAACTTCTCACGCATTTCCAAATTCCCATATATACACACAAACACCTAAAATTTAAAAATTTATCCATTGCACTAAATCTATAGTAAAATTGTTTATTAAGTTTTCTTTAAACGGGTATTATAAGTTATTGATTATACTAATCTATACTATATTCCACTAGTATGTTTTTTATCAGCCAAATTTTATTTTAAAAGTATAGAAACTTTATTTAACTTATATATCGGAATTTGTAAAAATATAAGTGATTTTATATAAAATTTATTTATTCTATTCCATAAACTATTTTGGTCCTTTTTTAATTTTAAAAGGTACCATTAGTCTAGGAACATGTACAAATTTCCTATGCTTCTCCAAATAAATTGCCAATGCAATCACTTTCCGTTTTTTAATTAAACATCTTCTAAAATTAGATTCAAATCTTTTTTATCACGGTTTTAGTTACATTCTCCTAAATACCGTTCTATTCATCGGCTCTCTCTAACTATACTCCTTGAGAAACCCTAACCCCCCACAACCAGGTCATCACGCGATCAGCACCCACCGTTTAAAACTGACACAGACACTATGAGACATAACAGTTGTCATCAACTATTCACCCCAGCAGATATCGCCTACACTATTAGAAAAGTTCGTTGGTAAATATTACTGACGGAATTCCCACGCAATATTCACAAACACTGAAACCCAAAAAATTTCTATGCAATTGTGACGAAATAACGACGCAAGTCTAAGGTGTCGGAAATTTCTAATGCTTTACCCACAAAATGAATAATTATAGTATTTTTTTTATTTATAATTATTATCATTACATATTATAAATGTTTTTTGTTCTTTTTTTATTAATTAGTGTGCGTATTGAAATAATAATAATTAACATAGTTGAAATAATATTCTTCAATATAATAATAAAAGTAATCAATAATACAAATAATAACTATAATAACTAATAGTATTTAAATTATTGAAAAATACTTAAGAGTGTGTATAATTTTTTTGATATTAAAAAATAATAATAATACTTGTTTAGAAAATAATATTTTTATATTATAAGAATCGTACTAAAACAATTATACCAATAATATATTTTCTTAAAAATAAAATATGTATAAAGAAAGTAGAAATGGTTCAACAGATTTCGAAAATGAAATATTAAAATGTGCGTATAAAAATAATATAAATGCTTTAATAGAGGTTTTAAAAAATAATATTTGTGTGGGTATGTGGTCAGTGTTTACCCATGTATGGATGTATGTACGTATATATTTATGTCGTATTATTAATTTTTAACAATAGCTTTTATCAAAACAAATCTACCATACATAGTAAATTGATAATTATCTTTTCTTTGCTATTACTCATTAATAATGATGTGTTTTAAATAATATTTTATTTATAATATTCACATTTTAACAACTACAGATTTTTATTAAATTATGATTATTTTAAAAATGTTATAAAATAAGAAAAACTATTGATTTTAATATATTTTAAGATCAAGTGGGAAGCACTAAAACGTTGAGAACCATGAGAACCACTCATTCACAGTTTAATAATGTTATATTTTTATTTTTAACACTTGTTTTTTATCAAAATAAAAGTATCAAACACATAAAAATATATAATTTTCCTTCCTTTGACGTTATAGTATCCACAGTTTAATAACTAGAAATTTTTATTAAATAATGAATTTTGTAAAAACGTGTTTAAAATAAGAAAATTAATTAATTTTGATGTATTTTAAGATAATAAACAAGTGTGAAGAATAAATAAACGAAAAAAACCATGTTTCTTAGAGTGTGAATGTTGGTTCTCACGGTTTTTAGCTTTTTAGTGGTTTTCAATTGAACCATTTCATATATATATATATATATATATATATATATATATATATATATATATATATATATATATATATATATATATATATATATATATATATTATAAAAGAAGCATAATTCTAAGCACCACATTTATTTGAAACTCACATGTCTTTTCATATTTCCAATGACTTTACAATATACAAATATAATTTTTTTTCTATTTGTCCCACATTGATTCGCATACATATATGACATTCCATATTTCTCTTATATAATGCCACTTATTTGCTCCACTATATATCAAGTTTGATTATAGTATAACTTTCAAGTTTACTATTAGTGATAATTTTATCATAAAACAAGTTTTTATCGCAAAGTTTTAAAGTATTCTACTAATTTTTTTTCAACTTTTTGAAATATTGAAACTCAAAAATGAATATTAAAATTACTCATAATTTTTAAAAACCTGATTACGTTGAAAGTTTATATGTCGTTTGTAAAAAATAAAAGCGGTGTAATCAATTTTTCGACTTCAGAGTATGTATACACATAAAAGTTTCATTTGTGAACGTTTTAAATATTTCATATTAAAAGACCATTCAAAACAATGTGATTCAACATATATAATTTATCTTTTACCATATTATTTTGATTTTTTTTCTTTGTCCCACATTGCTTCACACATCTATTAAACCTTTCATCTTTCCCATATATGATACTACTAATTTGATTCCATTATCCATCATCTTGATCTTAATATGATTTTTTAGTATGTCGTACTAAAAACTGACAATGATGTTGATGTTTTTTAGATTTACTGCGATATATGTACATAAAATTTTTGAATAGCAAATATTTAAGCATTGTTCAAACAAACTAAGTTGAACTATATATATATATATATATATATATATATATATATATATATATATATATATATATATATATATATATATATATATATATATATATATATATATATATATATATATATATATATATATATATATATATATGGACACGCACATTATAAGAAAATGTTATCAAAACAATATGTTTTAAGATAATTTATTTATCTTTCACCATAGTAATTTGAAGTTTTTTATTTGTATCAAATTGCTTCCCACATTTGTATTTTGATCTTTATCATACCACACTTTCCAAAGTGTATTATTAATTATTAGTCAATTTATCATAAAAACATATTTTATCTCATAGTGTCAACATATTTTACTATTTTTTTAGCTTCAAAAATATTGAAACTAAAAAGATGAATACTAAATTGGGTTAAAAACTATTAAAAATCGATTAGGTTGAAAGTTTATAGCGGCATAGTTCAATATTTGGTGACAACGTTGATAACATTAATTTGAATGCTTTTAAAAAAAATAGAAGTGGATATCAGTGGGTACCCTTCCAAATTTTATGAAATCGGTCTTAAAGTTCGAACCAATGGTTTAACCGTTGTCTAAGCCGGTTACAATCAATAACACAAAAGAACAAATATATGAGGGAAATAGTTTTAGCCTCTTTACTTATAAAGACTTGCTTTCCATTGGAATTTGTTTATTAAACTATGTGGGATGATAAATATATTAGCCTTTTTACTTATAGATGTTTGATTTCACTTTACTTGTGTTTCTTAAACGATGTGTGATAAGAACATGAAATAAAATAACACACTATAAAAGAAAGTTTGAACCCACATCATCATGATAAACCAAATTAAGAAATTCTTTTATTCTATAAATAAATATCCTCCTCAAAGTAAAACAATTATATGAATACTTAGTCAGTTTTTATTGTTGGTAACATTTCCAAATATTAAATTTCAAATAAATATATAGTAAAGGTTTTATATATTATATTTTAATGAGTTTGAACTTTAAAAATACAGCGGGTTGATCTCGATATGAACTATGTATTCCTTCATCATGTTGCACAAAACAACATGCACCATATTATATAATCCAATTTTAAATTTTCGTGATACAGTTTGTGCTTTTCAAAATTTCAAATTATATAATTGGCGCGATGTGCGGTTTTGACCAATATATCGTATGGTAAACACCATTAAAATATGTCTTTATTCTTATCAATAAAAGCGTATTATTCAAAATATTTGAGTGGCAATGAAAGCTTTTGCAAAACTACAGCAAAATACATACAATATCCCTCAATTTTATCAATGCACAAAGTGTAGGTATATGATATTAAAATCATGTAGTTTGGGATAACTATTTATCTTGAACTATATTAATTCTAATTTTACTTCATGAATTGTATTCATTTATTGTAATTTTTACAGTTTTTTGTCTTCTAAAAGTTTGATACATGAATCTATTATCAAATAAATGAAAATAATAAAGACATTTTATATAAACTTTTTAAAAATGGTATGATAATAACATGTATTTGTCTATATTTTACTATATACTTTTATTTCTGCGCAACGCGCGTACATTCGCCTAATATATATATATATATATATATATATATATATATATATATATATATATATATATATATATATATATATATATATATATATATATATATATATATATATATATATATATATATATATATATATATATATATATATATAAAAGGAGGATTTTGTCCTTATCCACCCATTTCGCCTAATATATATATATATATATATATATATATATATATATATATATATATATATATATATATATATATATATGTGTGTGTGTGTACACATACATACAATTCAAGATTGAGTTTAATTCATTAAATACTTACACATTCCACCTCTTCAACGTTTCCATTGGACTATGGATTATGAATGCTCTCAAATTACAAAAGAAAATAAAGGAGACCACCCAAGTCATTTTAATTTTTTTTTGGACTAACTTTTAGGGTTACAATTATATTGATCAACTTAGATATAGCGTTATGTGGAAACTAGAAAGAGCATTGGGTTCAGCAAGAGCATTCAGTACTAGGATTACGACACCGATTCACATAAAAACATAGATCTACCTGTAATCACAGGGATGATGCAAAGAAAGACAACCAATTGCATGACTCCCCAAATGTTAATCCCATCAAATAATATATTACACTCAAGCGAAATACAACCATAAATGCATGTCGCATATATTAAAGCATGGTAACTTCGGCTAGATGTTGCATATTTTATATGATCAGATGGAGGGAGTGAAATATAGAGCTCATCCTAATTTACCGGACAAGTCAGAACCTTTATGTTACGATGAAAAAGTACCACACATTTGGACTCATGATCTAAAGAATCAGACGAATCAAAGAATAAATACTAAGACTAAATATACACCTCTCTAAATTGAGAGTATGTTGAGTAGCAAAACCCTAGTTCTTATCAACCGCTTGAAGATGCACTCCAGTTCAACCTCCAAGTCTTCCACAGCACTCTCCACAGCCTCCAATCTCTCTATCGCTCGTCGAACTGCATGAACTTCGCACTTTTCCCATGGGGTCAAGCTGTTCACTCTCATAAACTTCGCCTTGGCCACAATAAGCCCATTAGAATGAATGGATTTCCTAGTCGTAGGGTTAGGGTTAGGGCTGGGCATCGACATAAGTAACATAAGCGACTCCACAAGCGAAATGATCGTTTCCCGGACTTCACCCAGCACATTAGCTACAACAGTTATGTTATTGTCATCATAACCGTTGCTTGTAGTCGTGTTCTTGGTGATTTTTAGCGATTTTAGCCTCTTTAACATCTGTTTCTTTAAATCCTTTCTATGGATATGATATGCTGAAAATTTCTTCTCAGCTAAAGATGTTTCGCCAAGAGTGATTCTGCGAAACGTGGATTGGAGTTCTTGGATGTGAGCTTTGACAAGAAAGAGTATATCTTTGGTTCTCCCACAAGAATCCAACATCTTTAAAGATGATTCAGAAACATTTATTACAGACGTTTGGTTTTGTTGGTGGTGGGAGAGAGCTCGTTTGAGGCTTGGTGAACGGAGCAAATCGTTTGCAGAATCATGCATGTCTCTTAGAGAATAGAATTTTAAGATTGACATAGTTGATGAGGGTTTAATCAGATTGAAATCTTGAATTTATCTGAGCTTTGATGCGCTCCTGCTGAATGGGTCTCTATATGGATCTCTCTATTCATATGTATATATAGGACTGGATTGACCTCATGTGTATTATTTTCGATTCATCTCAGATATCAAAGGAAAAAGCTACGAAAGTGTACTTCTTGATCTGTACGTAGATGACAAATTGGCAACAGCTACGTTCACTAAGTATGTCTCCATGAAGCTTCCACGATGAGAGAGAGAGAGAGAGAGAGAGAGAGAGAGAGAGTGTGTGTGTGTGTGTGTGTGTGTGTATTATAATAAACGGATGCATGCACGAGGGGACGATGTATCATAAGTGTGCATGTGAGGGGATGAGGTATGTTCAGTTGGACCAAAATAATTCGAGACAGGCAATTAGAATCAAAATCATCACTCTTCTCCTTGATGGAATCTTCGTATAAAAATTTATAAGTTATAATAACTCCAACTGAATACACATCTTTTACGGTATTGATAGTTACACCTGATCCGTTGGCGATGAATCGAATTTCCGACTGAATACCGACGCTATTAAAAAAATTATTTATCTTTTAATTTTTGTCCGCATTCAGTTAGAATACGATGAACATATTTCCGACAGCTTCTGATAGCTTATTTTTTTACTTATTTCTGCCGACGGAAATTAAAACAAAAACAAAAAAACAAACTTGGGCCGCGATTTGAACATGAGCCAGTGTTATGGCCGGTGACTACTAATTTTCCACTAGATAGATGAAAGGTCTCATCCAGTTATGTTTTTCTTTTTCGTTTTTCTAAACTGTAATTTTGGTATTATTATAATTATTATTATTATTATTATTTACACATACATAAATAGAAACATACGACTGTATTTTTATTATTTTGAGCCGGGTCAAAACATTGTCTTCTTCCCTCTAAGTTTTTTTACAACTTTATCATATAATATTATTATTACTTATTTTGTTGATATTATTATTATTACTATTATAACTAATATTACTATTAAGGTTGTTGTTGTGGTTATTATTATTATATTTTATTATTTATTATTATTATGTATAATACTATATGCACATACATACTAATAAAATTACAACCATTTGGTATTATTCACATTTCTACGGTCAAATGTCGTATTTTTTCTTCTTGTTTTTGTGTATATGTATGTATTTGTATCGTCATAATAAAGTTGTATGTTTATGTATGTATATGGGTTCTGGTAGTGCACACACTCGTATAATAAAGTTGTCAAAAAAACATAAAATAAAATAAAAATGACATTTGACATTCAAAATAGGAGAAATACAAAACAGGCAAATGTTTATGTGTATCTATGTGTAGGTGCCATAAAAAACAATAACTATAATAATAGTGATAATAATAATAATAATAATAGTACCAATAATAATAATATGCATACATGTGTATATGTACACGTATGTGTGTTTATATGTGTGTGTATATGTGTGTGTGTGTGTGTGTATATATATATATATATATATATATATATATATATATATATATATATATATATATATATATATATATATATATATATATATATATATATATATATATATATATATATGTTCAATAGAGAACCAAAATAAAACAAGGAACCAAGAAAACAATCGTGAGCGTAGGAATTCAAATGATCGATGGGCAAATATAAGGTTGTAAATTTCTTAATTGAACGTGCATGTAGCGGATAATTCCAAAAAACCAACTTCGTTATATATTTATTTTTTATTTTTAGAGCTTATTTTTTATCGAAATAAAAAATCGAATATATCAAAATTCATAATTTTTTATTCTCTTTCAATAGACATCCATATCAATGTAGTACAAACGAAAAAAAATATACAAAAATCTTGTTCAGATTCACAACACTTAATCAATGTGAATCTGAACTATAACAAGTTTTACAGAAGATTATTCACATGCGAATGATCATTGAAATTATTTGTTTCAACAATCATTGATCATTCAATAACAACTTATGTGAATTTAAACAAACTTTTAGATTCAGACGTGAATCTCACTAAATTTTCAAATTGAATTTAAATAAATTCGTTTATATTCTTTACAATTTTAACATTTTGTAATATTCAATTGAATTAACTAAGATTCACAAATTAATTTACTTCAACTTATACACGAATGAACACAAAATTGCTAAAAAAATAGGGTACAGTTATCATTTATATGTGAATTAATATATCTAAAACTAGATGCATAATATTTTTAACCTTTTGATCATACACAGATTAATTAATTTAGATTCACAAATTAATTTGCTTAAAATTCACATGTCACATGTGGATGATACTTTTTTTTTGAAAAAGTCAGGTACAATTACCATTTATATGTGAATTAACATGTATAAAATAAGAAGCAGTTAAAATTCGCAATGTGAATATAAATTGTATTAAATTTGTATGGAAGATATTTCATATGTAAATGATCAATGAATTCATTTTTTCAATAATTGTTAATCATTTAATAACAACTTATGTAAACTTAAAAGTATTTTTAAATTCAGATGTGATTTCAAGAAAAATCACTTATGTTTTTACTATTTCAATATTTTAATATCATATACAATTGAATTAACTGAGCTTTATAAATGATTTACTTAAAATTCACATGTGATTAGTAAAGAATTATTGTAAATTTTGGATAGATTTGTCATTTAGATATGAATAAATATATTTAAAACAATGCAGTTCAATCAGGTTCACAAGGTGAATTTGAACGAACTTGAAGCAAAAAAAAAACAAAAAATTTTGTACATCAATATGGATCTCTATTTATAGAGGATGAAAATTTTGAATTTTGGTATAATTAGGTTTTTTTTCGAAACAATAATAAGTTTAAAAATTAAAAAAATATTAGAAACGAAGTGGGTTTTTTGTTATGATCCGCTACATGCGCGTCCAATTAATAATTTTACATCTTTATCGCTGGTCATCGATATTTTGCATTCTGGCCGTAGGATTTGTTTCTTGTTTAATTTTGGTTCTTAATTGAACCTATATATAAATATATATATATATATATATATATATATATATATATATATATATATATATATATATATATATATATATATATATATATATATATATATATATATATATATATATATATATATATATATATATATATATATATGTTGTGTGAAAGTAAGAAGCTTTATGACTGTTAGATTAGCAAAACCAATGGTTTTCATTAGTTTGATATATTCATTTCTTTTATATTTAATTTAATCAGATTAATAAAAAAGATTTACGAATCAGTATTTTACTCTTTGTTCATGATATTATTATCGTAACCATCATTATGATATGGTAATTCGCATTATCCTAAACCCTAATTAATAATAAACAATTATGAAATTCCTAGAATTAAGGTTGGATATTTCGAATTTCTAAAATTTTGACAGTTTCTAAATTTACATAATTCATATAAATTTAAATTCAAAATCATTCATAATTTTCAATCTTTTTTCATTACGCAAGTTTATTCATGTATTTAACATTGAAGTATACATATTCATTTATGTTTCATTATACAAGTTCAGTCATATATGGATGAGGCCTTGGTCGAGTGGGAACGTTTTCACCTTCCACTACAAGAAACGCTGGCAATACCGGCGACGCAATTAGCGGCGACAGCCGGTATTACCGGCGACTCAGAGAAACTTATAGTGTTCCCCACCCTTTAGCCGAGTTTGAATCATGTTTCTTTTTGTTTATGACGGATAAACTTATGTAAACTAGAAACTTATATTCAATATCTATATAAACAAAAAGGAAAGAATAATTGGATGAGTCATTTGATCAACTAGGAAAGTTGTTTTCCATGTTTAGCCTTTAGTCGAGTTCGTATCTCGACATTGATATTTTTGGCGCATTTGTTTTTATTTCCAATGGATTACTAACAGAAACGAAAAAAAGTTTTAAACTTTTTTCGTTTTCATAAAAAATGGTTTAATTGTCTCCTACCAATTTCCAACATAATGCCCGCCTACCAACTTTTTTCCCTATTCGACAAAAAGTTAGAAAAAAAAGAGTAGCCTTCTCCTACCGCCTTCATTCACCAATTGAATTGTTAGATATTTTTAGAGGTTTGTTGTAAATTGTGTGTTATAGGTTGTTGGAATTTTTATGGGTTTTTAAATTGTTAGGATATTTTATGGTTTTACTTCTAGATTTTTATAATTTTTTAGTTAATTTCGTACAATTGTTATAATTATTAAGGTAATTTACATTGTTATTATGGAAATTAAAGGAAAAGTGCATTGTTATTATAGATTGTAAATGTAAATTATGATGCTCTAACGGATTGTAAACATATAGTAAGGGTTATATGTTATGTTAATTTGTTAAATGTTTAGGTTAGATGTTGGTTAAATTTTTATTTTTATGGTAAATTGTTAAATTATTAGTTTTTTTAGAAATTTATTGTTATGATAATTTGTTAATGTGTTTTGGTTATTTAGATTGGTAGCATGTTATGTTTTAGGTTAAAATATTGGTTAAATTTGTATTTGTAGATTGGTTTATTAATTCTTCAAAGAATTTAAGATTTGTTATAGATTGAAATGTGGTCTAATAAAGAATACATGTATCAAAAGAGACTCACTAGGGATGGTTCTTTTAATCCTGAATTTCAACATTGTATCTATTGTTTCTTGAATCTACTTACACCAATGCAACAAATTGGTTTCATATAATCAAAAGAGACTCACTAGGGATGGTTCTTTTAATCCATAATATTGACAGTGTCGTGGAGGTTTTTGAAATTGGATGTCTATGTATGAAATACATAAATTGTTATTATAAGATGAGAAAATTGGTTTCATATAATCTATATACCAATATATTCACACAAAAAAATTATGGTATGTACATGGAAAATATATTGTAACGCCCCAAAATCCAAAGTAAAAATTTTCATTTTAAAAACGGTTCAGATACATAAAACCGGTTGTCAAATAAAATCATCCAAATTAAAACTTAATACTCAAAACATATAAAAGCGCATTTAACAAAACATTTAGAAACATCTTCTGGTACCCAAGTACAACCGGTCATGCATCGTCCTTTGTCATGCAGCAACCCTCAGATTGATCAACTCATTCTTCAGTCGTCAGAACGAATCCAATGACCGTCATATATAAACACAATAGCCTAAGTATACAGCCTAACCCATCGGGATTTTATTATCAACTCAACTGTCAAATAACGTAAGGCACGCCTAGCTACCATAAATTACTACACACAGTAATTAAGTTACCTACGCATGTAACTTCATCGATAGTATAGTGAGAAAACTCACCTGGTCCGCAAAGCCAAACAGCACTCTACATGTGCGTCTTCAGATCCCGACAATGCGAACCTCTTAATAAGGATAAACTTCACTTAGAACCTCCTAAACCCCATGATAAACCTCTAGAACCGATGCCCCAAAACCTTAAGTTTGACCAAAAGTCAAACTAGTCAAAAAGTCAACAATCAAAGGTCAAAGTCAAAGTCAACTTTCAACAGGCAGTTAGCGTTGCTAAGTACGAACAGTCTCAAAAATCCATTAGGCTCTTAATCCATTCAGCCAAGGTCTCAAACCTTCCAGGAACCTTCCAAACAGTTCCTAAGTCCATAAAAATCCTAACTTTCCCATCTAAACATAACCATACATGCAAAAGGGTCAAGATCTAAGTCCAAAATGAGCAAAGCCAACTTTAACACTCAAGGGAGTTTGGCTTACACCCGAAGTTAGTTCAATACTCTCCAAGGAAAGCTTAAAGGACATAAAGTTCCAACCTTTAACATCCCACCCAAAGATCAAACAACAAAAGGACCAAAAACCAACCTAAAGTCCTCATAAACACAAGTAAAACCTTAAAAACACTAAAAGATGAAAGCTTTACTCACAATGGTCCATGAGAGATGAAGATCTTGCCGATTCCACCTTGAAGGATAGATGGTCCGCAAAGCTAAACAGCACTCCACATGTGCGTCTTCAGATCCCGAGAACGCGAACCTCTTAATAAGGATAAACTTCACTTAGAACCTCCTAAACCCCAGGATAAACCTCTAGGACCGATGCCCCAAACCCTTAAGTTTGTCCAAAACTCAAACTAGTCAAAAACTCAACAGTCAAATGTCAAAGTCAAAGTCAACTGTCAACAGGTAGTTAGCGTTGCGAAGTACGAACAGTCTCAAAAATCCATTAAGCTCTTAATCCATTCAGCCAAGGTCTCAAACCTTCCAGGAACCTACCAAATAGTTCCTAAGTCCATAAAAATCCTAACTTTCCCATCTAAAAATAACCATACATGCAAAAGGGTCAAGATCTAAGTCCAAAATGAGCAAAGCCAACTTTAACACTCAAGGGAGCTTGGCTTACACCCCAAGTTAGTTCAAAACTCTCCAAGGAAAGTTCAAAGGACATAAAGTTCCAACCTTTAACATCCCACCCAAAGATCAAACAACAAGAGGACCAAAAACCAACCTAAAGTCCTCATAAACACAACTAAAACCTTAAAAACACTAAAAAATGAAAGCCTTACTCACAATGGTCCATGAGAGATGCAAATCTTGCTGATTCCACCTTGAAGGATAGCTGGTCCGCAAAGCCAAACAGCACTCCACATGTGCGTCTTCAGATCCCGACAACGCGAACCTCCTAATAAGGATAAACTTCACTTAGAACCTCCTAAACCCTAGGATAAACCTCTAGGACCGATACCCCAAACCCTTAATTTTGACCAAAAGTTAAACTAGTCAAAACGTCAACAGTCAAAGGTCAAATTCAAAGTCCACGGTCAACAGGAAGTTAGCGCCGCTATCTCCCAAGATAGCGTCACTAATTATGAACAGTCTCAAAAATCCATTAAGCTCTTAATCCATTCAGCCAATGTCTCAAACCTTCCAGGAACCTTCCAAACAATTCCTAAGTCAATAAAAATCTTAACTTTCCCATCTAAACATAACCATACATGTAAAAGGGTCAAGATCTAAGTCCAAAATGAGCAAAGCCAACTTTAACACTCAAGGGAGCTTGGCTTACACCCCAAGTTAGTTCAAAACTCTCCAAGGAAAGCTCAAAGGACATAAAGTTCCAACCTTTAACATCCCACCCAAATATCAAACAACAAGAGGACCAAAAACCAACCTAAAGTCCTCATAAACACAAGTAAAACCTTAGAAACACTAAAAGATGAAAGCTTTACTCACAATAGTCCATGAGATGAAGATCTTGCTGATTCCACCTTGAAGGATAGCTTGTAGCACCACCATGAACCACCACCTATGCAGTTATCGCGGTCGAAAATCGAATAGCGGTCGATGACCGCTATATGAAATCACGGTTATCGCGGTGGTATAGCGGTGGTATAGCGTTTTTTTTAAGTTATATAGAATTTATATATTAGAGATTTAGAGCATTAATATATATTTAATTACTTATTGGTTATTGCTAATTCACATGCTAGGAACACATTTTAATAAGCCAAAGTGAAATTAGAACCAATTACATAATCCTAATGCTTTGAAATTCTCTTGAGCAATTTAACAAACACTTGGTGTGCACCAATACAAACTTGAATTCTCATATTATCCAATCCATAGTAGTAAGCCTTATAGCACTAGATTTGACATCGTCATCTCTTTTAATCAGGAACTAAACACAGAATCAACCAGGACCTGTAGTTGAAAGTGATCGAACTAATGTTTATAATCAGCCAAAGTGATCGAACCAATGTTTATAATCAGGAACTAAACATTGAACTAACAATCAGGAACTAAACATTGAACTAAACATTGAACTAACAATTAGGAATTAAACATTGAACTAAACGTTGAATCCCGATTGGAATAAGAACAGATAACCATCGATGGTTCAATTGAAAGAAACCATCGATGCTTCAATTGGAACTAATCAGGACCTGTAATTGAAAGAAACCATCGATGCTTCAATTGGAATTAGAAACCAATGGTTGAATCCCGTTCTTGAATCTCGATAGCTGAATCTCGATTGGAATAAGAACTGATAACCATCCAATTGGGGAACGCTGACCAACCAATTAGAATAAAGAACGAGAATGAAGAAGAAGTACAATCGATGCTTCAATCGGAGAGAACAAGAACGATCGATGCTTCAATCGGGAGTCATTCAATCGATGCTTCAATCGGAAGTCATTCAATCGCAAACAGACATAGGCGGAAAGCTTGAACTAAAAACGAAACTCGACAGTCGGAGAAGAAAAAGAAGCGTAGCTGTAGTCGAAGAAGATGGAACGTGGTTGTATACAAGCAATATACAATATGCCTCTTAAACTTATCCCACATCGGCTGAAATAAAGACCAAAGAGAGCTACGTCTAGTTATAAATAGGTGTTACCGGGGTTAGAGCAAATCACTGAAACCTTTTAGGACCAAGTTAACTCTTGGTTAAATGGGTTAAGTCACAGTATTAAAAATTTTAAATAGCGTGCAAAAACTGCTATAGCGGTTGGTTAAATTGCGTAAAATAGCGGAGATTATCGCCGCTAATAGCGGAGCCGCAATTTTGTACCGCTAAGTGAAATGTTATCTCGGTGAAGGGCCGCTAAGCGCTATAGCGATGCTATAGCGGCGCTATAGCGCGAGATTAACTGCATAGACCACCACACCACCTCTTTTACTCCAAAAATCCTTCTAAAATGATCAAGAACACCAAAATTCACTCGAAAGGAGCTAGAGAGAAAAAATGACGACCTTGGGGGCTGAAATGAGTCAAATGACGGCTGACCTAGGGTTTCCCACCCTTATATATGGCCCAAACTTCAAAATCTATGGTTTTGGCCCAAATTCAATCGTTCGCGCCGCTAACTGTGATCGTGCCAACCCACTACCAAGCCACCTTCGCGACACTAGCAAAAACAACATAGCGACGCTATTTAAGAAGTTAGCAGCGCTAACTGGCCAACTTCAGCTAAACTTCGCACATTTGATTCTTTTACTCCAGGCACTTGGAATTTCTGGGATTAGGGTCTTTCATATATCTAATACAAGAAAGGGGTCAATGTTCAAACCCACTACCATCTAAACACGTGGGTCAATGGTGAAACTCTAAAACAACTCAATACACTAATGACGAGGTTGGTGATTATCTTAATCGAAATCATGCACTAGCCTAAGGCTCCTTATTACTAGCAAGCACCACAAAACCTAAATTAATCATCTCATACTTTTTATAAAATGTGAACCAAGCGAGTGAGCCTACATAATATGGGTGAGAAGCTTCTTAACAAGTTCTATGAGACCAAGGAAATATTGAACTTTTTTTTATGATACAACGAATTCATGTATGTAAAAATCATTAGATGCTATTCAAACGGATTTATGTGTGTAAAAACCATTACATGCTATTCAATAGACATTATAATGTTTATTTGGGTTGCGTATAGAACTAGAATCATTTTGACATAATCTTTCCTAATTTTGTAAAAACCATTACATGTTATTCAATATTCATATGTGTAAAAACCATTACATGTTATTTAATATTCGGTTGTGTAAAAACCGTTGCATGCTACTCAATATTCATATGTATAGGAACCAGAAACGTGGGAACAAGGTTGCTAATTTGGTTATGACTTACATGAAGATTGGATCAAGAATTCAAATATTGTTCTACTCGAAGAATGTAGCTCAACATAGGGATGAGCATTTGGACCGGAAAAACCAAACTAAACCGAAAAACAACCAAAATAGAACCAAACCGGGACCAAATATACATTTTCGGTTTGGTTTTCGGTTTTTAAAAAATACTAATTCGGTTTCGGTCCAATTCGGTTTGGGTACGGTTTGGTCCGGTCCCCGGATCACATTTACCCTTAACATTACTATTGATCATGAAAAACCAAACCGTACCGAAAACCGATATAATCGAACCGAACCAGAACCGACTATACATGTTCTGTTCGGTCTTCGGTTTTTAGAAAATCCTAATTCAGTTTTGCTCCAATTCAGTTTCGGTCCGGTTCGGTTTGGTTTTTGGACCACACTCATCCCTAGCTCAACATTTAACCTAACACTCCAATCATATAATAGATGATCTATCCTAGTGAAGGTCAGACCTAGAATCATTTTGACATAGTCTTTCCTGATTTTCTACAATAGATGAATAACGCCCGTCTCGGGTTGTATACTAATTGGTTCAAATGATTAAAACAATAGTCCTTATTCATGTTGGTCAGTGTTTATCATGATTTACAAACTGCCTCCTTGGTGGGCCTTTAAACATCAATACATAAAACATCCTTTGATCATTCTTGTCGAATGGACAACCTTCATATAAGAGTTGTATTGCTATATAGTCAATTAGTGACTCCCTTGCTTATGCAACGTTATACGATTGGAGTATGCAGGATAAGTTAGCTTGCCCACATTGTTTGGATAAATTAGAATCATTCCATCTGTAACACCCATTTTTTGGTACGTCGTATTCGCTAGTTAATTTATTTAGCAAATAATAATAATAATAATAATAATAATAATAATAATAATAATAATAATAATAATAATAATAATAATAATAATTAGAATGAGAATTAGAATTAGAATTTCAATAGTTAAGTTGAGTGGGGGTTTATGTCTTATTTAGAAACTTAAAATGTTGGAATTATGGGTTTAGGGGATAAATAAATTAATTGTATAAAAAGGAGGGACCAAATGTGTATTTCACAAAAAGTTTCATGGAGAATAAACTCGATTAAGCTTTATGGCCAATGAGATTCGGTTACGTAGAAGTTCGAGGCTTACCTCGGTGATCTCAGCCCAAGCTGAACTCGACTCCGAACCCTTCTATTTCTTTAGTCGATGCAAAGTAGCCCTAAACCAATCCTACCCTAGTGTTGTTTTTGTGCTGTAGAGAGATCGAGAGATAGAGACTTGCATAAGCCTTGTGCAATGGAGTGAAACCCTACGCCCATCCACAAGTGTGCAGTCAAGTGTCACTTTTATACCCTTCTTATACGGTCGGGTGTGGAAGGGGTGTTATACCAAGGTGTGCGATCGAGTGAATGGTTTCCAAACAAGTTGTGTGACCAAGTATTAAGGTTTTCTTATAATCTATGTGTGCGATCGAGTGTTTGCATCTTTTAACCTAGTGTGCGGTCGAGTGATGCATTACACCAAAACTTACATGTGGCGGAATGAAACTTTGTACCATACATGCGATCGATATCCACATTGAAGTCGTGAAGCACATGTCGTGAGAGTGAGAGCTAGTGAGATCGAGAAGAAGAGGGAGAGACCATGTGTGAAGAGAAGGCAGGAAGAGGAGGGATCAAGTGACGGAGGAAGGTGGTGCTATGAGGTAAAAGCTTTTCTGCTTTAGCCGATCACACACCCACCCATCATTTTGTAAGTGCATGTGTGTGAAGGAATGGATCCAAGTTACAAAGTGTTGTTATGAAGTTTTGTATTAGAATTTATGAATTTTTGGGTGCCCTTAAAGTCAATTCAGAAGCTAGAAGTCTTAATGAAGGTCTTAATGAGTTAAGGTTGAACCATAACCCTAGTGTGTTGTTTGAAAAGTTACAAAGTTTCTGATTTTATCATGTTTGATAAAATCATATAAAATCGTGGTTGTATCCATTTGGGTCGAGCCTTATGTCCCTGAAATGGTATTTGTGTCTAGTTTCTTCCCTTAAAAGGGTCTGAGATGATTTAGACCCTAGGTCGTGTGAAATAGGCAATTTCCACTTTCTGGTCCAAAATGATGACAAATTAAGTCCTTTGTCTTTATAAAATCACTAAAAATTGTATAAAACTCATTTAGGGGTGAGGTCATTTGCCCTAGTTCAGGTTGCGTGTCTAGTTTGTCCACACCATGTTTCAGAACCCAATTCTTAGCCCACTAGGAGCTGGAGCTGATTCTATAGAGTTTGGTCCTGAATTGTTGAGTCCATTTGTTGAATTTACTAAGACCTATTAAGGAATGCCCATGACATGAGATCAAGGCCTGTAGTCTTCTATTAGGGTCTAGTTCATGCCTCATTTTCTCTAAATTTATAGATGGCCCTTGCTTGGTTGCAAGTGGCAAGCTTTCAAACATGGTCCAAATTTGCACTGTTTGGATACCTGGATTTGGTTAATTCATAGAAAATAGAAGAAATATAGTAAGAGTGAGTGCCTTATATACTTGGAATCATAAAAATATAAACTAAGCATTTGTGTAAAAATATCCTTGATTGGACGAGTTTAGGATGAGCTATAAGGGGAATCATCAGATTCCTTGGTTGGGATTAAAGGATGAAATATGAACTTAATAATAAAAGTAATACTGCAAGTATCTATTTATAGTAAGCTTGAGTTAGTATACTTGGTAGTAACATTATATACCTTATAGGAGTATAAGGTGTGTGGATAGAGCATGGTGGGATCCTTTGATTCGTTGCACGGATTTCTTCATCTGCGGTTTCGAGGTGAGTTCCTTAATACGTTGTATTGAAGTTGTGCATCCTTTATTGTAGCTCGTGTGTGCTATTTAGGATGTAGGTGGGTAGTACCAGGCCATAGGAAGTTCTAGGGGTGTGTGAGTATAGGAAGTAGGTACAGAGCAAGCCATCATTGAGTTGGGTGCATTGATTGATTTGGGTGGCATGATTGAGCTGGGTGTCATGATCGTGCTATGCGTTGTAGTTGTGTTGGGTGCAATCATTGAGCTGGGTGCCATGATTGAGTCGGGTGCCATGATTGTGTTGTGTACCATGGTTGATCTAGATGCCATGATCATGTGTGTTGTAGTTGTGTTGTGCCTTGTAGTTGTGTTGTGTGTCTTGTTGTGTTGTGTGCCTGTATTGTGTTATGTGCCTATGGTAGGGGTAGAGCATGTATGATGGATATGTCATGTTTGTGTTGAATTCACTAAGTTGTGTGCTTACCATTTTCCTATTAAATCATTGTTTCAGGTTCTTCAGGTGTGGGTGATGGCAAGGCGTGACGTGTATACACCGGTGCAACTTCTTGGTAATTATTTTTTAGTGAACTTAACTAGTTATTGTTTTCCGCTATGGATTGAACTATTTTAATATTAATTTTTTTGAATGTTTTGAATAAAGTGTGGCTTGTTAATGAAAATTTTTTTCTAAAATTTTTAAATTATTGTAAAATATGGGACGTTACTCCATCTTAGTAAAGGAAAAAAAGTATGTTGGTTTGATTGTCATATAAAACATATGTATAAAGAACATGTGTTTGAATAGATAAGGCCAATTTTATGAAAAGCAAGACAATGAAGCATGAAATGCCTGTTGCATACTCAACCAGAATGTTTACCACGATACTCTTAATGGTCCAATTTATATAAAACCACATGGTTTTTAGGAAACACATAAGTGGGTAATTAGGAGCATCGTTTTAGAGCTTCCATATTAGCGTCAGTTTATGATCTGATACAACCTTGATGCCATGCATATCAAGAAGAATTTGTTTGATAAATTGTTCCACGCTATTATGGGCACCCCAAAATACAAAAACAATATAGTAGTAAGGAAGGATATTGAGATTCTATGGGACTAGCATATTCTAAAACCCATTTGGGACAATAATAGGAAGCCTTGGAAAAAGAAGGGAGATTACAGTTTGGAAAAGAACGAGGTTAAAGATTATGTGTTTGGTTGAAAAATATAAAATATATGCATTATGTTTTATAGAGAAAATATAAAGTATGTTGCTATTGTACATATTAAAATTAAATTGTGTTGCTATTATGGATGAAAATTAAATTAGCTGTTATTATGGGTAGTAAGGTAAAAATATATTGCTATTATGGTTTGTAAATGTAAAGTACAATGTTAAAATGGATAAAGGTAAAGTATATTGCTATTATGGATAGTAAAAATAAGGTACATTGCTAATATGGATGAAAAATAAAGTATGTTGCTATAAATGATATTAACGGTAAAATACATTGCTATTATGGTTGAAAATCAAAGTTTGTTGTTATTATGGATAGTAAAGGTAAATCACATTGATATTATGGACGAAAATTAAGTATGTTGTCATTACGGATTGTAAATTTAAAGGACAATGTTGTAATAGATTTTACATGTAAACCACAATGATATAATGGATAAAAATTGAAGTATATATTTATTATATACAAAAGTAAAATGGTTTGGAAAAACCATTCAATAGCTAGTCATGTAGATTTGCAAAGACAACAAAATCAAATAGATTTGCTATTGCAACAAAGACAATACTAAATAGACTTGCAAATGCAACAAAAGCGAGCTAAATTGGATATGTGTTAAGCTCAAATTCAACAACAATTAGTGGCCTTAATAAAAATTCACGCCACATGGTAATCCACCAAATAATTCTTAGTTTTATGTTTTTTAAATACTTAGTTACATATTTGTTATTGTATTTGACATTTTTAATATATTAGACAATGTTTATTAGTCTTGGTTGAATATGAATCTTATTATAGGCTTGATGTATTGCATTTTTTCAGTATTTTAGGCAGAAAAAATCTAGATTCTATAAAGTTTTTACAATTTCTATTTAAAAATCATTTTAGTGGCAGGTGGTGACGGAAATATCTTTCAGTAAAGCAAGAAAATTTCGTTCGAAATTTATAGGAAAAAGTCAATTCTAGTCAAATAGCTATTTATCGGAATTCTCTAAGTAATATGGCACTGTCAGGACCATCATCGATAATTGGTTGTCGGACATTAGACGATGTTTTTCCCCACGAAATATTCCGCCAGTTATCCATAAATAAGTTTGTCAAGAATCTGTCATAAAAGGTTAATTTCCCACAAGATTTTTTTGATAGAATATTTCATTAAAAATCCGTAGGTGATCCGTTTCGTGACGGATTTCGACAATATCTCCATCGGAAATGAGTTATTTTTATAGTAGTAAAAACATTGTTTCTTATTACTAATACCGAAGTACCAAGAACAAATAAATCATGATAATTTTAATACTTTACGATATTTATCTTAAATAACATATTTAACGTAAGAATAACAAAATAATTTCGTCCTTGTATTTAATTGAATTATATATACGTATGTATATTGGTGAATACAGTTATATATTCATGAATCACGTATGTCTCCCTACAAACGCATTTTTTGAAAGATATGCCACCAACATGCGGTTGGTTGTTGTAGCAATGCAACAAATGTTGCAAATAAATATTAATTAAGTAGACAAAATAATTAATAAAGCATATTATATCAGGTTTTGAAAGTCAACCACCCACATGAAATATGTACTTATAAATCGTACGATTAATATATGGTTAATGAAATATCATTAACCTCAAAACTTTCGCATGCACCATCCAACCTTCCTAGAAACTGCCCACATATTTGAAACGCTTAGGCGGTGTACGAGATTGTGTTTTGATACGATATATATATATATATATATATATATATATATATATATATATATATATATATATATATATATATATATATATATATATATATATATATATATATATATATATATATATATATATATATATATATATATATATATATATATATAGGGGAGGGTTCTATTGAGAATGAAAATAATGTTGAGAACGTGAGAATGAATCTGAGCCACTAGATGCGCCAGCGCTGACGCGCGCCGCTCCACGACGACGAGTTGGGTTTTTTTTTCGTATACGATTTATTCATATATGAATAGGTATATTCATATATGATTATTCATATAATCATATATGATTATATGAATATTCATATAATCATATATGAATAAACATATATAAATAAACATATATGGTTGTGGTGGTCGGAATGGTGGTAGAGAGGGCGATTATGATGGTGATAGCGATGTAGGGTGGCGATGATGGCGGTGATGGTGGCGACGGTGTTCGTGTGGTGGTGGTGTTGGTGGAGGTGGGTGGTGACGAAGGCGGTGGTGGTGGCGGCGATGATGGAGGTGGTAGTGGTGGCGGTGGGTGGTGGTAGCGGCGGCGTGGAGGTTGTGGTAAAGGTGGTAGCGGCGGTGGTGGGGGAGGTGGTTGGGGAGGTGGCGGCGTTGGCAGTAGCGGTGGTGGTGATTGGTGGCGGTGGCATCGGGGGAGGTGGCGGCAGCGACGGTGGTGGTAGAGATGGTGGCGGCAGCGGTAGTGGTGGTGGTGGCAACGACGGTGGTGGTGGTAACGAAGGTGTTGTAGGTGGTAGTAGTGGTGAAAATCATATGTGAATAATAATATATATCTCGTCGTTAGAGCCTTAACGCTCCGACGGCGCCAACGCATTAGAGCGGCAAGAAAAAAATATGTGGTTGAGATTCATTCTCGCGTTCTCAACTTGTTTTTCATTCTCAATGGAACCTATATATATATATATATATATATATATATATATATATATATATATATATATATATATATATATATATATATATATATATATATATATATATATATATATACTAGGTACATTTTAAGGGCCGTGCTCAGCACGGCCCGCCCATGGGTGGTCTAAGGATTCACTTTTGCTGCACTCTCTTTTGTCTCATAGAGGTGCATTTAAATGATCATTTGAACATGAAATAGAATATTTGAAATAATAAATATTGCAATGATCAGATTCAAAGTAGGTAAGGAATTGTTGCAACAGAGGTATTCTATGGTAGATGTGAAGTTACCTATTTAAACTGTTCCCCAAAAGAACAGTTAAAGAATTGACAAAGAGCTAAATGTTCCCTTAGCGGTTACCCATAAAAATCTTGGGTAAATTAGTAGACACCAACATAATAAATAAAAAAACATACAGGAACGTGGAGTTTGACCATTTGATAGACAAAACTAATGCAAAAAATCAACCAGTAATTCTAAGTAGATATGGACCACCACCGGTGTTGGGCTCATACAATTTCACCATTAACGAAACCAAGTAAATGGATGAGGTCGATGTGGGGCACCTTTAATTACATCCTACTACTGGGTTTTGTACGCAAAAAGAGTCAGAATAGAAAACCAAAATACACAAGAAAATAATCAACAATAACATACATATATTCAATTACCTGTGTTAAAGTCTTGAACCTCTAGTAAGGAGAAAACCACAACAACCCTGAGTGAATAACAAGAAACAACATATGACAAACATTACCTGAGGTCTCACACGTAATCGATCAAGCACAGGAGAATTAGATACCAAAAATGATAAAATGAAAAAAAATATTTAAACATAATCAACATGTTCTTCAAAAGCTGGTATTACCTCATGGAACGTTGGCAGTTGCTGTAAAAGGAATGAAATAATCTAGTGGGGCACCTGTGAAAGTGTTCATACGAAACAAATTTAGATTCACCCAAGGGTCTTCACTTTTTCTATTAAACCCAAATCAGAGATATCCTTTTAAGTGGTAGCATCTTAGTATACTACATACTTACCAATATCAAAGAACCATGTGATAGGCCATATGATTAAATTCATTGACACATCTAGAGAAGATTCGATATCATTTCCTTCATGAATCCGGGTTGTATAAATCTTACTATTTTGGCAACATTCGTTTTACACGTGTATAAACCTATTATAATACCATAGTAACCTCACTTAGCCTATTAGAACACCTGTGGGATCGTGTATGAATCATTGAAGCTACTCTTAAAATCCGCACAACGAACCTTTTAGACAACTTCCACTTTATAACTTGAATTTAAAATGTATCTCATATCTGCTTGCCCTAAAAATATCGACGACATTCAGATGCAAAGGATGATTATTGACTGCAAATAAAAGTCACAAAAACCATATGTTTATTATTTTTCAAAAGCTAAGTTTAAAATCCAGTCTACTAACCGATTGCTATTGAACTTGAAATTAAACTGCATAATCAAAGGCATTTCCTGCGACCCAAGGTTCTATAAACACGATACATCTCAAATGGAACCTATAGCACAAAAGCATCCATAATTCCAATCCTAAGAGATGTCGCATGATCCTTGACAAAAGAACTCAGACTTAAACAAGTGAAACTTAAACCACCCCCTTATAACTTCAAAATTTTCAAATTATAAACCAAAACCTAAAGAACAAAGAAATTATCGAACTACAAAAGTCACACATGCAACAATTTCCAAAAAGCATTGAATTGAAACAACCAATGGACAGTCCTGAGTTCAACATGGATCAATAATTACACAAGCCGACAAAAAGCCATAAGAGATTATATCACAGAAAAGAAAATAACTTACCGCAGTTAGGGTGATTCTGTGATTCCAAATGTCATCACACTATCTCGACCTCAACGTTAATTAAGAAGAAGTAATCGAAAAAAAAACCTAAATCAAATTTATAAAGAAATTACAGGGAGGCAGCGATTATTGAAAAACCAAAGAGGAGCGTAACCAGAAAAAGGGTGCGGTGAATAATCCCTTGCCAAACCTTCACTTTCTCTCTAGTTCTTGGTTATACAAAACGAATTGGGGTGGGGCTACAACAGTAGGGTTCATCGCTAGAAGGTCATAGAATAAGAGAAGAAGAAGACGGAGAAGAAAGAAAGAAGGAATTCGATCGAGATTTTACTTATTATTTATTTGCTTGTCGTTCTTGATTCAACGACAAAGAGAAACCGGAGGAACAAAGTCGATGACAACGGGTGAAAGAAAACCACAAATGAGAGAAAAGAAAATAAATGACTTGTTTACGGTGCGGTATCGGGAAACGGGAGTGGAGAGGCCTTTGTTAGAAGAGTTGCAAACTGCAGTTGAAGGGGTGTCAGTTAAATTGGAACGGCGTTGGCGTCGATCGATGGGTATATAGGTGGCCGCTTGAGAATGTATTTGGGGCCGAATAGACGAAGGAGAAAAAGAGGGTTTTCATATATAGTAATGATATATATATATATATATATATATATATATATATATATATATATATATATATATATATATATATATATATATATATATATATATATATATATATATATATATGTATATATATATATATATGTGTATATATATATATATATATATATATATATATATATATATATATATATATATATATATATATATATATATATATATATAATCAGGATCGGGTGAGGACTCTTTTTAAAGTGAGGACTTGCGACGACACCTTACAAAAATTGAAAAACAAATAAAAAAATAAATAATAAAATGGATCATAGTACTATATCGGAGAAAAAAAAGATTCAAAAAAACTTTTAGATCATTATTTTTTTTATAATGAAATAATGATCCAAAATAAAAACAGAAAAATTGCATCATTAGGTTTTGCAATGATGCAAATTTTTTTTTTTCAAATTTTTTTTTTTGATAATGAGATAGTACTATTCTCGATTTTATGATTTGTATTTTTTTCAATTTTTTTAAGGAGTCCTCGCGAGTCTTTACCGAAAAAACAGTCCTCACCGGAACCGGACCCTATATATATATATATATATATATATATATATATATATATATATATATATATATATATATATATATATATATATATATATATATATATATATATATATATATATATATATATATATATATATATATATATATATATAAGCGATCGGGTGAGGACTCTTATTAAAGTGAGGACTCGTGAGGACACCTTAAAAATATTAAAAAAATATATAAAAAATATAAATAATAAAATGGATCATAGTATTATGATCCAGAAAAAAAATCGAAAAAAAACTTTTGGATCATTATTTTTTTTATAATGAAACAATGATCCACAAAATAAAAAAATATTTGGATCATTACTGTTTTTCAATGATCCAAATTTTTTTTCCAATTTTTTTTTATAATGATGTTGTAATACCGTGTTATTAAAATTTAGAGATTGTGAGTTAATCTTGGTGTAATTAATATTAGTTAGATTATTTCATGAGTTTGGGTAGTTAGAATTGCATTTGGAATGAGTTTGAAGTTGAAAAATGCTAAAAAGAGGTTACACGTGTCGTGTTGGAGTTACACGGGTCGTGTAGGAGTCCCTTGTGATTGTTTTGAGCATACCGTGAGTTACACGGGTCGTGTCTTGTTGACACGGATCGTGTAAACCTGCAGACTAAAAACTAGTGTACAGCACGGATCGTGTAATATGAACACGGGTCGTGTAAAGTGTACAGCACGGGTCGTGTCTTGTTGACACGGCTCGTGTAGTTCTGCAGACCAAACTTCAATTTCATACCGTGAGTTACACGGGCCGTGTAACTTTAACACGGGCCGTGTTACGCGCAGATTTACTTTTTAAAGGCTGATTTCTTTTCATTTTGAGTTAAAACCACTTCGATCAAAAAGCTCCCAAAACCCTACAAAATCGATTCTATCCCTTCTAAGTCGAGATTAAGGCTTATTGATCACGAATTGAAGCTAGAGATTAATCCCTTGAGCTTTTGAAAGGTAATCCTCTTTGATTTTTATCTTGTTTTGACGGTTGAATCATTGGAATTGAGATGGTTCCTTGTGGTTTTGATGAACCACCTGCAACTAACATGAATTAGAGTGAGTTCATTTTGAATAGTGTGTGTAAGGGAGTTCTAATTCGAGACCTAAGCTAATGAAGTGTTGTATTATGTTCCTAGGGTTATATGAGTTACATTTGTGGAATTTGAAGTTACAATTAAGATAATATTGTTATCTTTGATTATAACCCTTTCTTATGATTCAAATTCTTGATTGTTATCGATATTGATTATGATTGAGATTGTTGAATATTGAGTTTGACTCGAGATATTGTGATACAGCTAAGGCTAGACAGGAGCACGACACACGTGGTTCAGGAGTTCCACAGAGTAACCCGAGAACAGGTGAGTAGTTATTTATTAGATGATTATGCCTTATTTTGATAATGTTTGCAGATAAGAAGTAGGCTATGTTTTGATTTGGATGAGTATAACCAAATTTTGAGTATATGGAATAAAGAGTTATAGTGTGTATATCGCACTCAGGACTGAGATAGTCCGTTGAGCTTGATTAAAATGAGATAATGGAAGATACAAACCAATTAACCTTAAATTACTCACTGAGCTTTCATAGCTCATAAATTGTTTGTTACTCTGATTTGTGTTAGGTTCTGGTAGCGGTGACCGCGGGAAGCGGAATATGGATGGATAGCTACACTTGGACTTGGACTTTTTCTTGTATTGTAGTTTTGTTAAAAAGTATAATGAACCCGGTTTTTGGTGTAATAGTTATGTACTTTATGAAAGGTTTTCCGCAACCATGAACTAAAAACGTAAGTTCACATGCAACCTAGAAAAGATCTATGTTTTCTTACTTTGAACATGTAACTAATTCCTAAAGGCCAAACAAAAATTAAGTAAAAGAATAAATCAGAAAAACTAACCTTTAGTTTTAATCTTGAAGCTAAGCAGCACAAGTGTCCTACCTCAAATGAGATCACACCCAGGGAGCCAGAGGAAGGTCACGAAAATTCCAGAGAGAATAATAGAATGAGCACTTATAATGAGGTCTAGGGTTCCCTATTTATAGGGAAACAAGAAACCCTAGCTGTCAGCCATTTTCTAGATTATACGTACGCGCGTCGCGGCCTTTACATTGGCGCGCCATGCGCCGCAATTCAACTATTGAATTTGTACGACTTTAATCCCTGACTTCCTGATTAATCTAATTAATGCCACAGAAATTAATCCAATTAATTCCTGATTAATTATTAATCAATCAATATAGTTTCTAATTAATATATTATCACTTTAATATATTAACAAACCATATCCTTTATTTCTATTGATTTATTAATCCCATAATAAACCAACATTTCTCTCTACCGAACTTTCTACCAAACCTCCAGCTATGAGGGCAACCCAAATGGACTTTGCTTCTATTAATTAGGTAAATACAAATTATTAGTCATGGCTTAGACACCTAATCCAACAGTCTCCCACTTGGATAAGTCTATGACTATAATTACCAATTTATCCTCTAATTAATCAGCAACCTGTAGCTTCCTAGAAACTGCTGCCGAACTCTAACCTAGTCAGTTCTGTCCATAGATAAGTGATCAGATGATCCTCCGTCCAACAAGATATTTTCAGACATGAGACATGGATTGAGATCAATCTCTGTCTGACACACTGTTTCTCGATTTCCAATTTTGCTTATGACTTTTAGACTTCTAATTGAACACATCAATTCAGTCCTAGCTGGCCAGCACTTCAGTCAACTTCAAAATCATCGAGTGGCCAACAGATATCTGTTTCCCGTCTGGGTCAAGGGACGAATAAGCTTCGACTAATATGTTATATCTTTTACCCGACAAATCACTCACAACAGCACGTTTTATAACACCGAGTTACCGATGCGTTTTCGTACTATCAATGAACAACCGCCTTGCAAATTATAACTCATATCTCTCCACTTTAAGACCATAAGATATTATCGTCTCAACATTGCTCGTCATATAATCCATGAAGCAATCCATTGAGCGCGGGTTTATCCAATACTCAAATCTCCATTTCCAAGTACTCATGAACGTTGCAGGAATCTTATTGCCATGTCTAACTCCTTAGACAATCTACAAACCAATTCATGACAGTCTTCCTTCATACTTACTCCCTAAGAGTATGAACGACTGTGGATGTTTGAATAATCCAATTATTCAGGAAGTAAAACATGCAAAAGCGAAACATAAAATCTGACTGGCAGCTACTCCTGCTCATTACCAAGTCTCCACGAGGTAATCACCAAGTCGAATTTATCATAACTATTATCGGTTTCTTATTCTCTTTTAGACTTTCAATTCAAACCATTTATATCTATGTCTATGACCTTTTCACTCTTTCTATGTATCCAAGTGTCTAACACTTATACACTTTATTGCAGATGATCCTATCGGATACTCTTCCGATGATATCTCGATTTGTCATTCTGTCATTCTCTCTCACAACTCCATTCCGGTGATGTGTACCGTGACTGCCCATGGTTCTCGGTTCTTTAGTCTACATGACTACACCCTAAGACAATTTCGAGGTGTCATGATGTGCCGGTGAACCACACGCGCTCCATCAGAAACCAACGAAATTCTTTAACCATGAAGTCCTACAGCACCACGTTCTTTTGTAAACAATTACCGATTTGAAAACCCTTTCAAATCAATCACCCTAATCATTTCCCAATGATTTCTTACGTCTGTTCAAAAAACCATTCAGTATTCTCAGCCATGCAATGTCCTGAATCCAACTTACAATGCTCTAAGCATTAAGTCATCAGGATATGTTCATAACACTTCTGATTTGTCCAAAAGGCGCGAGGAACCTGATGTAATCTCATTCCAAGCCCTTTCTGAATCCTAAGATTACCAATAATCCTTGTGTCATGATCTCCGGAAACTATTTTCTTTCGGGGACTCTTTCTTATGCATCTTGAATCCCATCAAGATCATATTCTCAACGGCTAAGTCAATATTGTCAGTCTCATCTATCTGATAGACGTCTATGAACTACGTGAGTATGCTGCACCTTCTTTGTTTCTTTCATGCCAATTCATTACACTTTGCAATGACAGGAAATTCCATTCCTGGGGTTATGCATCTTGAATCTCATCAAGATCATATTGGCAGAATTCTGATCTATCTAATAGATGTTCACAACCACCTGAGTATGTTGTATCTCTTAAAGTCTTTCATAGTGAACCGTTTCTTAACACCAAGTCACTACACTTTGTAATGATAAGAGACATTTCCTAGAACCAGTATGTAACCCACATACAGCGATAGCAGATAACAACAATACTCCCACTGGCTTTGACACCGTTATATGACTCTTTTAGACTATTCACAAAATCCAGAACTTATGGCACATTTTGCGAAACCGAAATCCAAACCTTTCCGACACATTAAAGGAAATCTTTCAGGCTATTCACAAAATCCAAACCTTTTTACCTATTTTGAGAATCTGAATATCCTTTCTTGCGAGATGCCCATGGGACGAATCCCGGGGCCATGTACCTTTTGTAATGGCATGCTCTATGTGAGTCCCTATTAGTGTGCCGGTAACCACACACGCTCCACTAACGACTCACACTATGCCACGCAGAATCCTCTCGAATTACATCTTCTATTGAGAGTGCTTCTCTCAGAATCAATTGCTTGACTCCAAGTGATGACTCATTCAACCAGATGTTCTGTAAATACATTTCTATGTTCCCTTCTTTTGATGATTCAATTACTCCCACTGGTTCCTAGACCAGTTGTAAAGATTAATCAAACTGTCACATAGACTGTGTCTCGTGGTAAGGTTCTCTTATTTGGCAGCAAACGGGCTCACCAATGCTTCCAGCAGTCCGATTACTTATCCGTATCATCTTTAGTGTTTTACCACTATCCGGTATATCACCAAAATCATAACTCCTTATGATAGTGACAATAACTACTGGTCAAGCGAAGAGAGGGTATGTCAGGTTTAACAGGAATCTAATTCCTGGTCAAGTCCCAGTGGTGACTAAAGGTTCTTTCACTTGGCTAATCCCTGAACTCCTTCAGCATTATTCTTACTCCCACTGTTTCATTAGAACATGAGCTCTTTCTAAAAGGACTCTTCTTTCAAAGGATAACCGGAGTGGCCAATGAAACGACATTGCTGATTAGTTTCAGGCTTGTCATGAGATTCAGACGAATGCTACATGACCCTGGACTTTCTATGTACTAGTGGGACGATCCCAGCTTTACATTTCAGATAGTGTCGACATAACCTACTTAGTCTAAGATATGGTCGGAATATGGTTTCTGCGGTCTGACTGGTTGGATATTTAATTCATTGAAATACTAATCGGAAATGTATCTTATACATCGAGGATCAAAACTCTTTCGATCAATGCTCCATCATCTTCCCTAAGACACATTATAACCATTAGTGTTCTTGGAAGAGGATAAACTGTGAAACATTTTCTCAGTCTATGTAGTCATTCAGGTTCTGTTGATCTTATACTTCCTTTGAAATCCTTGAACACTTCAAGGTTCCAATCAATCGCTTATTCCGATAAGCGAAGCCATATTTGTCAAACTATTTGGCAAATATTTTGAAGCATAACTAATCGTGTTCTGTTCGAAGATTCGAGCAATACACAGTAACTTATGTGTCTGTCACTCAAAATCTTAATACCTTTACATCTCCATGTAAATTTATGACTTTGTTAATATTGTTCAAGACATGCAATTATCACCTGACTCCAAGCCAACTGATTCCAAAATCCTATCCATTGGATCTTTGGGTGATTCCTTTCTTGCCACAATTAATTTGATTAAGCACCTATGTAGTTAATCGCGCCGGTATAGCGGTTCACGGTGGTCAGCATAATCGCGGTTCAGTTTAGCGGTGGAAAATAGCGGTACCGGTATAGCGCCGGTATACCGCCGCGATTTACCGCGATTCACCGCGATTTACCGCGATAATGACCGCGATTTACCGCTATTATCTGGGTGGAGGAAAAAAAAAATTTTTGATACTTTGACATTTTCTATATTAGAATGTTATATTATGTGACTTATTTCTTAAATTAAGCATTATGTGATGTTTTTTTAATGACTTTTATGATATTAATTCTACTAGTAATAGTCTAATATATAAATTCTACATATTACTAAAAAACCGCTATATCACCGCTATACCACCGCGAGAACCGCAAAATTAAATATCGGTAGGTTACCGCGATTACGGTTTTGACCGCGATAACTGCATAGTTAAGCACTCAATTCATCATGTGACTCTAAGTCAAATGATTCCAAAGTCCTGTCCAACTGGACCTTTGGTTGAAGTGATTCTCATAAAATTCACTTTAACAATCATAAAGAACACAACTTATAAGTCCAATCCCATTGGATGTATCAACATTCAAGTTATTACCATTTATGCCATTAACACATTCACACAACATTTCGAGAATAATTAAAACAATCAAAAGAAAATCAACATTTTATTAAAACACAAAAACCCTCGAACAATGTACTATGCGAATCCATGTCGTATGTATCAATAAACTAATAACAAGAGCAAATATCTAGCTTAATTCAAAAACCGCACGAGCTCCAGATCCAATCCGAATATGCTCCTGTGCGACATCATCCCGCATCCTCCAGAGTTCGTGCATACAGAGCAAATGTGTGAAACACATCCTGTATCAAGGAAATGAGGATCAGGTGTTCTGAATTTTAAGATATTTATGAGTTTGCCAAACGGTTTGGCTTTGGAGCATTTTTCCAATCTTTCTGTGACTGTGTCCCACCTTATGGATTCCCAGTTTGAAAACATCGAATAATCGGTCCAGACGATCTGGATCATTTCTTGATGCACCTTAATACTGGACTCAATCCTAAAGCAGTTGAATTAATGGAACTATGCTTCTCCATGAACGACTCATACAGAGTCGACATTGAATGCACTTCCACGATTGTCTTATGTGGTTACCTTTTCTGTTCATCTGGATGAACAGATCAGCGAGTTGAGCTAATTCTTAACTCCCGATCACAAAGGGAAACCAGTTTTATACTGTTCGCCTATGTATCCCTCAATCTCGGGAACACGCAAACTGGTGCTACTTCCTTCTAGCTTGCAACTTCAAGCTCTTTGAAGATCCTAGTTCGTTCCCTTTATTCAACCAGTTCACGGAACCTTTCCTGAACCAGCTGTGCTAACTTATCAGACCCTAGGAATTCTAAATCCCTGCGGAACTCGGGGTTAATGATCAATAGCATAAGGCAACGAACTTCCTTGAACTTAATAATCAAGGAGTCATGCTCATCACAAGCTGCTGTGTGATGCCATGTTTGGGAGCGGACACTCAGTCGGATATGGTTCGCCAGCAAAACTAAGAACTATTCTCTAATTGCAAAACCATATCACATAGTTCAGGCCAGTCAGCCTTACCATACTAAACAGGTGCTTTCTGAAGCTCTCAGAAATGGGTGAAGGAGGAGAAGGAATAGAATGAGATTTTCTTCAGACATATATAAAATTTGAATTTATTCGTTTAATTAATCCTTTTAAATAATTACCCAATATATATTATTTAACAAGGCTAGGATCCAAAATACCCCAACTATGCTGTGAAGAGGGATGCCGTAGTCACAACACAGTGGTCATTAAGGTAGATAACTTTTATCAATTTCAGTCTTATGAAATTCCTAGATCTGTGAGATTCATTGAACTGTTCAATGGCATGTTTAATCTCGTATATGCCCCACCGTTTGTGACTGGGATGCCGAGGATCACAAACCGGGTGTGAATAACCATGCAAATTAGCTTGGTACTCTCGGGGTCCATTATCATCTCAAATTGATGTGCCGGTTAACCACACATGCTCCATCAACAATGATAACACCCGAGAAACCCATTGCCACTCTTTATGAACCCCCATTGGTGTGCCGGTAACCCACACACGCTCCACCAACGTTTCATAAAGTGCAATGTGCAATTTCATGGGTTAGCATCAAATTCACATTTTTTTCTAAAGTAACTAGATTGGGAATTCTTGTACGGGTTCTAGTACTTTGATCATTATACTTTTAATGATTAAGCGGTCCTATCAAAACTGTTCGGCTAACTACCCTCCACTGATCAGGCGAGCGGTGGGTGAGAGTGAACACCCATTAGACCGCCATTTTATAGGCAGTCTCCTTATACCCACTTTATAGACCAGCTTCGTGAATGAGGCCTACTAATGATTTGACTAACCAATTTATCTTATACATATAGTATTAACCTTTAATAATATATATAAGATGTATTTTAAATCTTTTAAAATATTCCTGGTTTATCTTTTAATTTCCTGAAATTTAACTATTAATTTCAAATTAAATTAAACCTTTAAATTTGATTTAATTCATCTTTTAATTAAACTACTAATTAAATTAATTAAATCTAGATATTTTAAACCTTTTAAAATATTTAGGATTTATCCTTTAATTTTCGAAATTTAACCATTAAATTGAAATTAAATTAAATCCCTTGAATTATCTTTTAATTAAACTATTAATTAAATAAATTCAAATATAGATAGGTTTTTCCAAATTAATCAAAACAATTTAAACCTATCTTAAACCCCTAATTATCGAATTCAAACAAACTGGGTTTAAGGTTATCCATTTAATTAACCAATTAAAGTTACCAAAAATAGAAAACCTCCTAAAACCCTAACCAGGAAAATCGAAAAAGAGGGGGGAGGGCTAGGGTTTCAAAAAACCCTAAACCCTAAAATTGAAATTTAGGCCAAAAAGGATTTATAAACTTTAAACCCTAATTAGGAAAAACTATTACAGCCATTCAAAAAGAAAACAACCTGATGCTCTGATACCACTGAAAGGTTTTCCGCAACCATGAACTAAAAACCTAAGTTCACATGCAACCTAGAAAAGATCTATGTTTTCTTACTTTGAACATGTAACTAATTCCTAAAGACCAAACAAAAATTAACTAAAAGAATAAATCAGAAAAACTAACCTTTAGTTTTAATCTTGAAGCTAAGCAACACAAGTGTCCTGCCTCAAATGAGATCACACCCAGGGAGCCAGAGGAAGGTCACGAAAATTCCAGAGAGAATAATAGAATGAGCACTTATAATGAGGTCTAGGGTTCCCTATTTATAGGGAAACAAGAAACCCTAGCCATCAGCCATTTTCCGGATTATACGTACGCGCGTCGCGGCCTTTACATTGGCGTGCTGCGCGCCGCAATTCAACTATTGAATTTGTACAACTTTAATCCCTGACTTCCTGATTAATCTAATTAATGCCACAGAAATTAATCCAATTAATTCCTGATTAATTATTAATCTATCAATATAGTTTCTAATTAATATATTATCACTTTAATATATTAACAAACCATATCCTTTATTTCTATTGATTTATTAATCCCATAATAAACCAACCTTTCTCTCTACCGAACTTTCTACCAAACCTCCAGCTATGAGGGCAACCCAAATGGACTTTGCTTCTATTAATTAGGTAAATACAAATTATTAGTCATGGCTTAGACACCTAATCCAACACTTTAGTGTATAACTTAAACTATGTTTTGATAGAACTTGTAAACTTGTTACTCTTTTGGGTTATACCATAAATGATTTTGTGTTTGACTAAAATAATTAGTATATCCCAAATTTGAGAAACCGGGCATTACAAGTTGGTATCAGAGCCGTGGTTTAAGGGAATTAAACCTTGAGATGGGTTTAGACTTAAACCAATGAGATAGAGAAGTCCCAAAAAGCCCCGAGTAGCTATCCTCTGCGGTGTATTACAATTGAGTTGATTATACACCATATTGAGTATTATGGTGATATACAATTGAGTTGATTATACACCATATTGAGTATTATGGTGATATACAATTGAGTTGATTATACACCATATTGAGTATTATGGTGATTTACAATTGAGTTGATTACACACCATATTGAGTATTATGGTGGTGATTACTAAATGAGTTGATTTTCTTTTTCAGTTAAAATGAGTGCTGGAAAAGAAAAAGAGCGAGGTGATCCACCAAGAGATAAATCGGGATCACGAGATACGGGTAAAGAGCATCAACCCGAGGGAGAGCGACCTCCCGAGATACAAAGTAACATGCAGGCGATGATTGCAACTGAGGTAGCGAAAGCAATCAAAGATATATTACCAACTTACTTAAAACCTCAAGTAGAGGCTACAATTGGAGGTACTTCGGGACCCACCCCGATCCAGCCTGAGCAGAGAGAGGATCGTGGAGAGATCTTTATCGAGACGAGTGAAGTTAGAGTGCCCGAGAAAACAAGAAGGTGCACTTATGATGTTTTCCAAAAGTGCAAGCCATACGATTTCTATGGGAAGGATGATCCCATAGCAGCCAAAAATTGGTTGACTCATGTTCAAAAGATGTTCTGTACAAGTAAATGTGACGAGACGGATAAAGTTGAATTTACAACAAACCAGTTAAAGGAGGATGCACAATTCTGGTGGGAGAATACGTGTATGGAGATAGGAGAAAGTTTGGCATATACATTGAGTTGGGAATAGTTCAAATTGAAGTTCACTGAGTACTATTGTTCCAATAATGCTATGAAAGGAATAGAAGAAGAATTTTTGAAGTTACAGCAAGCGTCGAGAACAGTGCAACAATACACCCTAGATTTCAATCAGAATGCAAGATTTGCATAAGATCAAGTTGATACAGAGGAGCGTAAAATGGATCGTTACTTGTGGGGTTTAAAAACCCAGATCCGAGAGTTTTTGCCGAGTTCAAGATATACTACCTTTCAACAAGTTACAGAGGCAGTAAGATCGAGAGAAAGGGAGTTGCAAAGACAGGAGGAGGAGAGAAGAACAGAAAGAGAAGTTGGAGGATCCAAGAGAAAATGGGAAGGTAAAGCTGGAGATACTTCTCAGAGGTCTACTACCACGGGTTCTCAATTCCGTGGTGAATCCAAGAAGAATGAGGAGAGATGGTGTAACAAATGTAGACAAAAACACACTCGAGAGTGTGATCCCCGAAATCCTCCATCAGTTTGTTTCCAATGTGGAAAGACGGGACATATGGCTCGCCAGTGTATCGAGAGTCGCCCTGTTTGCTTCAATTGTGGGGAGAGCAGGCATATTTGTCCTAATTGCCCGAAGATGAAATCTGAGCCACATAGAGATTTTCAAAAGACTGGACGAGGAGGAGGTCGAGATCGAGATGATCGAAAAGACAGGAGTGGCGGTCACATGAAAACAAGAGCTTTTCAATTAACCGCCGATGAGGCTCGAGACCAAACTGATGTTATCACAGGTATTTTTAGCTTGAACTCTTCTCAAGCACGAGTACTTTTTGATTCCGGTGCTTCCGTGTCTTTTATATCGGAGTCCTTTGCTTCTAAACTAAATATTTCGTTAGTCGAATTATATGAGAAAGTGATAGTAGAGGTAGCAGATGGGAGATGTGTTTTGTAAAGAGTCATTATGAGCAGTGTCGGCTTGAGATCTATGGGGTTACGTACCTTATTGATCTGAAGCCGATCACTAATCATGAGTTTGATGTAATAGTCGGGATGGATTGGATGGATGATAATAGAGGTCAAATGGATTGTCATGAGAAAACACTTTCCATAAAAACACCAAGTGGTTCCCGAATTTTGATACGAGGTGAACGACGTTCACGAAAAGTACCGATAGTATCACTTGCAACGGCTAGGAGATATATGGAAAGAGGGGGTGAATTGATTATGGCACATGTGATTAGTGCCGAGTCAAAACATTCCAAGATAAAAGAAGTAGAAGTGGTTTGTGATTACCCCGATGTATTTCCTGATGATCTTCCAGGCTTACCACCAAGTAGACAAGTTGAGTTTGTGATCGATGTAATACTAGGGGGCGAAACCGGTAGCTCGACCACCGTATCGATTGGCACCTTCCGAGATGGAGGAATTAAAGAGACAGTTGCAAGAGTTATTGGAACTTGGGTTTATTCGTCCGAGTTCGTCTCCGTGGGGTGCGCCTATACTCTTTGTGAAAAAGAAAGATGGATCTATGAGAATGTGTATAGATTATCGAGAGCTTAACAAGATCACTATAAAGAATCGTTACCCGTTGCCGAGGATCGATGATTTATTTGATCAACTGCATGGGGCCACATATTTTTCAAAGATTGATTTGAGATACGGCTATCATCAGTTGAAAGTTCAGGAAGCTGATATTCCGAAGACGGCTTTTCGTACGAGGTATGGTCACTATGAGTTCTTAGTCATGCCGTTCGGTTTGACTAATGCTCCAGCCGCTTTTATGGACTTGATGAATCGGGTTTGTCGTCCCTTTCTCGATAAATTCGTAATTGTGTTTATCGACGACATCCTGATCTAACCCCGTAAACGTATTCTTGATTCCTAATTCGTCGAGGTGAGTGATTTCTTCGTTTTGGGGGTTTTGAAACCCTAGTTTTGATTTCAGTGTTTTAGCTATATATTGTTATATATGTTGTTAATAGAATGTTAGTGGATGCCTTTACAGTTATTGGTGAGAGAATTGTTAAGTTTCTACGGTTGAATGAGTAGAACCGCGGATTTGGGGGTTTCGGTAAATATAGAGTTGATATTTACCGTTTATACTCCTTTTTCCTCTTTTGATTTGTACATCTTTGAGATAGATGTTGTTGAAATGAATGTGGATGTTGGAAAATTGATTTATACTATGGTGATATAACTAAGTCTAGTGAACAGGAGCCCGGTACGCGTAATTTGGGGGTTCCAAATACTGAGATGACATCAGGTGAGTAACTATAATTCATTTTTATGATTAAATTGTGAATTTACAGGTTACTATTGATTTTAAATTGGTTGAGATAGCCAAGCTATAATTGAGAAACATGTGATTTAACATACGAGAATGAGATTTTGAGTATGATTTAATGCACGATTGAGATTATGTTCGTATGAGAAATAAGAGTCATATCTTGTTGTAGGTAATACATATGTATATACATGTGTGTTATATTGATATTGAAATAAATTAGAATCGGAATGGTTCTGTTATCGGTGGATAACAAGAGATGAATTGGATTTCATATCGAGTATAAGAGTAGAGTATATGATGTAGCGGTGAGTTAAAGAGTCTTTGAGTTTGATTTCTACAACCATGATGGGTGTTATAATTGAGTACAATTGATGGTGAAATGAGTATATACGAGTGTGTGTGTGTAATTGAGTTTATGAGTAGTATCACTTGTGATACTTATTATTGATTTGATATAATTACTAATTAGCTGGTGTTTGTAAAGCTAATATGTTAGTAGATTTCAGAGTTGAGAGAAGATGGATCAGCTAATGAGATTAGCAAAAGAGAATGATGAGGACGTTATTGAGAAAGATTTATGGAGTGTGATTAAGATTACTCACTAAGCTTTATAAGCTTACACTTGAGTTGTTTGTTGTTTTGCAGGTATCTGTAGCAGTGATAGGGGAAGACATGTGATAAAGAGAGATGGACAACTCAGAGCATGTCCTTTAGTTGTGTTAGGTTTATTTGAAATGCCTGGTCAAATTTTAAGGACCTTTTGTGTAATTAATGTTTGATAACATCTTGTTTTTCCTGGGTTGAGTGCAAGTATACCCATTTTTAATGTATAATTGTTTGCAAAATTTTGGGTGTACTTTTCATGAGAAATCGGGTGTTACAAGTTGGTATTAGAGCATAGATTAAGTGAACTAGGTCTTTGAGTATAGAGTCCTAGACTTGAACTGAAGGAGGAGAGAGCCCCTATCACATGCTTCGGAAAAGATACTGCTGCAGATTTTAGTTTGTGAGTTAAGTATAACTTTTATGTTATATTTGTTATTGTTATATTCTGTGTGTGAATATAGATGTGGAGACAGATGAGGACGAGTTGATAAATCGGTCACATCCTGTTGGACCAATAGTGGATGATGAGATGATATTTTGAGATTTTGGCTGATATGAGATATCAGCTAATGAGAAGACAATAATTTCAGCTGATAATGAGATGTCAGCTGAATACGAGATGAGATACAAATTAAGATGAGATTCTGGCTGATGGCGAGATTCCAGCTAATGATGAGATGAGATTCTGGATGAGGCAAAATTTCAATAAATAATGAGAAAGAGTATGAGCATAAGTTGAGCATGAGCTAAGAGTTGAGACATGTGAGTGTAGCCGAGTACACTCAAGAGTTGAGATCCGAAGTATACGAGTTTCAGCTAATGAGAAGACAAGATTTGTTGCTATGAGGTATCTAAGTAATTTTACTTAACATGTTAGTTGTAACATGTTGCGAATGTTTAATTGATAATAATACATGTAGTAGAATATGTGTGAAATGTTTGGACACATAAAAGATCAATTGAACTTACATGTGTTAGAAAATTGTGGTTATAAAGTGTAGTAATTGGCATTGAGATGAGAATCTTATGTCCATTTGAGGAAAGATTTACATATCACATAACGAGTGCTTTGTGATTATGTATAACTGAGATTATAAGTGGTTGCTTGACGAGTACTTAGCAACCATGAAGAATAGTGTATAAAGAATACATATACATGGTGAAAAATATATATAAATTTTGATATTGTATATATATAATGTTTTTATTTCACAGATGTGATGAAACTTCTATGTACGAGTACTTTGTGGTTGAGACCACATGTATTGTGGGGCCACATGACTAGTACTTATGATTGATCAAAATGAATGGCTGAGATAGTCAAACGAGCATGAGTTGACAAAGACGGTGAGTGTGTAGTTGATTGCACACTATAACTGATTATGAGTTGACATGTTGAGAGTTGAATTGTGTGGTTTGGAGTTGTCACATAATGAGATATTTGTGACAGAGTTGTCAGAGGACATTTGAGTAACTACATAAAGCGTACCTTGTGGTTATAATTGAAAGAACCTAGAGAGGTTCATATAGGTCTTATTGGCCTAGAGATTGAGTTAATTGTCGAGTAAAAGTGGTTGAGACCACATATGTTGTGGGGCCACATATTGAGTAAATGTGATCGAGACCACATATTTGGTGGGGTCACATATTGAGTAAACGTGATTGAGAACACATATTTGGTGGGGTCACATATTGAGTAAACGTGATTGAGACCACATATTTGGTGGGGTCACATATTGAGTAAACGTGATTGAGACAACATATTTGGTGGGGTCACATATTGAGTAAACGTGATTGAGACCACATATTTGGTGGGGTTACATATTGAGTAAACGTGATTGAAACCACATATTTGGTGGGGTCACATATTGAGTAAACGTGATTGAGACCACATATTTGGTGGGGTCACATATTGAGTAAACGTGATTGAGACCACATATTTGGTGGGGTCACATATTGAGTAAACGTGATTGAGACCACATATTTGGTGGGGTCACATATTGAGTAAACGTGATTGAGACCACATACTTGGTGGGGTCACATATTGAGTAAACGTGATTGAGACCACATATTTGGTGGGGTCACATATTGAGTAAACGTGATTGAGACCACATATTTGGTGGGGTCACATATTGAGTAAATGTGATTGAGACCACATATTTGGTGGGGTTACATATTGAGTAAAGGTGGTTGAGACTACATATATTGTGGGACCACATGGCGAATAAACGTGGTGGAGACCACATATTCTGTGGGGCCACGTATTGAGTAGTTAAGGTTAAGATCACATATTTTTGTGAGACCACATAACAAGTACCTTGTGGTTGGAGTAATGAAAATTGTTATGACTCAAACAAAAAGAGGAGTGACGGTGAGTCTATATGACTCGAGACCATAGCGGGGACTCGCTAGAGTCAAAGAGGAGATGGATTCAAATCGGAGAATGGTACAAGGTACCATGATCTGATCAGAGGACGGTTCGAGGTACCGTGAGATAGTGTTGAATGATGAGACCAAAAGAAGGTACGAGGTACCAAGAGTTGAGGAAGAGTGGTGCTATAGTGGTTGTGCTTATGTGTAAACAGGCATGTACTATATGATGATGCGGAGAAATGAGACATGTACGATCCTTGCGTACGGATAGATATGAACGTAGCGGTAAGCTTGTGTGGCTTGAAACCTACGGGTAGAGAAAAGGACGAATCAGAGGCCGAGTAACAGTATAGAGGTATTTTGAGATAATACAGCGAGTAATACTGTTGAGAAATTGTTGCTGTGAGTAAGTACGTCTGTTATGTACTCGTGTTGAGAATGTGTGAGATTTCTTGTATGTTGAATGAGATAGAGTTTTATAAATACATAATGAAAAGATGTGAGTTAAAAGAAGGAGCAAAGTAATTGTGTTCGTGATTGATAGGATTCGTTCCTTAGCAATCAAACCAATTACTGCCAATGAGATAAATGCGTGGGTGTCGAGATGACAAAGCTATTTATTCGTATGAGACGATGGATATTGGATTTTGCTATAATAATCTGAGTTACTTTCCTGAGATTAATGAATTAATTAGATAATGAGATATGATCTCATTGTAGGGATTGCGGTGTCAAATTTTATTATTTTTGAGCCATGTGTAGAGATTTCGGTGAGTTGTATATTGGGTGAAAAACCTAAAATGTGTGCTGAGGTGGGAGTAGAGATAAATGAGCTTTTGGAGAAGTTATAATCGGTTGTAGTGATGAAACAACTGAAACGGGTCTTGTGTGACCAAAATGTCGAGAGTTAAATAACAATTTCAGAGGAGGCGTGAGTGAAACTCGAGATAGTTTCTAATATTCATGAGTTGTGTTGATGAGGAGTCAGTAATTGACAGGTTGCAATTAGAGGAGTAAATTGAGAGAGAATGAGTATTGGAATCAGTGGGACCGTTTTCCTTATTGAAGGATGGTACAATGAGAATGTAGCTCGATGTGAGTCATAAATATGAATGTATGCAAATAATGATAGTGATTTGAGTATCACTTGAGGAGTAAGGTGAGATACTTTGATGTCGACGAAGCTACAACGAAGGGTGCGCTATAAAAGAGTGAGTACTTGCCTACGTGGCAATGATGATAACCAATATAACTATAGAGATCATCTTATGAGACTGATGACGGGCGTTAATTATATTATGAGTAAATGAGATATGACAATATGTACATGTCATATGAGATGACGAAAGGATAATATCATTATCGTAAGTGATGTGTGATTGTGGTGGTCAGGTGGTTGTATAGACCATACCTATTCTAAGAGATTCCGAGGACGGAATCTTTTGAAGGAGGAGAGAACTTGTAAGACCCATTTTTTTTCGTTTTGAGATGCTTACTAAGGTAAGTAGAGTTATTACCTTATAATCGGTGTGGTCTTACATATGAGTTGTTTAGATATGTGTTAATCTAAAGTTATAAATAGCCTAATCAAGTTGTAGAACTTTTCCTTAGCTTTCTAAGCATATAAGGATTTTTAAAAACGGATAAGAAACGAGAAAGTTACGATCGAAAAACCAAATGAAATTCCAGATTCACACGGGGGCGTGTAGATCCTACACGGGTCGTGTAGAATCATACAGTGAGCCAAAAGTTGAGTTCCAGACTTGCACGGGTCGTGTAGATTCTACATGGGGTCGTGTAGAATCATACAGTGAGCCAAAAGTTGAGTTCCAGACTTGCACGAGTCGTGTAGATTCTATATGGGGTCGTGTAGAATCATGCAGTGAGCAAATAGTAGAAGAGGTGGATCCACACGGGGTCGTGTAGAATCCAGACGGGGTCGTGTGGACCTGACAGACCTATATAATGTGCAGAAAATGCTCATTTCGGCAAAAACAGACCCAAACTTCGTTCCAGAGCTTCCTAAGGCGATTTTCTGCCAAATTGAGCCAGGAGATGCGTAAGGAACCGTGGCAAGACTTCAATCTAACCCCGTAAACATGTTCTTGATTCCCAATTCGTCGAGGTGAGTGATTTCTTCGTTTTGGGGGTTTTGAAACCCTAGATTTGATTTCAGTGTTTTAGCTATATATTGTTATATATGTTGTTAATAGATTGTTAGTGGATGCCTTTAGAGTTATTGGTGAGAGTATTGTTGAGTTTCTACGGTTGAATGAGTAGAACCGTGGATTTGGGGGTTTCGGTAAATATAGAGTTGATATTTACCGTTTATACTCCTTTTTCCTTTTTTGATTTGTACATCTTTGAGATAGATGTTGTTGAAATGAATGTGGATGTTGGAAAATTGATTTAGACTATGGTGATATAACCAAGTCTAGTGAACAGGAGCCCGGTACGCGTAATTTGGGGGTTCCAAATACTGAGATGACATCAGGTGAGTAACTATAATTCGTTTTTATGATTAAATTGTGAATTTACAGGTTACTATTGATTTTAAATTGGATGAGATAGCCAAGCTATAATTGAGAAACATGTGATTTAACATACGTGAATGAGATTTTGAGTATGAGCATGATTGAGATTATGTTCGTATGAGAAATAAGAGTCATATCTTGTTGTAGGTAATACATATGTATATACGTGTGTGTTATATTGATATTGAAATAAATTAGAGTCGGAATGGTTCTATTATCGGTAGATATCAAGAGATGAGTTGGATTTCATATCGAGTATAAGAGTAGAGTATATGATGTAGCGGTGAGTTAAAGAGTCTTTGAGTTTGATTGCTACAACCATGATGGGTGTTATAATTGAGTATAATTGATGGTGAAATGAGTATATGTGAGTGTGTGTGTGTGTGTAATTGAGTTTATGAGTAGTATCACTTGTGATACTTATTATTGATTTGATATTATTACTAATTAGCTGGTGTTTGTAAAGCTAATATGTTAGTAGATTTCAGAGTTAAGAGAAGATGGATCAGCTAATGAGATTAGCAAAAGAGAATGATGAGGATGTTATTGAGAAAGATTTATGGAGTGTGATTAAGATTACTCACTAAGCTTTATAAGCTTACACTTGAGTTGTTTGTTGTTTTGCAGGTATCTGTAGCAGTGATAGGGGACGGCATGTGATAAAGAGAGATGGACAACTCAGAGCATGTCCTTTAGTTGTGTTAGGTTTATTTGTAATACCTGGTCAAATTTTAAGGACCTTTTGTGTAATTAATGTTTGATAACATCTTGTTTTTCCTGGGTTGAGTGCAAGTATACCCATTTTTAATGTATAATTCTTTGTAAAATTTTGGGTGTACTTTTCATGAGAAACCGGGTGTTACAGAGTGATAGCATATGCCTCTCGACAGCTAAAACCACATGAAAAAGCTTATCCAGTACACGATTTAGAGTTGGCAGCGATAATTTTTGCATTAAAGATATGGCGACATTATCTTTATAGAGTGCGATTTCAGATCTATACAGATCATAAAAGTCTGAAATACCTGTTTGATCAGAAAGAGTTAAACATGAGACAAAGTCGGTGGATGGATCTGCTAAAAGATTATGATTGTGAGATACTTTACCATCCTGGTAAAGAAAATGTAGTGGCGGATGCATTGAGTCGAAAAGAATCGCCTATTCGAGTTGTATCGGCTCAGATGGGAGTTGTGAGTAAACTGTCGGAGATGATACGCAAGTGCCAAAGCGAGGCAAATGACTTGAAGAAAGAGAGGATGATTGGTTATGTAGAAAAACATGTGGAAAATGCACAAGGAATCAAGACTTTCCAAGGGCGAGTTTGGGTTTCGAGGCATGGCGAGGCGAGACAAATATTGCTGGAAGATGCTCACTGTACTAGATATTCGGTTCACCCTGGTCGCCCGGTATGAAACGAGATGTTGGACGTTTTGTAGAAAACTATTTGACGTGTCTTCAAGTAAAAGCCAATCATCAAAAGCCATATGGAGCAGTTGACAACGCATAGTGATATCAAGTATTTTAGGCGTTGTTGAGCCCTGTTCTTGATGAAATCATATCAGATAGGTCTGGGTATTCTCACTTTTCGTGCCAGGACTTGTTTGGAAGAAAAGAATGGAAACAGGGACTAAAAGCGTGCAAAAAGAAGAAGTTTGGAAAGGAATGAAAGATCAAGAAAATATGTACGCGCGTCGCGGATATCGCAAATGCGCGACGCGGGCGTAAGGCGGTGAAACACATTCAAAGTCCGAGAAAACGGGGAAAGATAAGTACGCGCGCCGCGGATTCTTGATTTGCACGGCGCGGTCACGGGAAATTTGCAACTATAAATAGAGGCATTTCCAGCCGAAAACCCTAGCAAAGACCGGGTGTAAAATCGACATTGAAGCTCTTTGACTCCAAGATTTCGTTTCAACAAGCTCTCAATTGGTATTTTCATGTTTTGGATTTTATTTGTATTTAATTAGTTGGATTAAGCCTTGGTTTGTATCTTTGGGAGTGACAACCATTGATATTAATCTTTGGTTTCTGTTTTAGTAGTATTTGGTTACTGTTTTTATGTTTGGATTTGGATTTGGTGAATGAAAATCATTCGGTTACATTCAATATTAGCTTTTCGGTGTTTTTATGCTTGTGTTTGATTGTGATTGTTTGGATTGTATTTGGATCTTGTTTTTGACCTTGTTGGGACTGTTTTCCTTCGCTGAATTCAGTACCTAACTTGGGTAGGGTTAGACATTAAACCTTAGCTAGTAATTGTTCAAGTAGAACTTTAGTTACTGGTCAGTTTATGTTTGCTTAGTTTTGCTTAGTTTGGATGCCTTTGATTGCTTCTGATGCAGAGATGTACTTCTGATTTCAGAAAGTAACTAGGTTCATTTGAGCTTAGCTTTGCTTAGCTTGAGTTTGTTTTGATTATTGCTTAGATTGTTAGTGATTAGAAGGATAGAAACTGATTCCTCCGACTGTAGCGTGACACTACTAGTTGGTAATCTGTCATCTGGTCTAACTCGAAGCTCCCGTGGATCGACCCTGACTACCACTATACTAGTGTGTGTTAGGTATTTTCTTATTTTTGACCGCACGACGACCGCTGCGTATGTCAAATTTTGGCACCGTTGCCGGGGAGCTGTGCGCTTAGATTAGGTGATTTGTAGGACTTAGGTTCTGATTTTTTATGTTTGATTTTAGTTCTTTGAATTCTGGTATATGTACGTCTTCATAATGGGCGATTACATGTACCCGGATCAGTATTATCAAGATTATGAAAATTCGGCCGACAACTATTACGAGGATGATTGCTACAATGGATCATCCGATGACAATGGATGGCGGACTGAGGAGCCATCTCAACCTGAAAATTCTGCAACTTGGGCCCAACTTTGGGTACTCATGTATAACAACTACCACGAGCAGAAGGATCAGGCTGAAGCTCTTGAAAAATTGCAAGCTTCTTTAGATAAGATGAAGGAAAGTTGGAAATGTTCACCACCCTCGTCAGAACCGGAGGTGAGTGATTTTTATACCAATAATATGGTGTGTGAACCTGCATCACCTGAATATGTGATGGAAGGGCATACACCTTTGGAAAGTCAAGAGACCATTGAGAGGGTCGAAACGATTGTTGAGGAAGAGGTTGTAGAGGACAATGCTACCTCTGACTCAGCAACCTTTGATGTTTTTGATGTTTTTGAAAGTATTAGTAATGTTGATCTGGTGATGCGTGAATCCATACCATCACCAGACAATTTAGTTGATGAGGATGTTGTGGAGGGGGCTGTAAGTGACAGTACAGATCCCAGCCCAACAATTCCCGAAATTGTTGAAAGTGCCAATATTTTTGGGGAAGGGGGTGTAGATGACAATATTACCCCCGACCCTGTAATTTTTGAAAATTTTGAGAAATTTGAAAGTAAGGATCTGATGATGGGTGACTTTGCACCACCATCAGATCAAATAAGTCACTCACTCTTGATACCAATCCACCTGTTGGACAATGATCAAGAAGTTGATGCTGATGAATTGATATTTGAAAATAACAAACATGATTTTATCACCACTCATGATCCATTCATGAATGGAAAATTAGATGTGATCAATACCATCGATGAGGACATATGGAAGCATCCCGAAATGTTGCCTTCCGATCCCATTCGATTGGAAAATCTTTATTGGTACTGCAAGCCAAAATTACAAGCTAAAAATAACACGCAAGATGAGAACAACAAACGAGGCACAACACAACTACTGGAAGCGGCATTGGGCGCGCTTCATGTCAAGCCTTTGACCTTGAAGAGATGCAGAAGGAAGGACCGAGCTTGGAGGTTCAAAGCTACTTTCAAGCATTCGCGGGAAGCAATCAGAAGACGGCAACCAGGCAGCAGCAGGAGAACTAGCAAGCCATTCGACCCAGGAAAGTTAGAGGGGCAGTGGGTCAGCGAAAGGACGGTGGAAGCAGAAAAGCAGCAAGGAAAGAAGACATACGATCCACCGTAGCAGTAGTAGGAATAGCACGTCTGGCTGAAGACGTTAAACTTAGCGCTTGTTGGGAGGCAACCCATCGTGTCATAGGTAGGTTTTATATTTCTTAGGATTAATTAGGAAAATACATCAATCTTTTGCAGGTATTAGTGGTCTAAAGTAAGTGTGGGGTCGTGTGAAAAGTTTTTAAATTTTGAAGACCGCGTCGCGTGTTTTCGAATTACGCGACGCGGGATCGTAAACCAACCTGATGCGCAAGGGTTGATTTGGTGACACGCGCGACGTGCAAAGCGTAAATGCGCGACGCGGGAAATGATCAGTCGGTTTTCTCCTATATTAAGGTAAGCAGCGACTCGACACACACCTCACACGACTCGGAGCTCTGATCGACAAAATTCTCTCACGTTTTTTCTTGCCCATTTTGTTTCTACTACCAAGGTACGCTATTCTAACTATCTATTAGTTGTTAAAACTAGCAATTAGGTAGTTAATTTTAGTGATTTGTCCAAAACAGTTCAAAACTTAGAATCGCTAATGCTAACTCATAGGGTGTTTGTTTTGCCAAATGGAGACCCTAGATGAGTTAGTCGGCACTTAGGCTACCTTGTAGTATGATTGGATTGAGTTGTAGCAGGTTAAATCACGAATTGGGATCGGGGTTTTGAAACAGACGCACGCCGCGCCGCGCCCTTGCTCTTGGTCCGCGCCGCGGTGTGCTGGGGAAGAAAAGGACTAATTTTGCAAAAAAAAAAAATTGTTTTGTGCTATGTGTTTTCTTTTTGCAGATGATGTTCAGATTGGACCACCCCTGCCTCCAGTTCCCCGCGGAGCTTGCCAGTTCAGTAGATTATACCACGCGGAGGGACGCATTGACTCATCGCCGGGTCCTCGAGGCGACAGTCATTGATCGAGACATTCTAAGGGATGCTGGGCTCTGGGGTGCGATTGAGCCATTTTTACCTCGCACCTGGACCCACGAGGAGGCATCATTCACATGCCGTGGCTGGGACAGGATCATGGCCACGAACGAGGACGTGGTCTATACGGAGCTGCTACTGGAGTTTGTATCCACCATCCAGTTCGCACCTCGAGCAAGAGACCCGCGTTCCAGGATAGTGCGATTTCGTTTGGGAGGTGAGCACAGGGAGTGCAACCTCAGAGAGTTCGGGAGGCGAGTGGGGTTATATACTCCGGATGACCTCCAGCACCGCTTTTTCACCCGGTTCTTCGGGTCCTGCATTCAGGGGGAGCCAGACAGGGCTCCCAACATGGAGGTTTGGGCATCGCTGTCCAACGTCAGATACGAGGCAGGGACTTCCAGGGAGAGTCATCTTCGGGACCCACTTCACTGCCTCATGCACCGTATCATCTCCACCTCCATCATGCATCGGGAGGGGGCGAGAAGGTGTCGGGCGATGATATGACATACTTGTGGGTCCTCCTCGACTCAGCCAGATTCCTCCACCTCCCCTTCGCCCTCGCATTTGCCCTCTCCACCCACGCGACGGGAGCGTATCCCACCAGTCCACTTGCCAGGGGGTATTTCATCACCCGCCTGGCCCGCTCATATGGTATTCTCACTGCCCCCGTGGTTGCCTCCTTGACCGCTTTGCCTCCATCCCGCACTACAGCGCGCACTCTGGAGCGGATTCGGCTCATCGAGCAGCAGCGTCCAGGGCAGTACATCCGAGCACCGATAGAGCCACAGAGCCACCCCAGCCCGCGTATGCCCAGCCAGGTCGGAGACGACCGAGGCGGGAGGCACCCGCCGAGCCAGCACCGCAGCCACAGCAGGAGGACCTGGCAGCCAGGGTTGCCAGGATTGAGGACCAGTTGGCATAGATCGAGGAGGTACTCTTGGATTTGGCCACGCAGCAGGGCCGACGTCCCCGACCATTCCCAGCCACGGCCCACGATCATGAGGCCGGACCCTCTAGGCCACCTGGTAGTGATTGATGTACTTTTTCTTTCTTTCTTTTTACTTTTTTAGGATATATGTACAAAACTTATGACACTACTATCTGTATGTCGTTTATATTTTATTTGTCATGTGTGCTTTTAATTTGTTTGTTGAGTTATGCATGATATACCAAATTGAGAAGGAGTTGTCTCAGACAAGTGTGGGGTCACCGTGCCCCCTCCACTTGTCTTGACCACCGGCGTGTTTACTGTAGCGCTACAACTCCAGAATATGAAATCAAGGATCCGTTTGTTCGCAATTGTACCTGTAATACTGAGCACCAACCGAGCAGTCTTCTGTCCAAAAAGGGGTAACTCTTTCTCCCTTATGCTGAAAAATAATTTTTGTAGAACGGGGACGTTGTACTGTTTTAAGTGTGGGGTGTGGACGGTCGAAAGAGAATTTTTTGAAATTTTTGCAGAAATGATCAATTTTCAAAATTTTTAGCAACTTTTTCAAAATTTTTTTAAATTGCAATTTTGAAATAAATGGTTTGTGATTGTGATAGCACTAGTATTTTTCAAGGAATACTATTTAGTTGTGATCATGCTATTAGTTAGTCAAATAAGTTGAGTTTTACGAGTTCAGAAGATTGAGCTGTTTTAGGATTGGGATTTAGGAAGGAAACGTCAATCTGTGGCCTTTGTTGTTCGAGCCGGTAAGTCTAAAATGGGTGGGACTTATGCACCTTACCACCTAAGATCGTCTGGTCTGGTATGGTATTTCCGAAAGCTCGCTACACGGACAACATCGAAAGTCATGGACAATTCCTTAATGGCCTTTAGAATCTGAATGAGTAAGTACACTTCATTGTGGACAGAAAATTTGTAATCAAGGGTTCTCTAGAAAGCCATGAATTCCAAAGAGCAATTCAATTATGTTTTCGCGAACTATTCCATTCTAACTCATAAGGCAATAAGCTTTGAAACTAAACACAGTCAAAAATTGTTTGATTCTTTATTATAATTTGTTAAAAACTCTCTTGCTTGGGGACAAGCAAGGCACAAGTGTGAGGTGTTTGACAACGCCTAGTGATATCAAGTATTTTAGGCGTTGTTGAGCCCTGTTCTTGATGAAATTATATCAGATAGGTCTGGGTATTCTCACTTTTCGTGCCAGGACTTGTTTGGAAGAAAAGAATGGAAACAGGGACTAAAAGCGTGCAAAAAGAAGAAGTTTGGAAAGGAATGAAAGATCAAGAAAATACGTACGCGCGTCGCGGATATCGCAAATGCGCGACGCGGGCTTAAGGCGGTGAAACACATTCAAAGTCTGAGAAAACGGGGAAAGATAAGTACGCGCGCCGTGGATTCTTGATTTGCACGGCGCGGTCACGGGAAATTTGCAACTATAAATAGAGGCATTTCCAGCCGAAAACCCTAGCAAAGACCGGGTGTAAAATCGACCTTGAAGCTCTTTGACTCCAAGATTTCGTTTCAGCAAGCTCTCAATTGCTATTTTCATGTTTTGGATTTTATTTGTATTTAATTAGTTGGATTAAGGCTTGTTTTGTATCTTTGGGAGTGACAACCATTGATATTAAGCTTTGGTTTCTGTTTTAGTAGTATTTGGTTACTGTTTTTATGTTTGGATTTGGATTTGGTGAATGAAAATCATTCGGTTACATTCAATATTAGCTTTTTGGTGTTTTTATGCTTGTGTTTGATTGTGATTGTTTGGATTGTATTTGGATCTTGTTTTTGACCTTGTTGGGACTGTTTTCCTTCGCTGAATTCAGTACCTAACTTGGGTAGGGTTAGACATTAAACCTTAGCTAGTAATTGTTCAAGTAGAACTTTAGTTACTGGTCATTTTATGTTTGCTTAGTTTTGCTTAGTTTGGATGCCTTTGATTGCTTCTGATGCAGAGATGTACTTCTGATTTCAGAAAGTAACTAGGTTCCTTTGAGCTTAGCTTTGCTTAGCTTGAGTTTGTTTTGATTATTGCTTAGATTGTTAGTGATTAGAAGGATAGAAACTGATTCCTCCGACTGTAGCGTGACACTACTAGTTGGTAATCTGTCATCTGGTCTAACTCGAAGCTCCCGTGGATCGACCCTGACTACCACTATACTAGTGTGTGTTAGGTATTTTCTTATTTTTGATCGTGCGACGACCGCTGCGTATGTCAGCAGTGCAACCATTGCCAGTACCAATGAAGAAGTGGGATGAAATCACTATGGATTTCATCACAAAGCTGCCACGAACTCCACGACGATATGATTCTATATGGGTGATTGTTGACAGATTAACAAAGTCGGCTCATTTTATTCCAATCCGAGAAGATTATCAAGTGTCAAAGCTAGCTGAGATTTATACGAGAGAAGTAGTGAGACGACATGGAGTGCCAATTTCAATAATTTCTGATAGAGATAGTCGGTTCAATTCACATTTCTGGCAGAGTTTCCAAAAGCATTTTGGTACAAAAGCCTTATTGAGTACTGCGTATCATCCCCAGACAGATGGACAGTCGGAAAGGACGATACAAACACTTGAAGATATGCTACGAGCCTGCATCATTGATTTTGGAGGCAGTTGGGAAGATCATCTGCCTTTAGTGGAGTTTACCTATAACAACACTTAAGCCTTGTATGGTGCACCGTGTCGGACCCCGACTTGTTGGACAGAGACTGGAGAGAAACCATTGGCGGGACCAGAGATTATAGCTGAAACCGAAGAAAATATTCAAAGTATTCGTGAGCATATGCGAATAGCTCAAAACCGCCAAAGCAATACGCAGATAAAAGAAGAAAGCCATTAGAGTTTTGTATTGGGGACATGGTAATGTTGAAAGTGTCCCCATGGAAAGGAGTGATACGATTTGGTAAAAAGGGTAAGTTGAGTCCACGATTTATTGGACCCTTTCGAGTGTTGGAGAGAATTGGAGCAGTCGCGTATAAACTTGAACTTCTAGATGAGTTGCGAGGTATCCACAATGTGTTCCATGTGTCACACCTCAGAAAAACATTATATGACAAGTCCACTCAAGTACCTTTGGCCAGAGTTCAATTAGATGAGAAATTGAGATACCAAGAAATGGTGGAACAAATTCTAGATAGAAAAGTCAAGAAATTGTGAAACAAAGAGATTGGAGTAGTAAAAGTACAGTGGCGACATCATAGAGGTACGGATGTCACTTGGGAAGCTTAGGAGGAGATGCAATCAAAATATCCCTTTTTATTTTAGGAGATTCCGAGGACGGAATCTTTTGAAGGGGGTAAGAACTTGTAATACTGTGTTATTAAAATTTAGAGATTTTGAGTTAATCTTGGTGTAATTAATATTAGTTAGATTATTTCATGAGTTTGGGTAGTTAGAATTGCATTTGGAATGAGTTTGAAGTTGAAAAATGCTAAAAAGAGGTTACACGGGTCGTGTTGGAGTTACACGGGTCGTGTAGGAGTCCCTTGTGATTGTTTTGAGCATACCGTGAGTTACACGGGTCGTGTCTTGTTGACACGGGTCGTGTAAACCTGCAGACTAAAAACTAGTGTACAGCACGGGTCGTGTAATATGAACACGGGTCGTGTAAAGTGTACAGCACGGGTCGTGTCTTGTTGACACGGCTCGTGTAGTTCTGCAGACCAAACTCCAATTTCATACCGTGAGTTACACGGGCCGTGTAACTTTAACACGGGCCGTGTTACGCACAGATTTACTTTTTAAAGGCTGATTTCTTTTCATTTTGAGTTAAAACCACTTCGATCAAAAAGCTCCCAAAACCCTAGAAAATCGATTCTAACCCTTCTAAGTCAAGATTAAGGCTTATTGATCACGAATTGAAGCTAGAGATTAATCCCTTGAGTGTTTTCCTTTGCTGAAAACAGTAGCTAACTTGGTTAGAGTTAGGCATTAAGCTTTGGCTATTGACTGTTCCATAGAACTTTTAGTTATTAGCTAGCTTATGTTTTCTTGGTTTTGCTAGTTTGGATGCCTTCAATTGCTTCTGATTCAGAGATGTACTTCTGAGTTCAGAAAGTAACTAGGTCATTTGAGCTTAGCTGAGCTTGGCTTGAGTGTTTGAGCATTGCTTTGTTTGATATTGAGCAGTAAGATAGAAACTAGATCCTCCGACTATAGCTGTGACACTATTAGTTGGTAATCTCTCATCTAGTCTAACCACGAAGCTCCTGTGGATCGACCCTGACTCCGCTATACTAGTGAATGTTAGGTTTTCTATTATTTTTGACCACATGACGACCTCTGCATACACGTCAAATTTTGGCACCGTTGCCGGGGAGCTGCGAGCTTAGGTTAGGTGAGTAGTAGGAACTTGTTTTTGTTTTTGAAAGTTTCTATTTGGTAAGTTTTGTTTTTGATTTTTTTTGTGGGCGTGTTGCACTAGTGCATGCGTACCCGCAGGGGTAAGCAATTATCCCCATTGCAGTTTGATTCTGAGATTGAACGTACTGCGCGCAAACTCCGTGCCCGTAGGCGTTTAAATATCATGAATTTTAGTCAGGTTAGTAGTAGTCCAGTAAGTGTTGCCCAGGAACCATCAGGTGAGGCAACTGGGAGGTTTTCTATTCCTCCACTGTCAGAGTTTCAGTTTGGAAGCTCGAGTGCTTCTGGTGGTGCAGTTTCAGCCCCTGCACCCATACCATCATGCACTCCGCCTTCCATCCCATCATTTACACCCACTTCACAACCGCAATCTACCAATCCATTTACCTCTGCAATGTCTTGGGGAGAGCCGACCCGTGATGGCACCCCAGCTCCTAGACAGCAGACACCAACCTCTCAACCACAACCAGTTCTCTTTAAACCTCAACCCACTTTTCAATCAACACAACCTATACAATTTCAACAACCTCCTCAGCCACAATACCATTACCCAGAGACAGAGGAGGGGTATGACGAGGAAGACGAGGGTTGGGTGCCACCAGCACCCCAACCACAGTGGAACCGAGGTCGGGGACCTCCCAGGCAAGCACCACAGTATCAACCACCAGGTCAGCGGGAATACAACGATCATCTTTACGGTAACCCCGCCCAACCTTTACATTTCGCACAACCGAGACGGCAATCGGTTGCATCACACTTCCAACCACGGGAGTATGATGACTCATCGCCAATCTATATTCCTGATAACATTGATTCGCAAGTAGAGATAAGACCTCAGTTATTAGGAATATTGCCAGAGTTTAGAGGGTATAAGCAGGACGATCCTTATAATCATCTGTATGAATTCTTAGCGATTGCTAATGCGAATAACCCTAGGAACACCAATAGAAACATTTTCAGGCTTAGACTGTTTCCTTTCACCCTTAAGGATAAAGCCCAGTATTGGTTTACATCGTTGCCATCGAACAGCATTACTACATGGGATCAACTTAAGGCAAGGTTTCTTCAGGAATTTTATCCAGCAAGTAAGACAACTGAAATCAGAAGGGTCATCCAGGATTTCCAGAAAAAGCCAGGAGAGGCTTTTCATGAAGCTTTTGATAGACTGAAGGAGTTGTTAAGATCTTGCCTATCATCATGAAATTCCTAGGTGGCAGTTAGTTAAGTTATTCTTCGAGGGAGTCAGTGAGACGCATCAGGCCATGATAAATGCCTCATCCAGTGGGACATTTATGTGGCAGGACCCGGAGGAAGCATGGCAGTTTTTGGAGCAATTGAGCAATGGCTCCAAGGCAAATTTTTCTACCAGGAAACCTGTAAGTACGGCGGCAGCAGTAGGAGTCGACGCTGACTGGAAAAAGGAAGTGAAAAAGGAAATTAGTGAACTGAACAAGAAGTTTGTGTTGGAAATCATGGTTCATGTTATTAGTTTCAAAAACAAGAGTTTGCAACGGAAGCATAAAATCATGAACACAAATTCCATTTTCAAGATGATCATGCTACATGCATGTAGAGATAAGATGAAGAACAAACATAGATTAAGTTCAAGATCATAACCTTTGTTCTTGGGTTTAGTTTGGATGATTTTGATAGCTAGGAATCAAATTAGAATCCCTCTATAGTTGATCCACCACAAGCTTGAACACCCTTGAATGCTAATTCCACAACTTGCAAGTTAGAACTCCTTTTCTTGTGAAACCAAAAACCAATTTTTGCTAACTATCAAGAGAGCTTTTAGAGAGTTTCTTTGGCTGATTTTTGAAGCAAGAATGATGTACAAAACACATCAAAATCGTTCACCATATAACCCACCAAGAGAAAAGAAAAGCACATGCAACTAGCTTAAAAGAAAGATCCATTTGATTTCTATAATCAAAAGCTAGAAGACACAAGGCATCTCCCTTTTCTTTTAAGTTCTTAATGCATTCTTTTCCTTCCAATATGCCTAGTTATATGATGACTAATGAAGTGCTAGTGGGTTGTTATTATTTATAAAAGTTAGATAATTATAAGCTTATAAATAATACATCTTCTCATTTCTTTAATGGAATAACATTTATCCCATAATCAAATATATAAATAAGCCATCTAAATATACAATCTTAATTGTATAATTATATATATATACATATATATATATATATATATATATATATATATATATATATAACAATATATATATATATATATATATATATATATATATATATATATATATATATATATATATATATATATTATTTAATTTACTAATTAAATTAAATAAAAGGCTTACTTATAAATCAATTAAATCGTTTAACCATTTAAACAATTTAATTGTTACTTAATTAATTCATCACATATGAATTACTAATCAACCTTTAATTTTGTAGTTATTATTATTTACCTCAAATAATAATAACCTACAAGATTAAATTGCAAGTTTAGTATCATTTGATGTTAAATCAAATTTAACGTTCTAAATGATCAATTGGTATCAAACTTGTTGTTGGTGTGACCCTATAGGATCATGTATTATTAGTAATATCATTTTATGATCATCCTTGGGCATATAGAACTAACAATCTCCCACTTGCACAAGGTTGCATCATAGAATGATATCGACAGTGGTAAACGTCTAGCAACATTTCACTGCCCCCAATAACACATGACATTGTGCCATTCAACAACATTCAATTCTTCAGAAAACACGAGGCTATAATTGATGTATAAGGTTATCTATCAATTATCCCTTTGTCACAGACATCTTGTTGAACATGAGACATGGATCTTAATCATTCTCATTTTATGTTCAACTTTCAAACAGGCACCTTAGATGTCTAACTCTCAACACATAAGAGGAACAAATCCCGTCTTGACTACATACGCCTCTCATATAGTTAGTACTATGCATGAGTATGGCCTTTATGGTTGTCTGTATTTCAAGAACAACAGTAAACCATATCAAAGCATAGTACACTCTACACTTGAGTCCCAAATATGTATCTCAGGTCAAAGGATACAATGATAATACCTTTATTCAAGAATCACTTATGATGATGATCCATGTAGTGATCTTGAAACGGGTCAAGTCCAATACTTGTTCACTGACAAGTACCTATGAATTTGGTTGCAACCTTTTGCTACTTTTACCCATAAAAGTCAACCAATCCAATTCATATTAGTCTTACTTCATAATTGCTCCCACAACTATGATCGACTATGGACGTTTAGAATAACTAAATTATTCAAGGATTAAACATGCTAATAAAACACAATAATTATGAATGAAACATCACGTCACAAATATTACATAATTCTTGTCGTTTACATAAGTTCATATTCATAAAACATTAAAACACAAATCAAATCCATTCATTAAAAAAACGGAGTCCTATACCCTTAGCATGACTTTCATGCTTAGTTTGGGGTAAAGGTTTCGTGAATGGGTCTGCCAAATTTTGATCTGTATGAACCTTGTGAATACTTATTTCACCATTTTTAACTTCATGTCTAATGTAGTTATACCTTCGGTGAATGTGTTTGGTTTTTTGATGCAATCTAGGTTCCTTTGCTTGAGCTATAGCACCTAGATTGTCACAGAAGATTTCTATAGGGTCCCGAATGGAAGGAACAACCCCTAAATCTTCTATGAACTTTCTCATCCAGACAGCTTCTTGAGCAGCTTCTGAAGCAGCAACATATTCTGATTCTGTAGTGGATTGTGCAATCACTTCTTGTTTGGAACTCTTCCAAGACACGGCTCCTCCATTTAAAATAAAGACATACCCAGATTGAGATTTCGAATCATCCCTATCTGTTTGGAAGCTTGCGTCAGTGTAACCCTTTACCTTTAAGCTTTCTTCCAAACCGCCGTAAACTAAGAACATATCTTTAGTTCTTCTCAAGTACTTAAGAATGTTCTTTACAGCAGTCCAGTGGGCTTCACCTGGGTTCTGTTGATACCTACTAGTCATACTTAAGGCACATGAGACGTCGGGCCTAGTGCATAACATGGCATACATGATGGACCCAATTGCCGAAGCATATGGGACATGTTTCATCCTATCAAGTTCAGTCCTAGAGTTTGGGCACTGAGACTTGCTTAGGATGGTGCCATGAGGCATTGGCAAGAATCCTCTTTTGGAGTCTTGCATCTTGAACCTTTTCAAGATTTTATCAATATATACACTTTGGCTAAGACCAATAAGTCTCTTAGATCTATCTCTATAGATCTTTATGCCTAATACATAAGCAGCTTCCCCTAGATCCTTCATTGAGAAACAACTCTCAAGGAACGCTTTGACACCTTTTAAGGTTGGGATGTCATTTCCAAATAAAAGTATGTCATCTACATATAATACTAGGATTATGACAATGCTCCCACTAGCTTTCTTGTAAACACAGGAGTCATCCTCATTTTTTATGAATCCAAAACTCGTAATCTTTTCATCAAAACGGATGTTCCATGTTCGAGACGCTTGCTTTAATCCATAGATAGATCTTTTAAGCTTGCACACTTTGTTTGGATGCTTGGGATCGACAAAACCTTCAGGTTGTTCCATATAGACATCTTCCAATAAGTATCCATTAAGGAAAGCGGTCTTGACATCCATTTGCCATATCTCATAATCATAGTATGCGGCTATGGCAAAAAGTATCCTAATCGACTTGATCATTGCCACTGGAGAAAAGGTCTCATCATAGTCAATACCATGAGTCTTTCGAGAAATAAATATCTTATTCTCGATGGGATTGTAGAAATAGTATCCAAGACAATCTTTCGGATACCCTACAAAGATACATTTAGTTGAACGGGGTTCTAATTTGTTTGAAGCTTCTTGTCTAACATAAGCTTCACAACCCCATACCTTGAGATAGGATAAAGATGGAACCCTTCCATGCCATATCTCATAAGGTGTTTTATCTACCTTTTTAGTAGGTGCCATATTTAGGAGACGAGCAGCTGTTTGTAAAGCATAACCCCAAAATGATAAAGGTAGAGTACTTTTACTCATCATGGATCGAACCATATCTAATAGTGTTCGGTTCCGCCTCTCAGACACACCATTATGTTGTGGTGTTCCAGGTGGAGTAAGTTGTGAAACAATTCCACAAGTCTTAAGATGATCCATAAAGTTTGTACTTAAGTACTCACCTCCTCTATCAGAACGAAGAACTTTAATTGTTTTGTTGAGTTGATTTTCCACTTCACTTTGAAACGTTTTGAACATTTCAAACGCCTCATGTTTATGTTTAATCAAATAAACATATCCAAAACGACTAAAGTCGTCAGTGAAGGTGATGAAATATCTTTCACCATATCTAGTCATTGGCTTGAAAGGACCACATACATCCGTATGTATGATTCCTAACAAGTCCTTTGCTCTCTCATTGGTTCCGGAGAAAGGAGCTTTAGTCATCTTGCCATGTAAACAAGATTCACATATATCAAATGAGTCATTCTCATTTGCCTTCAAAAGTCCACTCTTTTGAAGTTGGGATATGCGATTCTTGTTTATATGCCCAAGGCGACAATGCCATAGATAGGTTTGACTCAAATCAAATTTGGGTTTCTTAGTGAAAGTGTGGTATAAAGAGTCATGGTTAGTCTTTTCATCAAGGTTTACTTCATAAATTCCATTTAAAGGCCTAGCCTCAAAATAGAATACATTATTTTTGTAAACACAAATATCATCATTATTAAAGGAAAGATCAAATCCACATTGTCTTAATTTAGCAACTGAAATAATATTCCTAGTCAAGCTAGGAACATAATAAACATTCAACAATGTCATACACAAGCCATTAAGTAGTAATAAATTAAAACTTCCAATTGAATCCACCGCAACCCTTGCATTGTTTCCAACTCGAAGTACTACCTCATTTGCCTTCAGTCGCCTACTCCTTTTGAACCCCTGCAACATATTACATATGTGAGTTCCACAACCAGTATCAAATACCCATGTGTTAGGAGATAAATTATAAAGTTCTAGGTCTATCACATAGATACCTGAAGTGCCTTCACCGGCCTTCTTCTTCTTCAACTCCGCAAGATACATAGGGCAATTTCTTTTCCAATGCCCAGCTTTGCCACATTCAAAGCATGTGTCTTCTTTGGAAACCTTTGCCTTCTTCTTTGGCGGATGGGAAGGTTGGACAACTTTCTTGCCCTTACCTTTGAAAGCTTTTGCTTTCCCTTTGCCCTTGGAGTTGGTGGGGTGTTCTGGTCTAGTTCTCTTTGTTCCACCTTCCTTGATCATGAGAACTTGAGTGGTTTTCTTAGGCAGATTCTTTTCCCCGGTAATTAGCATCCCATGTAATTCCGGGATAGTCTTGTTTAAACCATTCATGTTATAATTCATGACAAAAGGATCAAAGGACTTTGTCAAGGAGTTAAGGATCAAATCCGTTGCTAGCTCTTCGGGCATCACAACTCCAAGACGTGCCAAATGATCAATGTAACTCTTCATTTTGAGCACATAAGAGGTTACTGACTGCCCATCCTCCATCTTGCAAGCATGGAAAGCCCGAACAGTTTCGAACCTTTCCGTTCTTGCAAGTTGTTGGAACATTTCCTTTAGTTGATTAATCATGTCATAGGCTGAATGATTTTCCAAATCCTTCTGAAGGTCGGGAATCATGGTTGCCAACATGAGGCATGATGCATCGATGGAATCATCCATCTTTTTAAGCCATGCATCGTGTGCGGGCTTAGGAGTGGCAGGGGGCTCTTCTGTAAGTGGTTCATTGAGAATATATTCTTTCTTTTCTTGTTTGAGAACAATTCTCACACTACGGTACCAATCCAAGAAGTTGGTATGGTTAAGTTTTTCTCCTTCAAGGAGAGACCGTAGTGAGGTTTTTTTAGGAGCCGAGTGTGTGTTGTTGTTTGGTGCCATCTACAAAATTTTAGCAAGGTTCTATTTAGTAAATTATGATATTAATACCTTAATAATTAATACCCTTTCTTTTTTCATAAACTTTAATTAATTAAGGTCTAGAATCCAAGTTGCATCACGAATAAGTGGTTAGGTTTCCTTTATCCCGCCTATTCGAATCAACAAGGTAGGTAACGATTTACCAATTATATCCAAATATAATTTCTAGAGTTATGGGATCCCATTATAACATTTATAAGTTTGGCATGTTTGATCCCATCTATGCCTTGGATTTCTAATGCTTAGGTGACCTTTATCACAAGATATTTCCAAACGAATCATCCTACTTAAACGGACGTGTAGTTTTGACAACTATTAATGGTTAGGTGTCCTTTATCTCATCAATATTGCAAAACTACTTCTTGTATCACAAGAAGACTCCAAGTGGTTAGGTATCCTTTATCCCACAAGGAAATACAAGTGATACATGAGTGTCTTTAAGAAGGACGGCATAGATTCGTATTTCATAAGGGATTTGAATGTTTTACAATTCTAATTTTTGAAAAACATATGGTATCATGTAGATTGCATGCATCCAATGAACATGGTACCATTAAATCTTATTTTGTTAATTGGTTCCTAAATCATAAAATCTCCATTTTATTGATTCTTTGTTTGTGGTCAAGATTACAATTAATATCCAATATTAAGTTTGAGTTTGATCACATATATTAGAACCAATTTATAATCCTAAATAATTACCATTATTACTTAGGGTTGGAGTTTGTAAGAGTTTATAAAATCTCCATTTTATTTCTTGTTTCAATCATTTTCAAAACTTGACTTAATAGGTTTTAAACAAAACCCATTTTAATAAAACCAATTTTATCACATCTTATGTTTTAAAAGTCATCTTTTGAAAATTACAAACTCCTTGATGATTATGTTTAATTATCTAGGTTGTCTAGCATGCAAAATCTTATTTTCATCCACAACATAACATAACAAAACATTCAATCATCACAAGCATGCATGGGTGCATAAACACAAGCCAACTAGTTTGATATTTCATGTGAGCCACACATGAAATATCAAGTCCAAACCTAGGGACAAAAGGGTGACAAAAACTCAACCAAATGATCTTCGATTTGGCTACAATTTTGCCAAGCCTTTTATAACATCAAATGATACTTGAACCACCATTTCTTGACACCATTGAGTGACATTTGATTTTTCTATGGAGCCCTCAAAATTTTCGAAATCAGGGGCAGCAGGAAGGAATTTTTGTTGTTTTTGTTGCATTTTTCAATTCATTCTTGGCTATATTGATGCTAATACTTGTTGAAACTTAATGTATATACTAGATATTAAAGTTACCAACAAGTATATCACCAAATGACCAAGATATGAATTTATAAAACACTTCCAAAACAATTTTGAAATCTGGACAGCAGCTCTTCAGAAAGTGCTGCTGTTGGGTGCAATCTTCTCTTGGTCTTTTACTTCCTTCTCTTGTTACATTTTGTGAAATAAATAAAATACAACTATTCTAATATTTACAAAATGAATATTAAGAAGGAAATAACTAATTATTATTACAAACCATTTGAATAAATCAATAGATTACAACCATATCGAACACAAACACAAAACATGCATCATATGGTCCTTGGCTTGTTTATGCACCATTTTATCACATAAAATCATAAGAAAATCAACACTTTGTTTTTCTAAGGCAACAATTTATGTAACCAAAAGCATGCATACATAAGATATAGTTGGTTACATAAAATCATAGATAATATAATTGCATGTTGCCAAAGAAGCCATGCATGAAACTTTCATTCAAGAAGATGAACATTCATGGCTTCCAAAAACCAAGTTTATCCAAATAAACTTATTATCTAAACATGCAATATAGCCATGGCTCTGATACCAATTGTTGGAAATCATGGTTCATGTTATTAGTTTCAAAAACAAGAGTTTGCAACGGAAGCATAAAATCATGAACACAAATTCCATTTTCAAGATGATCATGCTACATGCATGTAGAGATAAGATGAAGAACAAACATAGATTAAGTTCAAGATCATAACCTTTGTTCTTGGGTTTAGTTTGGATGATTTTGATAGCTAGGAATCAAATTAGAATCCCTCTATAGTTGATCCACCACAAGCTTGAACACCCTTGAATGCTAATTCCACAACTTGCAAGTTAGAACTCCTTTTCTTGTGAAACCAAAAACCAATTTTTGCTAACTATCAAGAGAGCTTTTAGAGAGTTTCTTTGGCTGATTTTTGAAGCAAGAATGATGTACAAAACACATCAAAATCGTTCACCATATAACCCACCAAGAGAAAAGAAAAGCACATGCAACTAGCTTAAAAGAAAGATCCATTTGATTTCTATAATCAAAAGCTAGAAGACACAAGGCATCTCCCTTTTCTTTTAAGTTCTTAATGCATTCTTTTCCTTCCAATATGGCTAGTTATATGATGACTAATGAAGTGCTAGTGGGTTGTTATTATTTATAAAACTTAGATAATTATAAGCTTATAAATAATACATCTTCTCATTTCTTTAATGGAATAACATTTATCCCATAATCAAATATATAAATAAACCATCTAAATATACAATCTTAATTGTATAATTATATATATATATATATATATATATATATATATATATATATATATACATATATATATATATATAACAATATATATATATATATATATATATATATATATATATATATATATATATATATATATATCAGTGTTGTAAAAGTCGGCCTAGGCGGCGCCTAGGCGCTAGGCGGGCGGGTTCCGCCTACGATTAGTGGTAGGCGGTCAAGTTAGGCGGATTTGGTCAACGGCGGTCAAAATCGGGTTTAGGCGGGTCTAGGCGGCAAAATTTTCAATTTTTCAAAATTCAAAATTTTCAAATTTTCAAAATTTTCAAAAAATTTCAAATTTCTAGAATTTTCAAAAATTAACAAATTATGATAATCGGTGGATAAGTTACGATTATTGATGATTAAAATTGTCAAAAATATCATTAATTAGTCTAAACATTCTGATGTTTGATGACTTGCATATTTAAACACTTAGATTTATCAAATTTTTATGCTTATTTATTTATTTTGTAGGGATATAGGTAATATCTAAATTTTAAAAAATAAATTTTGTTACAATTAATACTCCCCGCCTAGGCGCCGACTAGTCCTCGCCTAGACCGACTAGTCCTAGGCCCCAGTCCACCGCCCGCCTACCGCCTAGCGACTTTTACAACCTTGATATATATATATATATATATATATATATATATATATATATATATATATATATATATATATATATATATATATATATATGTATATATATATATATATATATATATATATATATATATATATATATATATATATATATGTATATATATATATATATATATATATATATATATATATATATATATATATATATATATTATATAATTTACTAATTAAATTAAATAAAAGGCTTACTTATAAATCAATTAAATCGTTTAACCATTTAAACAATTTAATTGTTACTTAATTAATTCATCACATATGAATTACTAATCAACCTTTAATTTTGTAGTTATTATTATTTACCTCAAATAATAATAACCTACAAGATTAAATTGCAAGTTTAGTATCATTTGATGTTAAATCAAATTTAACGTTCTAAATGATCAATTGGTGTCAAACTTGTTGTTGGTGTGACCCTATAAGATCATGTATTATTAGTAATATCATTTTATGATCATCCTTGGGCATATAGAACTAACAGTTTGACAGGCTCATGTCAACATTACAGAATGGACCGCCAAATTCATCGCAAGGAGGCCAAGGAGGGCCAAAAACTCAAGAAGTGAACCAAGTCTACGGCCAGGGTCAAGGCCAGTACAATAACGGACGACCCTACAGGCCATACAATCAAGGCCAACAGCAGAACTTCAGGCAAAACAATTATCAAGGTCAGTCGTCCAGTCAACCCAGAACACATCAGCCTACAATACAAATGGGAATAGTGGTAACAACAAAAACAGTAGGGGGCCCACCAATGCTACCAACAATGCCCCGGGGACCCAGGAAGAGATGATTGCTAAGATGTATGATATGGTCACTGCAACGCAGCAACAATCTCAAGCAAATGCAAAGGCCATTGCAAATATGGAGCGACAAATAGGTCAAATGGCTGCAGACCAGCAAAAGAGAGACAGTGGCAAATTGCCAAGTGCTACAGAGGTCAATCCTACTCATAATCAGCGTCCAGGGAAAGAACAAGTCAACACTGTCGAATCTGAATGGCGAAAAGTCACTTTGGAAGACTTGTTTGAAGTAGGGAGCGAAGAGAGACCAGGGGAAGAAGAAAAGGTTCTAGGAAGTGAGGAAGAAGGAGGAGCTCCTGTTGAGAATGGCACTCAACCCGAAATAGATAAAGATGTCCAGAAGGAGGAGCAACTAACGATAGCAGGGATCAAGCAGAAAAAAAAGAATAGAAAAGAAAAGAAGAAGCAGGAAGCACCCAGATCAACGGGGCCCTTAATGAACCAGCCCCTGTGGGACGAGCTCAAGAATGCCCCTGAAGACACCAGAATTCTGCAAGACATGTGTGAACAAAATGGGAAGAGCAAAGCACCTATACCAAAAACTGTGAGATTGACTGTGAAAGCAAGCGAGGTGTTATTGGGAACACTGCCCAAAAAGGAAAAGGACCCCGGATCACCATTAATCACTACAACTGTAGGGGACGTGGTTATTCGAAATACCCTGTTAGATTTGGGAGCAAGTGTCAACATCTTGCCAGGATACCTTTACGACAAGTACAAAAATGAAGAAATTGAGCCAGCAGAAGTTGTATTGCAGCTAGCTGATCAATCCACTAAGGTATCTCGGGGAAAGCTAACAAATGTCATAGTCAAAGTTGGGGACTTTTTCTATCCCGTAGATTTTCTAGTTATGGAATATGAAAGTCCGGATGATGCGCCTGCACTCATCTTAGGGCGCCCATTCTTAGCTACTGCTGGTTCAATGATCGATTTCAAGACCGGAGACATGGACATTTTCTTCGGAACCAGGAAAAGAAGATTGAATATGTTTGGGAACCCGATATCATTTCCTTCAGGAGGAAATGACAAGTAAGTAGATAATGGAACATTAATGGAGCCAGGAATCAGGAGTAAGGAAAAGATCTGGACACGAACGGGGGAAGGAGGAAAAGAAGAGATTTTGAAGGAGACCAAGGACCACCCGTTGTCCACCATCGACAAGGAACAATTGCTGGATATGATAGAAATAATGGAAGCAAGGCATCAGCAATATGAAAAGGAATCCAGAGAACGAGAGGCGAATGTTTTTAAGCTTTTGAAATCTCAACAACAATGGATCAACGGTGTGAGCGATCGTATGACCCAGCTCACGTCTCTCATAACAATTATGGCCAACAATTTCATGCCAGAATACCAGCAAATACCATCAAAAGGTCAAGAAGAAGAAGATGCAGTTTAGGTGTAGCACGTCTGGCTGAAGACGTTAAACTTAGCGCTTGTTGGGAGGCAACCCATCGTGTCATAAGTTAGGATTTATATTCTTTAATATATATATATATATATATATATATATATATATATATATATATATATATATATATATATATATATATATATACATCAATCATTTGCAGGTACTAGTGGTTTGAAATAAGTGTGGGGTCAATTGAGAAGTTTGAAAAATTTTTTGAAGACCGCGCCGCGAATTTTTGTATTGCGCGACGCGGGGTCGGAACTCAACCCGATGCGCAGGGGTTGATTTGGCGACACGCGCGCCACGGAAAAGGGAAATGCGCACCGCGGGAAACGATCGGTCAGTTTTCCCCTTTATACGGTGAGCCGCGGCTCACAACTCCATTCACACGACTCGGAGCTCTGGTGATCGAAATTTTCTTGTAATTTTTCTTGCTCATTTTGTTTCTACTACCAAGGTACACTCTTTTAACTATCTATTAGTTGTTTAAACTAGTGATTAGGTAGTTAATTTTAGTGTTTTGTTTCAAAAAGTTCAAAAACTTAGAATCGCTAATGCTAGCTCATAGGGTGTTGTTTTGCCAAATGGATACCCTTAACGAGCTAGTCGGCATCTAGGCTACCTTGTGGTATGATTGGATTGAGTTTTAGCAGGTTAAATCGCAAGTTTGGATCGGGGTTTTGAAACAGCCGCACGCCGTGCCGCGCCCTTGCTCTTGGGCCGCGCCGCGGTGCGGTGGGGAAGAAAAAGGACTGATTTTGCAAAATTTTTGTTTTGTGGCTATATTTTCTTTTTGCAGATGATGTTCAGATTGGAGCATGCATTCCTCCAGTTCCCTGCAGAGCTTGCCAATTCAGTGGAGTACATTTCGCGGCGGGATGCATTGACCAGTCGCCGGGTTCTCGAAGCGACGGTTATAGACCGAGACATCTTGAGGGATGTAGGGCTCTGGGTTCGATCGAGCCGTTTTTGCATCGCACCTGGACCCACGAGGAGGCATCGTTCACATGCCGAGGTTGGGATAGGATCATGGCCACGGATGAGGACGTGGTCTATACAGAGCTACTACTGGAGTTCATATCCACCGTCCAGTTCGCACCTCGGGCGGGGGACCCACGCTCCAGGCTGGTACGTTTTCGCTTGGGAGGTGTGCACAGGGAGTGCAACCTCTGGGATTTCGGGAGGCGCGCAGGCATCTACACTCCAGAGGACCTCCAGCACCGTTACTTCACCCGGTTCTTCGGGTCTTGCATTTAGGGGGAGCCGGAGCGGCCTCCCAACATGGAGATTTGGGCACCGTTGTCCAACGTGATGTACGAGGCGGGGACTTCGAGGGAGAGCCACCTTCGCGACCCACTTCACCGCCTCATGCACCGGATCGTCTCCACCTCCATCATGCATCGGGAGGGGGGCGAGAAGGTGTCGGGCGACGACATGACGTATTTGTGGATCCTCCTCGACCCGTCCCGATTCCTCCATCTTCCCTACGCCCTTGCGGTTGCCCTCTCCACCCACTCGACTGGCGCCTCCTCCAGCAGCCCGCTCGCCAGGGGGTATTTCATTACCCGCCTGGCCCGCTCATATGGTATTCTCACTACCCCCGTGGCAGCTTCCTTGACCGCTCTGCCTCCATTGCGCACTACAGCACGCACCTTGGAGAGGATGCGGCTCATTGTGCTGCAGCGCCCGGGGCAGTACATCCGGGCACCGACCGAGCCTCCTCAGGCACCCCAGCCTGCATACGCCCAGCCCGGCAGGAGACGCCGGAGACCAGAGCCAGCAGCACCAGAGCCGGCACAGCCGCAGCCACAGCAGGATGACTCACCAGCCCTCCGCCGGCTGGAAGCCAGAGTCACGAGGATCAAGGACCAGCACGAGTGGATCGGGGAGATACTTATACAGCTTGCATCAGCACAGGGCAGACACCCCCGACCATTCCCAGCCAGGTCCCACGATCATGAGGCCGGATCCTCCAGGCCGCCTGGCAGTGACTGATGTATTTTTCTATTTTTCTTTTCTTTGTTTCTTTATATTTTTGGGATATATGTATAAACTTATGACACTTCTATTTGTATAATTGTTTGTTCATATTTTATTTGTCATGTTTGTTTTAATTTGTTTGTTAAGTTGTGCATGATATACCAAATTGAGAAGGAGTTGTCTCAGACAAGTGTGGGGTCACCGTGCCCCCTCCACTTGTCTCGACCACCGGCGTGTCCTACTGTAGCGCTACAACTCCAGCATATGAATCGAGGATCCTTCTGTACGCAATTATACCTGTGATATTGAGCACCAAGCAGTCTATCGTCCAAAAAGGGGTAACTCTTTCTCCCTTGTTTTGAAATAATTTGTACAACGGGGACGTTGTACGATTTTAAGTGTGGGGTGTGGACGGTCGAAAGAGAATTTTTTTTTTTGAAATTTTTTTGCAGAAATGATCATTTTTCAAAATTTTTAATAAATTGCAATTTCGAAATGAATGGTTTGTGATTGTGATAGCATTAGTATTTTCAAGAAATACTGTTTATTTGTGATCATGCTATTAGTTAGCCAAATAAGTTGAGTTTTATGAGTTTAGAAGATTGGGATGTTTTAGGATTGGAATTTAGGAAGGAACTGTCAATCTGTGGCCTTTGTTGTTCGAGCCGGTAGGTCTAAAATGGGTGGACCTTACGCACCTTACCACCTAAGATCGTCTGGTCTGGGATGGTATTTCTGAAAGCTCGTTACACGGACAACATCGAAAGTCATGGACAATTCCTTAATGGCCTTTAGAATCTGAATGAGTACGTACACTTCAATGTGGACGGAAAGTTTGTAATCAAGGGTTCTCTAGAAAGTCATGAATTCCAAGGAACAACTCAATTATGTTTTCACGAACTATTCCACTCTAACTCATAGAGCAATAAACTTTGAAACTAAACACAGTCAAAAAAAACTGTTTGATTCTTTATTATAATTTGTTAAAAACTCTCTTGCTTGGGGACAAGCAAGGCACAAGTGTGGGGTGTTTGACAACGCCTAGTGATATTAAGTATTTTAGGCGTTGTTGAGCCCTGTTCTTGATAAAATTATATCAAATATGTCTGGGTATTCTCACTTTTCGTGCCAGGATTTGTTTGGAGAAAAAGAGCGGAAACAGGGACTAAAAGTGTTCAAAAGAAAAGAAGTTTTAGAAAGAATGAAAAATCAATGAAACTCGTACGCGCGCCGCAGATTTCTCTTCTGCGCGACGCGGGCTTAAGGCGGTGGAACACATTCAAAAGACGAAAAAACGGGGAACGGATAAGTACGCGCGCCGCGGATTTCTCTTCTGCGCGGCGCGGGCACGGGAAATTTGCAACTATAAATAGAGGCATTTCCAGCCGAAAACCCTAGCAAAGACCCAGGTGTAAAATCGACCTTGAAGCTCTTTGACTCGAGGATTTCATTCCAGAAGCTCTCATTTGGTATTTTCATGTTTTAGATTTTATTTTTATTTAGTTAAACATTTGTAAGCCTTGGTTTGTATCTTTGGGTGTCACTACTAGAAAAAGTCTGAATAGCTACGGAAATTTGCTACGGAGGTGGTATCCGTCGCTATTCTGCTACGGAAATGCTACGGAATAACATTCTATAGCAATTTTGCTATGGAATTTGCTACGGAATTGCACTCCGTAGCTAATATCTTAACAGCTACGAAATTTGGCTACAGAAATATAATCCGTAGTTATTTTTCTACGAAATTTGCTATGGAATGGAATTTCGTAGCAAGTTTGCAACGGAATTTGCTACGGAATTGCACTCCGTAGCTAATATCTTAGCAGTTACGAAATTTGGCTACATAAATATAATCCGTAGTTATTTTTCTATGGAATTTGCTATGGAATGGAATTTCGTAGCAAGTTCGCTACAGACTTTGCTACGGAATTGCACTCCGTAGCTAATATCTTAGCAGTTACGAAATTTGGCTACAGAAATAGAATTCGTAGTTATTTTTCTACGGAATTTGCTATGGAATGGAAATTTGTAGGAAGTTTGCTACGGAATTTGTTATGGAATTGAACTTTGTAGCCAATATCTTGTAGCAACTTTGCTACGAAAATAAATTCTGTAGCTAAAATGTAAATATCTACGAAATTTTGCTACGGAATAGAATTCGGAGCTAGCTTGCTACGGAATTTGCTACAGGATTGGAACTCATAGCTATCTTGATTTGTCGCTTATTATCTTGATATTTAGGTAGTTGAAGTAATAGACTTACCAGACCTGCTTTCTAGCGTAGAATCATATACTCGCGGCATACCCGCGCGATGCGGCGGCGGCGAATAATTTATTTCGGCAAGTAGTTTCAGGGTGTTTTTTAGTTTACGCGGCGGCGCGACGCAGCGGCCAATGTATAAATTTCTTTGCGATTAATTTGTTTCCGACATATATTACCGGTTAAAAATATGTTTTTTTTAATAAAAATAGAAGGTATTGTTATTTTTTTTTCAAAATTGCATATATTGTTTTTTTAGTTAAAAGCAAAATAAAGTTCATATTTTTTGTAGTGGAAGTTGACAGCAATTTTGTAGTGGAAGACCAACATCGTTTATTTCTTTAAGTGTCAAAGATCATACTTTTTTATATAATATTGAACCTGTGACATCTATTATGATTATAAAGGTTCAAACAAATAGCTTTTAAAGGGGCCATATATGTCTACAATCAATTAACCCTAACACGCTCATTCATTCCCAAACTATCCTCTCCGCCTCTATCATCTCCTCCGCCTCTATCCTCTCTCTTTGAATTCGGACATGCTACCACCACACCTAAAGACCACCGACTACCCCTACATATGGCTCTAACGCAACTATTACCGCCTCCTTGTACTCCGATTTGTACGTATCATCATCGTTTCCATTGGATCCGACGAAGCATCATCGCATTTTCTGGATCCGATTTGTATGGTTTCGGTTCCAATTTGTTATCCTTCTTGTAGATCGACAACCTTGTATTGAAAATAAGTTGTCAATGGCATCTGCGGATGTCGAATTCAGGTGTTTCGTCGGTGGTCTTGCATGGGCGACTACTGACCTATCCCTAGAAGAAGCTTTCTCTCAGTGTGGAGAGATTTTGGAATCGAAGGTCCGTTTCGTGTGTCGTGGGTTGAGATCCGAGATCTGAATCCGGCTCGATTCGGCCACGCATCTGTGTTCTTTGTGTTACTTTGATTGATTCTGATCTCGTTTTGTTAACTACTCTCTCTAAACTGTTACCTTTTTTTACCTAAAACGGTACGTTTCGTTTTCTACGTACGATCTTCGGATCTGAATGTCAATAATCGTTTTGTTTGTAGATCTGAGTTTATAATTTCGTTATATGTATTTTCATTATCTGGTTTATAATTTATGTTTGTAGATCTGAGTTTGTATTTATGTTTGTAGATCTGAGTTTATAATTTCGTTATATGAATTTTCATTATCAGGATTCAAATTTATGTTTGTAGATCTGAGTTTGTAATGCTTTTGAATATTCCAAAAAAATGTCAAATTGTTAGATGATATCCGATTTTTTATGAAATGGTATCAGAATTTTGTTCACTTCTCTTTTTCTTGCTGACACTTTTTCTGGTTTTTGTTAACTCAATTTTTTGGTAGATCTAGAACTTAATTTGGATCTAATGAAGATACAATTCCGATGGACAATATGATTTGAAAATTTTGATACAGGTATCCAATTCCGATATACAAATTGAGTAGAATATATTGATTTAGATCTTGACACTTTTTCTGGTTAGTACACCAAAAAGGCTTGATAATTGAGCTTTTGACATACTGATGTTTCTTAACAGGCAAATATCGATTATGATGCTCAGATGCGGATTTTGAAAAACTTATTGCAAAACTCCAACGGTAAGTTCAAGTTTCAGTATCTGGGTATTCGATTTAGCACTGGGTCTTCGATTTAGCACCACCACTGACACCATATTTGCTGCAGGTGGCTGATGTTTGCTACTTTTTTAGGTTTGGTTCCTGATTTTCTGCTAAGAATGATAAAAGGTTTGATTTCAGTCACATGTATATAACTTGCTTATTAGTTAAAAGTTTTTAAAAAAGGATAAATACTATGCTCATATGTGGTATTAAACTGAAAATGTATTCTTTAGTTGTTGATAGAAATGCATACCTTTAAATGAAATATTCTGTAATCTTTATTTTTTTGCAGAAATTTATCAATGAGCAGGAATTTGAGAATGAAATGATAGAGCAAATCTTTGCAATGGAGTGAAGAAATTGTGAATTAGAATTCTTTATTTATAGTGTAATTTTGGTAATAAATTTTTTTGGAGGGAGTCAAATTTTGAAATGGTGATCATGTCAATTCTCTTTTCCTGGATGTAATATGAGCCATGGATTGTTTTATAGTTAATCAATGGTTTATGCTTTTTTCAAAGCATCACTGGATTGTACAATATGTTTGATAAGTTGTGCATTGTGTATTATAATTTGTACTATCTTAAAAATTAAGACAATATTTATATATGGTTTATAGTATAGTATAGATTAGAGACGGAATTAGGGCGTTGCAATTTGCTACGGAAAATTTGTTACGGAATTAGACCGTAGCGAATTTGCTACAGAACATTTGTTACGGAATTAGTCCGTTGCGAATTTGCTACAGAACATTTGTTACGGAATTAGTCCGTAGCGAATTTGCTACAGAACATTTGTTACAGAATTAGTCTGTAGTGAAATTGCTACAAAAACTGCTACGAAATGTCTCCGTGGCCAATGTGTTACGGAATAATTCTGTAGCAAATCCCGTAGCAAAATTGCAACGGATTCCGTAACGACCCTTTAGCTACGAGGATTTTCTCCACGGATCGGTTCCGTAGCAAAATCCGTAGCCATTCGTGTTTAGCTACGGAATATCATGATTTCGCTACGGAATTTTTCCGTAGCTATTTCACATTTTTCTTGTAGTGTGTGACAACCATTGATACCAAGCTTAGGGTTCTGTTTTTAGTAGTGTTTGGTTACTGATTTGATGTTTGGATATTGGTTTGAGTGAATAAAATCATTCGGTTACATTTAGTATTGGTTTTTCGGTATTGTGGATGCTTGTTTGTGTTTCAATTATTTGTTTGTGTTTGGATTTTGTTTTAACCTTGTTAGGATTGTTTTCCTTTGCTGAAAACAGTAGCTAACTTGGTTAGAGTTAGGCATTAAGCTTTGGCTATTGACTGTTCCATAGAACTTTTAGTTATTAGCTAGCTTATGTTTGCTTGGTTTTGCTAGTTTGGATGCCTTCAATTGCTTCTGATTCAGAGATGTACTTCTGAGTTCAGAAAGTAACTAGGTCATTTGAGCTTAGCTGAGCTTGGCTTGAGTGTTTGAGCATTGCTTTGTTTGATATTGAGCAGTAAGATAGAAACTAGATCCTCCGACTATAGCTGTGACACTATTAGTTGGTAATCTCTCATCTAGTCTAACCACGAAGCTCCTGTGGATCGACCCTGACTCCGCTATACTAGTGAATGTTAGGTTTTCTCTTATTTTTGACCGCATGACGACCTCTGCGTACATGTCACTCCTCATATACAACTTCGTCCCCATCAGAATCATAGCTTGGAAGGTTTCTTCTTCGGTTAAGATCAGCAACTGTTGGTTTGGGCAGTCACGAGCAATATGCCTGATGCCTTGACACTTGTAACATCGGGAAGGTCGATTGTTGCTATAGATAAAAGGTGCAGACTGGGAGGCTTTGGGATTGGGAACCCTAGTCGTGGTAGGGTGAATCGGCTTCCTATCGCTCGCACCTTATTTTTAAGCTACTTCTCCACTTTTAGGGCTAGCTGGCACACGTCCGAATAGGTCCAATAAGGTTAGTGACTCACCACGTTCGAGATCTTGGGTTTTAGTACCCCCTAAAAACCGAGAAATAACATCTTTTTCTTCTTCCACAATATCACATCGCATCCTAAGTAGATCGAACTCATGAATGACTTCTTCCACCGGCATGGTCTTCTGAGTCAAGTTATGATAAGCCAAGAATGCTTCATGTCGATAGTTTTAGGGCAAGAAGTTGTTTTTCATCTTTTCCAAAGTAACAACGTTTTCTTTTCCCCACAAGTTTTCACTAATTTTTGACGTAATCCCACGAAAGAGATGCATGTTTCCTCAATCTAATGGCCACCAACTTCACCTTTGAAAGTTCCATGACGTCTCGTAAATCAAAGACCCACTTAATAATGCTTAACCATTCGATGAACTCGTCAGGGTGAGACTGCCCTATGAACTCAAGAATCTCCACCTTCATACAAATCCTCCTCAACAGATCATTGTGGTATCCTCTCAATAGATCATTGTAGTATCCTCCTTTGCGGAGATTTCGCCTTAGATCGGGAAAAGGATTGACATCCTCGTCACCGTCGCCCTGGACGTCTAGTGGGAGTCATGATAAACGAACTCGAGTTCTCGGATCCGCCATTTTAGGCGTTCAATCTCAATGTCATGTGGATCATGCAGATCATCTTTGTTATTTATATAGTTTTCTCTGATACCAAATGATGCTCAGACGATCGAATTGAATGGCCAATTACAATCAACAAGAACATAATAACAAAATAATAACTCTCAAAAAGGTTTTCTTTAATTTCAAACATAATCTATCTCAAAACATAAGAAAACGAAATACTTATAAGAGAATAGTATAAGCCTTTTTCCTAAATCCTAGGAAATTCGAATTGATTAGGATAGATTCCTAATTAATTACCTAAGTCAATTACTAAAATAAAGTTTCTGAAATTAAAATAACACAGAAAAATGTCGTTTTGAGGCTCTAAACCATCCCAAATGGCTGAAAAATGTCAGACCTCATGGCGAAACGATAAGTCTTAAAGATCAGTCCGTTTTATATCAACCGTGCGAATTTCGTCCAATGCGGACACGGTCAGATCACTTTGGCAGCTTTAAGGAAGATGTCATAACATTTTTATTCTTACTAGTACTGACATCATTATACCAACCCCTGTATCATAATATCTTAGTACGAATAAAAAAGTTAAAGTACAATGTCTTATAAGGTTAAATTTGAAAAATACATTTTGCATGTATATTTAGTAATCAGCAAAGTAAATTTGGTTTTGTACATTATTAGGATGTTTGAAATTTTTCTTAGATTGTTAGGAGTAGAGATGCACAAACCCATGATCCGATCCGGTTTAGTTGATGTCATCAAAAATCTGATTCCGTCAAAATATGGTGTTCACTTAATCAAAATCCGATCCGGTTTAACCAGTTTTTTAAGTATGATTTGGATCCTGTTTTTGAAAATCCGGAACATGGTCTGATTTCATCTCTAAGATTTGAAATCGAAGTGATCCGGTGGGCCGCGTCCAAATCCGATCCGGTTTGGTCAAAATCGGTTTTAACTAAAACCGGTTTTCGGATCGGATTGGTTTTTATAAGCCAATCCGGTTTTTGTGTGCATCTTTAGTTAGGATTTGTCGACTGCTTTAGCAATCCTATTAAAAAGACACAAATATAGTATGTGTTAGATTTAAATAATCAATACAGATTCACCAATTTCTCTAGAAAACCTGAAAACTTGGTCAATCTCAAAGACACCAAACTTAACAGGAGTTGGAGAATCTAAATAAAGAATAAGATCAATTCAGAATCTAATAAGTACCACCACCCAAAAATTTCAAGAATTATCACTATATATAGCCATGGAAGGAGCTTACGTTGCTCACACAAAACTTTCTACATACAGCCGCTTACTGCCTCACTTGCAACTACTTCTTCTACTAAATATAGTGTTGTTTTTATAAAACATTAAACAATTTCTAGAGATGGGTATAGTTAGCACCGGTGAAGGAAAAGGGTTATGGTTATATTCAGCAAAAAGCTCTTGCTGCATGCGCGACGCCTGTAAGGAAGGGGATTAGGGTGGAAGCCAAGTATACCAGTTGTGTTCTTAGGAGAGGACCTCAATATTGGTGGTGCCAATGAATTATTGATCCTTCATCTGAAGCATCAACTTGTACAGTTGCTACTCAAAGCTAATGCTATATGTTTTTAGTCAAAAATATTGATCAACAATATTTATAGAAGTTGGAGTTGTGTTAAAAAAAACTAATAAACATAGATTGAAGCATTCTAATCATTAAAAAGGAAGAAAAACAAATGTTTTCAGCCTTCTTTTTGTTATTCCGAGTCCAGTGATAACTTATGTGTTCACGTCCATATGTAATTTCACTACATTTTGAAAATCAATGAGAGATATGAAAATTTTAATTTCATGCTATGGAAACCATGGAATGGAAAATTATATTGGTACTAAAAGAAAAGGGAATGCAAGTTGATTTGAGGCTTTGAGTCGAGAACATAGAAAATAATACGCCTAAATGCAAGAAATAACAATGTACTTTCGTATATGTAAGTGTAACCTAGTTTCATTCTTTCAATTACAACATTGTAATTTCATAGTTTTCTTCTTATCAAGGCATTGCATTTTGAAATATCTACCAATTATGTGCATAACATTGTAATTTCAATCTTTTTCCTTATTATAACAATGAAAATTGTATTTCATTGATATTGCTATAATCGGGTAGAGTTTTCAAAGCACAATGTCGTAATAGGAAAAATGAAAGTAGGATGATTTAATAAACAAATCAACATAAGTTCTTTGCTTTTCCTAAATTCAACCCTAAGTAACATCGAGAGGACAAATAAACGACAAAAGATGCTAGCAAATGTTTTCCAGCCTGAAGGGAGAAATTTTAGTTTTTCCCTCTTCTGCCATATTTAAGAAAATTTGAGCATATATCTAAAGGCATCCTCATTCCCATGTTGCACTTAAAATCACAATAAAATAAGGGGCGGTTTGCTTTAGGATTTAGGTTTTCGTATGAATTTTTCCAGCCTGAAGGGAGAAATTTTAGGTTTTCTTATGAATATTAAAAAATAAGGGGGCATTTGGTTTAAGATTTGGCGGATTTGGAATTCAATTTTGTTCCATTCCAGTGTTATTTTGTGTGATTTGGCCGAAATTGGAATTGGATTCCATTCGTGTGTTGTGTTTGGTCGTATATGAGTATGGAATTGAATTCCTTTAGAATTAACAAAATCCTCTTATGGATTTTGATATATCTTTGTGGAATCCATGGAATTCAATTTCAAAGCATTTCCTCTTTGTTAAAAACACTCGAATATCCTTTGTTTGAAAAGGGTAATTTAAATATATTGAGTAAATTACATTTTTGGTCCTCGAGTTTAGCTAATTTTGCACATTTAGTACTAGAAACTTTTCTGTTCCAATGTTGATCCGTATTCGAGGTTTTTGTAACAATTCTGGTCTCTACCCAAAGAATTGACTATACTTTTAAGGACCGAAAGTGCAAAAATAAGATATACTCAGGGACAAAAAATTGTCATTTTACTTGGAACAAAATCCAAAAACGTCACAAAAACCTTTGTTGAGGACCAAATTGCAAGATAAAACTTTTTGGGACTAAAATGATAAAATTAGCTTTACACAGGGACCAAAACTGTAATTTAACCTAATGTTTATAGTACAACTCTTTCCTAAAAGTATATATTTTTTTTCTTTTCAAAAAATAGCATTTCCATCCTAATATGTATAATTTATATTTTACCCAAAAATAACTTGAAAAAGATGTGACCAAGAAACTTATAAAAGGTTAATTTTAAACTTTTTTTCAATATCTATAGTTTATTTTCAAATATGTATTTAGTATTTACAAAACCTACAAAAATCAAAGGGAGTTCTGTCATTTACCATTATCTGCATTCTATAGATTTACAAACCAAGCATAAATGTACAAAGAAATTCTAACCAGATTCCAATTACTCGGCAAACCAAACACACCCCTAAAGATTTGAGTACCCATTTCCTTTTTACTTAATTCCACAATTAAGCTACAACTTCTTATTTCCTTTTTGGTTATCCACATGTTTATTCACAGTAGAGGGGTGTAATCGTCATAATTTTATTAATGGGTTTCAATTGTTTCTCACGGACACACGTGATGCACCCTGAGTATTTAATGCAAAAGCCTACAGTCGATGAAGCCTATATCTAAAAATGTCAAAATAACATATTTTGGTATTTCTTTCAAAGTAGGTTGCTATTTTTGGTCCAATACACCACCCTTTTTTTCCAGGACCAATGAATTATTGTGTCCAAGTAGGTTTCTATATATATTACTTTTAATACCATTGTAATTACATCTTTTTACCAGGTATAATCCAATACATTTAAACATTTTGAGGACCAAAGGTATAAATTATTGCTTTTTGTGAGGTCTAACATCTTTAGTTTTCTAGTTTCACCCTTTCATAATTTCGACAAAAGGTCAATTATTCCATCATGATAAACCAAAAACATTAATTCCTCTCATTGGGGAATTTTATTGAACATCTGGTAGACATGATTTTATTCATAGGGGAATACATACATACGTACAAATAGATGCACCAAAACATGTCCGTATACACATAGAAACACACATTGAGCTGTTTTCTCTAATTAGAATTTAGAATCGACTATAAATTAGGAAAATCGATGAAGAAGTCTACGCTAGTACCTCGTTACTATGTTAGAGAATCTGATATGGAAGCCTTCCAAAGAGGACTACGAAGTAACCACTGAATCAATGATGGAGTACGCTACTGCCTTCGTTCATACGTTCATAGAGAGAAAGGGGGAGTTGATTTGAGTCTGATGCGCAGCCCATTAAATTATCCACCCTTTATAATTTGTGTAATTACCAAGTTGTCCTACATTTAGAAAAAGCTATATGAATGTTTTTCATGTCCGTTGGTAAACCGTCAATATGTTGTAACAGATTACCGACGGAATGTATTATGTAGCTAAACTGTTGCCAAAAACCGTCACTAAATTCCAAAAAGTTATTGTTTCTTGGTCCGTCATAAACCGGTCGGTATTTCGTCGCAGTTTCGACGGATTTCTTCAGTCGTAAAGTTCTGTCGTTAATACCTTGTTTTCTAGTTGTTAGTTGCATCCAGCAATAGCCTTTGCACACAATTCATATCTATTATATCCATATGTTTTTCTTTTTGTTAAAACATATTGTATGTGTATATATGTACATCCACCATCAGCATAACAAACATGCCACGAGATGTTTTTTATGTTATCATTGTGCATGGAGAACAATGTTATGCTAAAGTGGATGCGTAATTTCTTCCATATACAATCACAAAACGATAGACGTGTTACCTTATTTGTGTTTTACATGGAATGAAACCATGCTACCAACAATCAATCCATGTTAACGTATCAACCCCCAAACACAGATTAGTGAGAATGATAAAAAAACAAATCTTTGATTGAAAATAATCAAACCCTATATATCTCAATAAGCATAGATAATAATACAGATTTATCAAATTGATGAATGAAAGAGGACGCATCTTCATGTAGGGACAAGACTGAAGCTTGAGGAATGACTGGATGGTGTCCATGATGCCATCTGTGGATATCTGGGACTGGATTGATACACCAAAACCTCTAACAACTAAAATCTCTAGCTATACACACCTCCTTCCATCTATTAAGACATTATCAGCTTCCGGTGGCGCTCCTCGCTTAATTGTATCTTTGTCTAGCTTCCTGCAATCAGTGAATGTGATATATCGGATAGATGACATATTGGTTAACCATATAGGCAATTCTCGCATTCCAAATCCCTGTATGGTTAACCGTGTGAGTAAGGTGAGGTGTTTTATTTCTTCTGGTATTGACTCCCAATGATCCCAACCGTTCAATTCCAATGAGTGAAGCTGGTTCCTTAACTTCTCGATGCCTTGGAGACTTGGGAAAGAATGGAGCTCCTTCAAGAATGGACCAAGTTTCAACCTGCTTAAAAAGGAAAAGCATTCGAACATTTTGAGAGGCAAGGAAGTCAGTTTGTTGCATTTGGTAATACTCAGTCTCTTCAAAGAATGACCTTGGTTATGAAACTCAGGTAATCCAGAAAGGTTGTCGCAACCATCGATTGCTAACGATTCAAGAGATGTGAGGCCTTGTATGCTCTTAATGGAAACAAGATTTTTGCAGTCCTTTATCTTCAAGGAAACAAGAGGATGGGGATGACATTCATCTAAGAGAACGATCTTTGGGCAGTTATGAATGTACAACCTTTCAAGGACAGGTGATAACACTGTTGAGCTGTTTGTTGCTGCATCCGTCCACTTTTCCAGTCTTTCCATACCTATTAGTTGCAGAGATCTTAACGATGGAGACAAAGGCTTCATTGATCCAGTCACACTAACATTGTCGCCTCCTTGGCCTGAACAACTGCTTAAGCATGTCAAGTTGTCCATATTTCTCAACACAAGATCCCGAAGAAGTGGTAGGTTCTCAAGCGTTGGAAGATAGTGGCAGTTGTGACATCTAATCAGTTTGATATCTACAAGCTTGTGAAGGGGAGTCGATTTCCCTTCAATATTTATTGACATCGTCGTTACCCATGGTGGAAAGTTATCGCTGGAAAAGTTGTAGATTGTCAAGCTTTTCAAATTTTCAGGGGGTTCCAAGCCTTCCAATACATCCTTGTCATTTCGGCCAGCTACTTTATCTTTATTCCAACAGAATTCAATCTTTGATAAATTTTTCTTTCCAGATAAATCTGCCTTGGCGGCTTCGTTTTTGCTTTTAATTACTTCTAGATTCAGAATACGGAGCTTTCGACGAAGGTGTTTCAAAGGGCCTAGCTCTTCAATTTGATGTCCTTTCTGTCTAAGAACGTGAAAGGAAGGCAATGTTCGAAGGGAAGTCAATTGTCCCATATTATTGATGGGAATGCTCTCTGGAAACTCAAAATATCGAAGGCTTATTAAATTTCTCATTTCTTCAGGAAACGTCGTAAAATAAATACTCTTAAAACCATTGCAGCCACGTAGCTTCAGAGTTTGCAAATGGTAAAGTTTACCAATAGCTTTTGGAAGACAATCAATTTGGGTATTAGACAAATCAAGATATCTCAGGTGCACCAATTCTCCAATTGATTCGTCTAAGAAAGATACTCTACATCCATCAAATTTAAGGATCCGCAAGCATTTGAAATGCTGAAATGAAAATTTATTCTCAACTTCACCCTCGAAGAACAATGTACGCAAAGTTCTAGCTTTCATATCATCTTTAAAGACCACAGAACTCATCTTTTTAAAAGATATGTCGATTCGAACATCATCCTTCCAGTGTCGGTACACTGAGAGATGTTTGACCTGAGGTATACGTACAATATCATCGCTTGTCGGATGCACCAGACCTAAGCTTTCATGTCTGACAAGTGATGACGAAAGATCATGCACCAAATCATGCATACTACAACCAGTGACGTAACCATACTCATCCCTTTTAACATCTTGGAACAACAAATTGCTAACCAAAATTTCAGTAATATCTTTTCCTACATCCTCCATATCCTTGTTTCTAGTCTCATCTGCTTGAACCAACCCTAAAGCCATCCAAAGTTGGACCAGTTCTTCTCCTTTCATGACTGATCCCTTCTGAAAGATGGAACAATATGCAAAGCATTGTTTGACAATAGAATTTGGCAGATTGTCAAAGCTTAGTTTCAAGCTGTTTTGCACTCTATCCCCTTCTCCTTCAAGATCCCAAACCTTGCTATCTCGGATGGACAACCACTTCTCTTTGTCATTGTAATTACGCAACATGCCTCCAATTACATTTACCAGCAACGGCAAACCACGACACTTTTTCACAATATCACGCCCTATCTCCTCCAATTCTTGCAACGGTGGTTGTTCGGCAACAAACACCCTTTCTTTAAATATGGACCAACACTGATCATCAGAAAGACCCTGTAAAGCACGAAACTCCTCACTCATAGCCAACGTTCCGATTTCAAGATTTCGTGTAGTAACAAGAATCGCACTTCCATTCTGTGAATTTACTTTTAGCATGCAAGCCCGGAAATCATCCCAATGTGCCCTCTCTTCATCCCAAACATCATCCAAGACTAGCAAATAAGTTTTTGATCCCAACTCCTTTTGAAGATCTTTAATTATATTGACCCTTGTTCGTGATTCACATTCCTTTCCGGCAAGGGATTCATAGATATTTGCTAGAAGTGTGTTGACCTCAACCTTAACCGACACACATAACCATGCTCTGACATCAAAATGTTGTTCGATTTTTGGATTATTGTAGACTGACTTGGCCAAAGTGGTCTTTCCAATCCCTCCCATTCCCACAATGGGAACAATCTTGAGGGTTTCTTCTTTCCTTGACTGGGTTAAAAGTTGTATGATACGTAGTTCATCATTCGCCCTCCCAATAATCTTGAACTCATCTAAATATGGATCAGTCTCTCGACAAAGACTGTCTGTAACAGGGATACACTGCTCATTTTGTAGTCTTAAATCATTTGCTCGTTTGTTGATCTCAAACAACTTTTTGCTAACGTTTTCTATTTTATGACTTATTTCTCTACGAAATGAAAACTTTTTTAAGCTCGGAAGAGACGGTACCTTTCTTGCCATCCAATCTCTTTTCTTTACCTCACGCCTCAACATTTCATATTGAACTTCATCCAATACATCATCAGCTTCACCGACCACATCTTTTAGCTGTTTAAGCCACACCATCACAGCCTCTGTGCCCATTTGTCTCTCCGCATCCCGTAACTTGGCTCGGATCAGGTCCAAGAGTTCGTGAAGGGCGGTCAACTTTTCTTCATAACCCCAAGCAATAACGATTTCGTTGGCAGCTATAGACAACACCTTTTTCAGTATTCCTTCGGCAGCAATAGTAACTAAAGCTTCGGCCATTTTACAGTTGACGAAGATAGAGATTGAGAAAGAGGTAATCGATGAGATGGTGGAAGAAAGATAGAAAGGGGAGTTGCTATTTGATTTCACTCTCTGTATCGCACAATGACAATAATAATAAAAGATTCTTAGATGTCAGGTTTTTATAATATTTTCAGAGATACAAAACAAAAATAATATCGGGACAGCTGCTGTTTTTAAAGACCGATATTATCGTTCCCATTACCCAAAAGTCTTTTATATTTTTTAATTATTTTTTTAATCACCATTTTTTATTTAGAAAGGTTTGTTAAAAATTAACTCTGACCCAGTCCTATGTTGACCGACTTTGGAGGGAATAATGGGTAAAGCTATTGCGATTTATTAGGAATACGCGGTTTATTGTTTTCTTTCTTTGTTTTTATATCAAGGCTTTCCTTTATGCGCGTGTAGATAGGAGCACCTACCATTATTTTCTTCTTATGTAATTCGTTGCTTTGAAGGAATAAAACCACAGAAAATTTCTTCTCCAATCTTTGGTTGTTCTGTCCCAACTCCCAAGTATAACTTGTGCTATTGGGCGTGATTTGATCCATTCTGTGAAGTTCACAATCAATGCTTGGTATTAGAGCCAATTATCAATGCTCAAATACCACAGGATCAACGCGATGTCCCTAGGGCCTAGTCACACAACAAGGAAAAGAGAGAGCACAGCAAAAGGTCTGGGAAATCTTTGAAGGTGAGATATCTTGGCAGAGATAGGGTGCAGTGCAGAAGGCAAGGCTACATGCTGACATGCATTGAAAAGTGATGCATTGCAGATGAAGGACGGGGAGTCCATAGACAACTTCCCCAAGAAATTAAGTGGTATGATCTCAAAACACAATCGTCATGGGGAAACTCTTGAAGATGGTGTAGTTGTGAGAAAGTTATATATACTTGATTCGGTTCCTGACAAATATCTCCAACTAGTAGCTTCCATCGAATAATATGCAGACATAGACACCATGTCGTTTGATGAGGCAATCGGAAGACTCGAAGCTTATGAGGGCTAGTTACAGCTGAGGAACGGGGCCACGATGACCTAAAACAACATGTTACACATCAAAGTAGACGGTCACTGTTAGAAAAAAACCCAAGTAGGAACTCATCTACAAACGAAAGAGGTCGTGGTTCACATCATTGTGACAGAGGTGGTCGGAGTGGTGGTCGTGGCAGAGGAAGTGTCAGGGGTAGGGGAGGACGTGGAGGTCGTGGAGGTTCCGGTTGGCAACGAAATTCAGGGAACAACTACCAAAGGTGTAGAGACAAAAATCATATAAAATGTGTCAATTGTGAGGTATGGCCATCACACTCCCGAGTGTAAAAGCACCAAAGAATAATGGAGATGATGCTAACTTAACTTAGACACAAGAAGAGGAATCGGCATTGCTTCAAAGCGTGTGTGGAGAGGAAGACGCCACTTTGGTTTTGTTAAATGAAGAGAAGGTCTTTTCGAACAAAAATGTACGAAAATGAAAAGGGAGAAGATATATGGTATCTAGATTACACGACAAACAACCATATGATAGGCGTACGAGAATTTTTTGTCGAGCTTGATGAAAACATTACTAGGAAGGTACGGTTCAGTGATGGGTCTAGAGTTCAAATCGTGGGAAAGATGTCGATTATGTTGGAATTCAAAAACAATAAACAACAATTGATCATCGATGCTTATTTCATCCTAGCACCATGTAGCAATATACTAAGTTTTTGACAAATGGTTGATATGATATCGGGTACAAGAATCAAAATGTTGCATGAGTACTTGAGAGTACACGATGAAAGAGATCGATCGACTGTGAAGGTGAAAATATCAAAGAATCGACTATACAATATAGTACTTCACACGACTCAACGTGTGAGCCTATTATCAAGTCTTGATGTGTAACACCCTTCCATTTGGCTTCCTTTTAAAAGAATGTGACACGATTTTGAAATGAATTTATAGTAGAAATGAGTTGTGTAAATGAGGCCCAAAGTCAAACACAAGGGATTTATTGCCCACCAAAATGAAGTTTTAATACAAGTTACAAACCTTCAAACAAAATTCATAAAACCATTAACCTTAAGAAGATACATGTCATCCATGGAATAGGTTTGCAAAGTTCATCTTGAAGTTATTGATTAAGTCCTTTGATTTGTCAAATTCAATCAGGGTGCCATAATACATCAAGAACATAAGCTTAAATAAACTAAATATATCCAATATACTTAAACTTCAGCTTTATTACAAGTCTTCAAGTTTTAAGATGTTGAAATCTCCAAAGGTCACTTCTAGATCTTCCAAAGGTATTTCACTATGAGTACATGTCAAAATACTAAAGTTAGAATCGGGGAGTCTAACGAGTAGGGATGTAAACGAACCGATCGTTCGGCAAACCGTTCGTGATTTGTTCGGCGGGAAGCTCGTTTATGTTCGTTTATTTAACAAATGAACGAACATGAACACAAATTGTTGTTTGTTTAGTTAAACAAACGAACATCAACAATGACCTCGTTCGTTCAATTATGTTCGTGAACGTTCGTTAATGTTGTTCGTTTATGTTTGTTCATTTAAGGTCCTTTTATGTTCATATATGTTCAATTGTATTTGATTACATTACAATATTATGTGTTTTTTAAGTTCATATATTTTAATTGTGTTTATTTATCTGTGTTCGCTTATGTTCGTTCATTTAGTATGTTCACGAACATGAACAAGATAATTTGTTAAACGAACGAACATGAACAAGAAAACTCGTTTGTTTATCCGTTCGCGTTCGTTTGTTTGTTCGGCTAACTTAAACGATCGAACATGAACAACCCCTCGTTCGTCTTTGTTCGGTTCGTTCTACTAACGAGTAAACCCGAAAACTTGACTTTCGATGAAATTGGATAAGAATGATACTCCAACTTCAAGTTATTTTTTCCCAAAACATTTTCAAAATCATTTTCATCTTTATATTTCCAAAACATTTTTACACTTGTAAATGGTTATGGTTATGAAAATATTCAAGATAATCTTTCACACACAATCAAAATATGAATGCATGAATGCAATGCATATACATGTAACCCATCCCCAAGTTCTTTACTCTCCAACAAGTCCCTTTCACTAGGGTCAAATTGTCGTGCTAAAATCGAGTAACCAATGGCTTACGATCATTTGACACGTCGCAGTCGTTGATGCGGTCAAAGTCAAAGTTAAAAACCTTACTATCCAATAGATAGGGTAAGTAAGGGTCGAACAAAGGAGTTCGTGGTTGGCACTTTGTGTCGATAAATAAACCAACTATAGTGTCACTCTAGCCGACAAACCTATAACACATGGGAACAAACCAAACTCAAATAAACCAAAATAAAACAAAGATCTAGATGCAGATCTAGAAAACCATGAAACCAACTGCTTCTTTTGTAAAATCAAAACCAAAACAAATATTCAAACAATCGTTCACTACCAAACTATCCAAAGTAACCAAATCAAAGAACTACCGGAGTCGAATGATCTCCTGAGCCTAAACCAAACATCGAATAATCAAGGAAATTCTCGAATGCGGAATACCTCGTACCGAGTTGATACAAAACCAATAAAAACCAAATCTATAACCAAACTACCAATTGGAACTAAAAAAGAACGAAAATAAGTCGATCGGGTCCCCTCTCGATACCTCGGGATGCTCCAAAAAGTCGGACTGGAGCTCGCTACTTATAGGTTAAAAATCACCAGATAGCGTCGCTATAGCCTCCATATTCCATCATCCACCTCGAAATCCGTGCTTTTGAAATATAAACTAAAGATTACGTCTTTATCTCATGTTAGCGTCGCTATCCATAAAGGATAGCGTCGCTCAATGGTCCTGATCCGCCTTCTTTGTCTCTTTTGCTCCTTAACTTGTCCCAAATTGCATTTTAACCCCTCCATTTTCACTAAAAACATATCCAAGGCACAGGGCGCTAAAGTGAGCATATTAGTCATTTAATAAAGCTAAAGTGAGCATATTAGTCTAATAACGCATAAAATGTCTACCATTACTAAGCATTATCATCATTTTCGGGGAAAATATCACCTATCATTGAAAAGTTTTATGGTAGGCACGTGGCCATTAAACATGTCATCCATGGAATAGGTTTGCAAAATTCATCTCGAAGTTATTGTAGCTTAATCATCACCAAATCACAAAAAGGGAATTTTGTTTCCCAAAAGTGCTCGAGCATCATAAGAGTCACAAACCCCTTGATATGAATGCATATGGAGGATAAATGCAAATATATATATATATATATATATATATATATATATATATATATATATATATATAAACTAATCAACAAATTTCAAGAAGTCATTTCCAAAGCATAATATTGTATATGAAACACATAGATCAAGCAATACACATTGTACACATATGATTTGGATATAATCTAATCACAAACTTGTTAAAAATAGGGTTTAAGGACTTGTACTCATGGAGATTGCTCACCTTCATCGCTAGCATAAGCTTCCTCCACTTCTAGACACTTTGGGGTACTTAGTAGTCACCTAAAAAACCTAAAACATAAGCTATAAATCCCTTCTTAATCCATTGAGTCACTTATTAAGTTCTTATTGGTGAAATGTAGTTTCATTCCATTTATATCATTCATAAAATAATAGAAGAGCATAGGCAAAAACTAGACTTGATTTGGAAATCGTATGTGGAAGTTACAAAAGTGAAAAATCTTTTTCAACCTTCAACTATACCGAGTCAGATCCTTAATGAGAATGACACGACCGATTAATGTCTGAATCAGATCCCTAAGGAGATTGACTAGACCGAGTCATGTTTGTAGAGTACTTTACTGTGATATCTTCTTCATCAAGCTCCACACATGTCCAATTCATATCTAGGGTTGGTTCTTTCAGCTTTAAAGGCTTTTATTGATCCATTAAACATCCCTTATATGTTTAAATTTAGAGAAAATGACTAAAATAGCCTAATCCCTTAAGGGTTTAGCTCAAAATAGCCAAAATTATGTCACTTTCCTCAAAATAGCCAAGCAGTTCATAGGTGGCTACTCCCACCCATAATCTCCTCCCTTAGCCTACAATCTCGTGCCCACGGTCACTCCCACCCGAGGTTTGATCCCTCCTACCTATGATCTCCTCTAAGGGCTACGATTTCGCCGGTGGGCTTTGCCCATCATCCGAAGGTATATAAACCTAAAAAGAGTCTCGATTTTTTTCATTAACGTTGACCATAATAGTTGTCTATTATAAAATTTATTTATTTATTTCCAAAATTTGTTCCACTTATTTGATTTCAATTTATTTTATTTTATTTTCTAAAAACATCATTTTTTAACCAAGAATGGTCAAAACTACCAAGTCTAAAATATGGATGTTATATGATGACATGGCATGGTTATGACATGCCAGGTTAGGCCCCATAAACTTTCGGATCAAAGATTTGATGGTACGGAAAGACATGGTGTTGGGTGTACCAATCATAAGACATCCTGCCCAAGTATACGATGGGTGTCTGGTTGCAAAGAAAACTCATCAAGCATTCCCAAAGGAAGCATAGTGGCGAGAAATGATGGTTTTTTATGAAAGTCATAAATAATTAATTCTTTAAAACCAAATAAACAATCTTTGAATTTATAATTGGATTTTCCAAAACTACCGACTATCACAAAACTAAGCAGTGCACATATTACCTAATCATATAATAGCATAGTGATGGTAAGTTGTCAACCTCTTGATGATCGAGAATAACAATCTAGGAAATTAAATTACTAACAAGCAATCTTTGATATAGGGGATTTCACAAAGAAATATAAACTAATACCAATGATACAACTACATATATAGATTCCATATTTGTGCAAGTTTTGAAGGTGTTCTAATTAGTTAAGACTCTCAAAAGAATTAGTCAATTCAAGGCAGTGCAATGGTCAATTGAGAATGATTCACTGATGCCTAATATGATTGGTTATATTGGTCCATAACATTATTCTAGTCTAAGGCATCCTTAATCAGGTAATTTTTATAACAAAAGTAATCTTGGGAATCACGATACTTACTTGGGCCTCACCGGACTACATGCACCGCATCCTTCATTCTTTTAAAGTTTTCATTTAAAGGATGTTTTAAATTTCTTTAAAAACATTTCTCAGTCCTCGATATGAGTTTGATTTCCCCTAAGGTTCAACCAAATCTCTCAAACCTAGGCTCTGATACCAACTTGTAACGTCCCAAAATTTAAGTCTAAAACAAATTTCTTTAATTATAATATAAAACCTTAATTCCCATTCATTCATTCATTAAATAACCATAAAACATCCATATAAGTTTAACAGATCCAGACAAGTCATAAAAAGGAAATAATAGCGGAAATCATGGGAAGAAGATGTCGGTGTCGTGTAGTCACGTCGTTCCCGCCGTATCATTACCATGCGTACCTGAAACATAAATTTTAAACTGTAAGAACATTTCTTAGTGAGTTCCCCAAATTAATATGTATTTCAATTAATAATATGCCAAGTATGCTCTCCAGGCTTGCTCCGGACAACCAGTAATCAACTCATTCTTTAACTCTTGGGGTTGTCCCGATCCGTCGGTAATCATTCACAGGTGAACAGATATAAGTAAATATATCAAACCTCACCTTATAGTCAGTTATATGCAATTTAGAAAGTCCCGGTAATAATCCTTCTGAGCTTCCTAATTTCAAAACATCGTATCAACAAAGATTCTAACCATAAGGGCCCCTCTTAGGACCATAATTCATTATTTCCTAAAGTTTGACCCAAAAGTCAAACTGTCCAAAAAGTCAAAGTTAAGGTCTATAACCTTCCAGGGTCTTCCCAAACAGCCTCTAGACCTATAAAAATGTGAATTTTTATCAATAATATATGATCATGCATGGTCAAAACCAAGATCTAACTCAAAAATGGGTGAAACCAAGCTTGCTTCAACCATGCAAGGATTCTAGGGCTAGGCTTGGGATAAATCTAAGATTCAAAAGCTCTAGAGGAGAAAGGATTCATCCTCCAGCCTCCAAATCCCCCAATCATAAAGATAAATCCATCATAGCCCCCAAAATCCTTAAATGACTCCAAAAACCCCATTTCAAGAAGGAAACTTAAAAGGAACAAGGATTGTGGACACTTACAAAAATGAACGGATACCTTCATAATAAATAGTTCTCTAACACTTTCTCTTCTTCCTTTTCTTCCAAAAACCTTCAAAAACTCAAGGATGAAGCAAAATGTAACGCCGAAACATGTTTAATATATAATTATAATAAAAAAGGGCGAAATGGTCATTTTACCTCAAAAGGGTAATTTGGTCTTTTTGACAGAAAAGGACTTGTTTCGTAATAATATTTTAAGTCTTGGATTTAAAATGTTATAAAAATGTGATTTTGTCATTAAAATTTGTAAATTGTGGCAAAACTTTGAAATATGCAACTTCAAGGACCAAAGTGCAAATCTTGGAGATATATAAGCAAGAACTTGTGCAGAATTTTAACACTTACGGGAGAAGTTCTAAGTGCGATTCTGCAGAAGTTTGGAAGGGTTTCTTGAAGGTTTGAAGCTTGGATTGTGATTTTTGGCTTAAAAGGGCATAATTGGAAGATTTGGAGGTACGGGACAAAATCCTACGGATTTCATTTCAAGGCAAGGAACGACGAACGCTAGTTGTAGCAAGCCTTCAGGTGAGTAATCTCACTGATATCCGATGTGATATGTGTTATATGAGCAGCTGCAAATGGAAATGAATTTGGGGGACAAAAATGACAAATTACATGATTCAATATATGACAATACCAGATAAGCCGTGAGTCTGATAAAGACAAGAACGGAGCTGTGAGTCAACAATAATGACATGACAATACCAGATAAGCCGTGAGTCTGCTATAGACAAGAACGGAGCTGTGAGTCAGTCAATTTTAATGGTGCGACGATACCAGATAAGCCGTGAGTCTATAATAGACAAGAACGGAGCTGTGAGTCAAACCTACATTAGGCAATACCGGATAAGCCGTGAGTCATTTCGATGGCAAGAACGGAGCCGTGAGTCTAGGCAACAGCGGGATAACCCGTGAGCCATATACGATTTTTATATTGCATGATATTGCTTATTTGATTTTGTATAGAGAATTTTATTCTTATACATGTTATACTTGATTTGATTACTCATTGGGCTTTATAGCTCACAGTTTTATTGACATGTCCCTGCAGGTGAGCGTGACCCTGCTAAAGGAAAAGACAAAGTCCGTGACTGAAGACTTAACGTTGAAGTAATACCCGGCTTGAAGAATGTATAATATTTTATGTATTGTACATCATGATACTCTTGTGCTCGAATTGTATTAACTAATACCCCTTATTATGTCTTATTTGTAAAATATTTGGTTTGAAAAATGAAAAAATTTTGGGGTGTTTTTGGTTAATAAGTCTGGTGTTACAAGTTGGTATCAGAGCCGTGGTTTAAGTGAACTAGGTGTCTTAGACTAGATTCCTGGACTTAAACCTTGAGAGAAGAGCAGATAAATGGACTGTTAGATGTATATAAGCTTGTTATTATATATGTAATCTAACGGTTTGCTGAAATTTTGAAGTATGAGAAATACACGAAGCAATCCCACTGGTGTGAATTCGCGTGGAACTGCAAGAAGTGGACCAGCTCGGTCACGCGGATCTATTGGGCGAAGGGCACCAGCACGGGAACCGGTGGGACAAAATCCACCTGATATTCGGGCGATAGTGGAAGAAGTGGTTAGGCAAATGATACCAGCATTATCAAACAACCCTAACCCGAGTGGCAATCCTAACCCGAGTGTAAATCCTGATCCTACGGAAGAGGCTGCGAAAAGTGTTCATGACAGGCAGCCGGAAGACGAAAGCCAGGGAGAAAGCCGGGCCCGGGCAGTAAAAGAAACTCTAGGTGGAGAAGCCTCGACAAAGAAAATTGGGTGTACTTATAAATCCTTCCTTGGTTGTAAACCAAAGGAATTCTCGGGGACAGATGATCCAGTCAAAGCTATGGAATGGATCATTGTAACACCCAGTTTTCTTATCTCTGGATTACATCATAATCACTCAAAAATAAACACAGTGATCATGGTATAATCAAGATTAAGCAACAAAAGTACAAGTAGAAATCAAAGAACAAGTACTTTTAAACAACAGGTCCAAAAAACTGGTTTACAAAAGACCGTTTACAAAACTATACAAAAGTGTATTCAGGTTTACAAACAGTTCAAGTCTAGTCTCATATCCATGCAATCATCCCTCTGCTATCTTCTTACCCCTGTCACCTATAACACAAACCATATAACTACTTTTATGAGCTAATTAAGCTCAGTGAGAAAATATATCAAGGTTTAGAAATCAATCTAATAGTTATCAAAATTTCCACAATTTAAATCACAGATCTCTGTTTCAATGACTATCTCAGTCATTGAATGTATTCAACCAAGCTAAACAATCACATCAACAAGAAATTCTCAATCTTGTTTAAGTCAGGTTAATTGGTTATCTCAACCAATTAAGATGTACAATAAGTCAATTTAGTTATAATCAAACTATTTATAATGAATTATAACTACTCACCTGATGTCTGTTCAGTCCGGGGTCCACCTGTGCCTCGTGTATCTCCTTCCCTCCTATGTGTATCTGCTCAAAACGATATTACATATCATACTTCAACATTCTCAAAACAATTTAACCATATCTAACTCATTAGACCAAGAATTTATAGCTAACAAGATCATCATCTATGAACATCATACACTATAAGGTTCAAAACCTCCAATTTAGAGGTTTTATACCAAATCAACCGTTAAAACTTCATAACAATCACATCAAGGACTCTATATAACATATAATAACAACCTACTATCAATATATAAGCTAATTCAAAGTATATTCTCGGATTTGAGTATCTAGGGTTTGAAACCTTAGAAATCAAACTCATTAACCTTGAAATCAAGAACTTAGAATCATTCAACACATCTAACCAAGTGTATATGTTCAAATTCTAACCATTCTTAGGTGGTTCTTTACCACAACTCGAAACCCAACTCAAATGACCAAAATCAATCTTTCAAAAAGGATAAAAGTGAATACCTTACCTTCAATAAGCTAAATATCGAAAATCACTTTAATCCAACTCGATTTAGCCTTCAAACTTGGTCCAAGAACGAAAGAGGAATGTATCTAGGGTTAGAGAGAGGTTTTGGCTCGGAAATAACCCAACAAATGCATGAAATCGCGATATAAAAGGGGTGGGGTCGGCACGAAACCCAACCCGTGTCCGACAGCCCGACCCGGGCTCAACCCCGCAGCCCGACCCTGGTTTGACAGCCCGACCCGGGTTTACGCTAAACCCTTTTCTTTTTCCTGACGGAACCCGACCCGGCCCTAATAACTCGATCCGGGTTTCAGCCTAACTCGACCCGGGTTTAAAAACCCGCCCCGGGTTTGGTTTGGTTTGGTTTATTTCCACTTCGTTGATATTCTAAGGCACTTACACGACCCGGGTTGGCCAACACGACCTTTAAGGGTCAATTTCATCTTTTCGTTTTAACTCACGTTTTTAACTCATCTAATCTCGTATAAATATATATTTAACATAATTATACTATAATTTAAAATTAAGGTATTACAAATTCTTACCCCCTTCAGAAGATTCCGTCCTCGGAATCTCTTGAAACAGAAAGGGATACTTTGACCGCATCTCTTCTTCGGCTTCCCAAGTGACATATGTTCCTCTATGATGTCGCCATTGTACCTTGACCACGCCAATCTCTTTATTTCGCAACTTTTTGATCTTTTTGTCTAAGATTCTTTCCGGCATCTCTTGATATCTCAATTTTTCGTCTAACTGAACTCCGGCCAAAGGTATTTGTATAGCTTTATCATGTAATGTTTTTCTAAGGTGTGACACGTGGAACACATTGTGAATACCTCGTAACTCATCAGGAAGTTCAAGTTTGTATGCAACTGCTCCAATCCTTTCCAATACTTGAAAGGGTCCGATAAATCTCGGGCTCAACTTCCCTCTTTTACCAAAACGAATTACTCCCTTCCACGGGGACACTTTTAACATCACCATGTCTCCAACTTGGAACTCTAATGGCTTTCTTCTCTTGTCTGCATATTGTTTTTGGCGGTTTTGAGCTACTCGCATATGCTCACGAATGCTTTGTATCTTTTCTTCAGTTTCAGCTACAATTTCTGGTCCCGCCAATGGTTTCTCTCCCATCTCTGTCCAGCAAGTTGGTGTTCGACACGGTGCACCATATAAAGCTTCAAAAGGTGCCATCTGTATGCTGGAATGATAGGTGTTGTTATATGTAAATTCGGCTAAAGGTAGATGATCGTCCCAACTACCTCCAAAATCAATCACCGAAGCTCTAAGCATATCTTCTAACGTCTGAATAGTTCTCTCGGTTTGACCATCAGTCTGCGGATGATAAGCCGTACTCATTAAGGTTTTAGTTCCCAAATGTTTTTGAAAACTTTGCCAAAAATGAGAAATAAAACGACTGTCACGATCGGAGACTATAGAGGTAGGTACTCCGTGTCGTTTCATCACCTCTCTAACATAGATCTCTGCTAATTTGGACGCTTGGTAATCTTCTCGTATAGGAATAAACTGTGCTGATTTAGTCAACCTATCAACTATTACCCATATTGAATCGAATCCTCGTGGAGTTCGGGGTAATTTGGTGATAAAATCCATAGAAATATCATCCCACTTTTTCTTCGGTACAGGTAGTGGTTGAACTAACCCGTATGGTCTCTGATGATTTGCCTTGACTTGTAAACAAGTCAGACACTTCTCCACATATCTCCCAACATCACGTTTCATTCCCGGCCACCAGTAAAACGGCTTTAAACTTCTATACATCTTTATACCACCTGGATGGATTGAATACCGTGTACAATGTGCATCTTCAATTAACAGCTGTCTCGTTTCTCCGTATTTTGGAACCCACACTCGTCCTTGAAAAGTCTTCACTCCTTGTGCATTTTCAACTAGTTTATCTACATAGCCAACCATTCTCTCACTCTTCATGTCATTGGCTTCTCTCTGGGCACGTCGAATCATTTCTCGTAATTTACTAACCACTCCCATTCGAGCTGAAACGATTCGAATAGGTGGTTCTTTTCGGCTTAACGCATCTGCCACTACATTTGCTTTACCAGGATGGTAAAGTATTTCACACTCATAATCTTTCAAAAGATCCATCCATCTTCGTTGTCTCATATTTAGCTCTTTTTGATCAAACAGATATTTTAAACTCTTATGATCTGAATATATCTGGAACTTCACACCATAAAGGTAATGTCGCCAGATTTTTAGTGCAAAAACAATGGCGGCTAACTCCAAATCGTGTACTGGATAAGTTTGCTCATGAGGCTTCAGCTGTCGAGACGAATACGCAATTACTCGTCCCCTTTGCATTAATACACATCCAAGACCGACCTGTGAAGCATCAGTAAAAAGGACAAAGTCTTCCACACCTTGAGGTAAAGCTAACACCGGAGCTTCGCATAATGCCTGTCTCAGTTTCTCAAAAGCTTCTTGTTGTGCTTCAGCCCAGATAAACTTCTCTGTCTTTCTGGTCAGCCTTGTTAAGGGCAAAGCAATACTCGAAAATTTCTCAATAAATCGTCGATAATAGCCAGCTAGTCCCAAAAAGCTCCGAACCTCAGTCGGATTTTTGGGTGGTGCCCAACTCATCACTGCTTCTATCTTGGCAGGGTCCACTTTAACTCCTTCTCTATTTATCACATGACTAAGGAACTGGATCTCTTGCATCCAAAACTCGCACTTCGAAAATTTTGCATACAATTTTTCTTTACGAAGAAGATTTAAAATCAACTGTAAATGTTGTTTGTGCTCCTCCCAACTCTTGGAATAAATCAAAATATCATCAATAAACACTATTACGAACTTGTCTAAAAATGGATGACAAGCTCGATTCATCAGATCCATAAAAGCCGCCGGGGCTTTCGTCAAACCGAACGGCATTACTAAAAACTCATAATGACCGTACCGGGTGCGAAATGCTGTCTTCGGGACGTCAGATTCTCTTACTCTTAGCTGATGATATCCCGATCTCAAATCAATTTTTGAAAAATATACCACTCCTTCCAATTGATTGAACAAATCGTCTATTCTCGGTAAGGGATAACGATTCTTCACAGTAATTTTGTTTAACTCGCGATAGTCTATACACATACGCATAGAACCATCCTTCTTTCGAACAAACAGTATCGGCGCACCCCACGGAGACGAGCTCGGACGAATAAAACCGCGATCCAAAAGTTCTTGTAATTGTTTCTTTAACTCCTCCATCTCGGACGGCGCCAACCGATAGGGTGCTCGAGCTATCGGTTTTGCTCCAGGAACTAAATCAATAACAAACTCCAATTGACGATTTGGCGGTAAGCCCGGAAGATCGTCAGGAAAAACATCAGCAAAATCTCTCACTATCTCAACATCCTTCACAGTGTGATGTTCGGTTTCAATTGGGGCAACATGTGCCATAAACAAAAGAGCACCTCTTTCGGTATATCTTCGCGCTCTCGCGAAAGATACAACCGGAATATGTTGAAAGCGACGTTCGCCTCGTATTAACGTCTGAGACCCGCTTGGAGTTCTCACAGAAATAATCTTTCCGTGACAATCCATATTTGCCCTATTATTATCTAACCAGTCCATTCCAACTATTACATCAAACGCACGAGTACTCATCGGCTTCAAATCAATAAGGAAAGAAATCCCATTGATTTCAAGCCGACAATTTGTATACTGAGTATTCACTATAACATCTCTCCCGTCAGCAATATCAACTATTAAGCTCTCACTCATTTTAGACACCGGTACATTAATTCGAGACGCGAAAGGTACAGATATGAAAGAAATTGATGCACCAGAGTCAAACACCATACGAGCTCGAAGAGAGTTCAGGCTAAAAATACATGTAATCACATCTGGTCGCTCTCTAGCCTCCTCCACTGTCATCTGGAAAGCTCGAGTTCTAACATTTCCACCGCCTCTATCTCGTCTATCGCTCCGATTATCACCTCGTCCCGCCCTCGGAGTCTCACGACGTGAATCAGTTCCCGGCTTTGGGCAATCCGGGCGAATATGACCACTTTCCCCACAATTGAAACACACACGATTTTTCTCCAAACAATCTCGAGCCATATGCCCTATCTTCCCGCATTGATAACACATAAGAGACGGGATACTCGTATCACAATTTCCAGCATGTTTTCGACGGCATTTATCACACCACTTGTTCTCAGTTTTTCTTGGATCACCTCGATATTGATAACTCGGAACTGGCTGCTTTTGAGAACTACCCTCGGGTCTTCCTTCCCATTTCCTCTTCTGGCCTCCACTTCCTTGGTCCCCCTTCCTTTCACTATCTTGCCTTCGCAGTTCCTTTTCTCGAGATTTAGCTGCCTCAACGATCTGCTGATAAGTTGTAAAACTGGAACTCTGTAAAACTCCCGTATCTGTGTCCTCAGTCCCCACAGATACCTATCAATCTTCCTTTCTTCAGTATCCACCTGATGAGCAGCAAATCTGGCTTTTTCGTTGAACTCTGTTGTATACTCCTGTACTGACCGCGTTCCCTGCTGCAATCTCAAAAAATCTTCTTCCAAACTTTTCATTGCAGTATTTGAACAATACTCCTTCATAAACTTCATTTTGAACTCCTCCCAAGTTGGTTCTGGTTCCAATCCTTTCTCTATATCAAGGTTTATGTTCTCCCACCAGAATTGAGCATCTTTGTGCAGATAGTTTGTAGCAAACTCAACTTTATCTTTTTCCGCACACTTGCTCGTACGGAAGACTTTCTCGATATGTGTCAGCCAATTTCGTGCAATAATAGGATCATCAGTACCAAAGAAATCATTCGGTTTACACTTGCGGAACGTCTCATAACTACAACCTTTTGGTTCACCCGATCCTCCAACTTCAGTATGTATAGTAACCGGCTCTCTCTGCCCCCTCCCAACCACAGGTGTGATAGGAGGTCTGTCTCGATCATCTCTATCCGTCACCTCCGTCTGAGGTCTCACTAGAGTAGGCAATAAACTTTTAACTGCTTTTGCTACCTCTGCAGCAATCAACTCTTGTAGTGATGTTGTTAACTCAGGCGGTCTCTCGCCTTCAGACTGACGCCCTAGTCTTTGATCTTGTGATCCCGAATGCTCATCTCGGTGATCACCTCCCTCTTTCTCCTTTCCAGAACTTATAATGAGGCTGAAAAGAAATTTAACTCGTTATAATCTCGTTTATCTCAATACTCTTTTTGTATCTCGTATCTCATTAAAATTCTCGGAATAACACATATACTCATAATGTGTGTCTTAAAGGATGATTGCATAAGGACAAGATGGGACTTCTCTTTAATAGTTTGAGTTTAGAGTTTACTCTTTAAAGTCTAATTCACTCAAACCCTTGCTCTGATACCAACTTGTAACACCCAGTTTTCTTATCTCTGGATTACATCATAATCACTCAAAAATAAACACAGTGATCATGGTATAATCAAGATTAAGCAACAAAAGTACAAGTAGAAATCAAAGAACAAGTACTTTTAAACAACAGGTCCAAAAAACTGGTTTACAAAAGACCGTTTACAAAACTATACAAAAGTGTATTCAGGTTTACAAACAGTTCAAGTCTAGTCTCATATCCATGCAATCATCCCTCTGCTATCTTCTTACCCCTGTCACCTATAACACAAACCATATAACTACTTTTATGAGCTAATTAAGCTCAGTGAGAAAATATATCAAGGTTTAGAAATCAATCTAATAGTTATCAAAATTTCCACAATTTAAATCACAGATCTCTGTTTCAATGACTATCTCAGTCATTGAATGTATTCAACCAAGCTAAACAATCACATCAACAAGAAATTCTCAATCTTGTTTAAGTCAGGTTAATTGGTTATCTCAACCAATTAAGATGTACAATAAGTCAATTTAGTTATAATCAAACTATTTATAATGAATTATAACTACTCACCTGATGTCTGTTCAGTCCGGGGTCCACCTGTGCCTCGTGTATCTCCTTCCCTCCTATGTGTATCTGCTCAAAACGATATTACATATCATACTTCAACATTCTCAAAACAATTTAACCATATCTAACTCATTAGACCAAGAATTTATAGCTAACAAGATCATCATCTATGAACATCATACACTATAAGGTTCAAAACCTCCAATTTAGAGGTTTTATACCAAATCAACCGTTAAAACTTCATAACAATCACATCAAGGACTCTATATAACATATAATAACAACTACTATCAATATATAAGCTAATTCAAAGTATATTCTCGGATTTGAGTATCTAGGGTTTGAAACCTTAGAAATCAAACTCATTAACCTTGAAATCAAGAACTTAGAATCATTCAACACATCTAACCAAGTGTATATGTTCAAATTCCAACCATTCTTAGGTGGTTCTTTACCACAACTCGAAACCCAACTCAAATGACCAAAATCAATCTTTCAAAAAGGATAAAAGTGAATACCTTACCTTCAATAAGCTAAATATCGAAAATCACTTTAATCCAACTCGATTTAGCCTTCCAACTTGGTCCAAGAACGAAAGAGGAATGTATCTAGGGTTAGAGAGAGGTTTTGGCTCGGAAATAACCCAACAAATGCATGAAATCGCGATATAAAAGGGGTGGGGTCGGCACGAAACCCGACCCGTGTCCGACAGCCCGACCCGGGCTCAACCCCGCAGCCCGACCCTGGTTTGACAGCCCGACCCGGGTTTACGCTAAACCCTTTTCTTTTTCCTGATGGAACCCGACCCGGCCCTAATAACTCGATCCGGGTTTCAGCCTAACTCGACCCGGGTTTAAAAACCCGCCCCGGGTTTGGTTTGGTTTGGTTTATTTCCACTTCGTTGATATTCTAAGGCACTTACACGACCCGGGTTGGCCAACACGACCTTTAAGGGTCAATTTCATCTTTTCGTTTTAACTCACGTTTTTAACTCATCTAATCTCGTATAAATATATATTTAACATAATTATACTATAATTTAAAATTAAGGTATTACAATCATGCATATCGAGAAGGTGTTCCGAGTAAGCAAGTGTGCGGATGATAAAGTGGAATTTGCCACGAACCAACTTACAAGTGGCGCACTACATTGGTGGCAAACCTACTATAAATCACTGGATCTTGATTCGTCCCAATCGATACCTTGGGATCAATTCAAGACAAAGTTTAATGAAGAATACTGCTCAGAAGTAGCTATTCAGAAGTTGGAGGATGAATTCCTACACCTGGAACAGGGTTCCCGATCTGTTCAGGAATATACTCTTAGCTTTCTGGAGAAAGCTAGGTTTGCGGAACACCATATCTACACTGAAAAGAGAAAGATCGACAAGTATGTTCGGGGGTTGACAACCCGGATTAGAGAAATAGTGCAACCATTGAAACTAACTACTTTCCGGCAAGTGGTGGATCGAGCCACAGAAAGGGAGACCGAATTAAAGCGACAAGAAGATGAAAAGAAGGCCGTTGAAACTAAAAGAAAGGCGGAAGACCAAGGTTGGACGCCTCAGAAAAAGTCGCAACAATCCGGGTCTAAAGGAAAAAGCCAGAGGGACGAAGGAAAGTGGTGTGAGAAGTGTAGAAAAAGGCATTTTGGCAATTGTCGCAGTGATACTGGGTTAGTTAGCTGCCGAAATTGTGGAAGAACGGGTCATTCTATACGGGAGTGTCGGTCGGAACGAAGATGCTACCAATGTGGAGCTACAAATCACATTCGTCCGAACTGTCCACAATTGAAATCTAGTGTCTACAGTGAAAGGCCTAGGGATGATCAAGTGGGAAAGAAAGAAGAGCCAAAGAACAGGGGACGACCAGTGGCCTCGCGAGTTTTCCAGATGACCGTGGAGGAAACCCGTGAGAAGACGAATGTGATTACAGGTATCTTTACTCTCAATACCATACCTGTATATGTTATATTTGATCCAGGAGCAACACACTGTTTTGTATCGGAGTCCTTGTTGCCTCGTCTGAATGTACCGTTAACACCGATGGACGAAAGTCTAGAAGTAGCTATAGCGGACGGCCGATATGTTTGGGTTTCTGAACATCTGGAAGGTTGTCAGCTTAAAATCTACTGGACCGTTTTCCCTATAGATTTGAAGCCGATGACTACCAATGAATTTGGGGTAATTGTGGGGATGGATTGGTTAGCAACGAATTATGCTAACATGGATTGCAGAAATAAAAACATCACAGTGTTAACACCGGATGGGAAATGGATAAAGATTCAGGGTGAACGACCTCGATTGCGAATGCCAGTCATCTCTTTTGCTCAAGCTCGAAGCTGTATTAGCAAAGGAGGGATGTCCTATCTAGCTTATGTATCGGTAGCTCAACCGATTAAAGTGGGGGTAGCGAATGTGAATGTGGTGAACGAATTCCCAGAAGTGTTTCCAGATGAACTTCCAGGGTTGCCACCGGATCGACAGGTTGAGTTCACGATTGAACTGGTTCCGGGAGCTGCACCTGTTGCCCGAGCTCCATACCGTTTAGCACCTTCAGAGATGGTGGAACTGCGAAAGCAACTGGAAGAACTGCTAGACAGGGGTTTTATTAGACCGAGTACATCGCCTTGGGGAGCCCCTATTCTGTTTGTCAAGAAGAAGGATGGGTCAATGCGCATGTGTATTGACTATCGGGAGTTTAACAAGATCACGGTGAAGAACAAGTACCCGCTACCTAGAATAGATGACTTGTTTGACCAGCTGCAAGGCGCGTCCTACTTTTCCAAGATTGACCTGAGGTCGGGTTATCACCAGTTGAAGATAAGGGAGTCAGACATTCTGAAGACAGCTTTTCGAACGAGATACGGTCATTATGAGTTTTTGGTGATGCCTTTTGGATTAACCAATGCTCCAGCCGTATTCATGGATCTCATGAACCGAGTGTGTCGTCCGTTCCTTGATACCTCGGTGATAGTGTTTATTGATGACATCTTGGTGTATTCGCGAAGCCAAGCCGAACATGAAGTGCACCTGCGACAAGTGTTGGAGTTGCTTCGCCGAGAAAAGCTGTATGCAAAATTTTCCAAGTGTGAATTCTGGCTAAGAGAAGTCCAATTTCTTGGTCATGTAATCAATGCCGAAGGAGTGAAAGTTGATCTAGCAAAGATTGAGGCCGTGATGAAGTGGGAACCGCCCCGGAGTCCAACTGAATTACGAAGTTTCCTTGGTTTAGCAGGCTATTATAGAAGATTTGTCGAGAATTTCTCTTCGATAGCTGCTCCGTTGACCAAGTTAACTAATAAAGGTGAAAAGTTCTCGTGGGCCGAAAAACAACAAGAAGCATTCCAGAAACTGAAACAATCTTTATGTGAAGCACCGGTGTTAGCTCTACCACAAAGCGGAGAAGAGTACGTGATCTACAGCGATGCTTCCAGAATTGGTCTTGGGTGTGTTCTAATGCAGAAAGGTCGTGTCATAGCCTATGCGTCCCGACAATTGAAAGATGCCGAGAAGAAGTATCCAGTTCATGATCTGGAATTTGCTGCTGTGGTTCTAGCATTGAAGCTATGGAGGCATTATTTATACGGTGTAAAGTTTGTTATTTACACGGATCACAAGAGCTTGAAGTACCTCTTCGACCAGAAAGAGCTGAATATGAGACAGCAAAGGTGGATGGATCTGCTGAAAGACTTTGATTGTGAAATTCAGTACCACCCTGGCAAGGCGAACGTGGTAGCTGATGCTCTAAGCAGAAAAGAAGCTCCTCTGAAAATTTCATCCGCATGTATGGGTATAGTAAGCAGATTACCAGAATTGATTCGTGTAGCACAAGAAGAAGCGTGTAAGCCGGAGAATGTAAAAAGCGAAAGAATGGTTGGATACTTGAAGCATCTGGAAGAAAATGCTCAGAAGTTGAAGACCTTCAGAGGTCGTGTGTGGGTCCCAAAACAAGGAGAGGCGAGGAATTTGCTTCTAGAAGATGCACACTACAGCAGATATGCAGTTCATCCGGGCAGTACTAAGTTGTATCGGACGTTAAAACCGATGTATTGGTGGCCTGGAATGAAGAGGGACATTGGAAGATTTGTGGAAAGATGTTTGACTTGTCTGCAAGTTAAGTCAAACCATCAGAAACCGTACGGGGAAATGCAACCGTTGCCGATTCCAGAGAAGAAATGGGACCATATTACCATGGATTTCGTAACAAAGTTGCCGCGAACACCGCGAGGTTATGACTCTATATGGGTGATTGTTGATCGATTGACCAAATCGACACAATTTATACCATATAAAGAAAAGTATAGAGTAGATCAACTGGCGAAAATCTACATTGATGAGGTGATTTGTCGACATGGATTACCAGCATCAATTGTATCGGACCGAGATAGTAGGTTTACTTCTCATTTTTGGCAGAGTCTTCAAAAGCGATTGGGTACAAAAATACTTATGAGTACAGCATATCACCCGCAGACTGACGGTCAGAGTGAAAGAACAATACAGACTATGGAAGACATGTTAAGGACTTGTGTCATAGACTTCGGTGGAAGCTGGGAAGATCATTTGCCTTTAGTGGAATTCGCGTACAATAACAGCTATCATTCCAGCATCCAGATGGCCCCGTATGAAGCCTTGTATGGAGCATCGTGCCGTACTCCGACCTGCTGGACTGAAGTTGGGGAAAAGTCGTTGGCTGGACCTGAAATTGTAGCACAGACCGAAGAAAAGATCAAGCTGATACACGAAAATTTGAAGGTAGCTCAGAATCGACAGAAGCAGTATGCAGACAAACGGGTGAAACCGATAGAATTCCAAGTAGGAGATATGGTAATGCTCAAAGTATCCCCTTGGAAAGGCTTAATTCGTTTTGGGAAGAAAGGGAAGTTGAGTCCTCGCTTCATTGGACCTTTCCATATATCCCAAAGAGTTGGAGCTGTGGCGTATAGACTTGAGTTACCTGATGAACTTCATGGTATACATGATGTATTCCATGTGTCCCATTTGAGGAAAACGTTGTTTGATAAGTCTCAACATGTACCTCTTGTTGAAATTGAGGTGGATGAAAAGTTGAGATACCCGGAACAACCCGAGCGGGTGCTAGACCGCAAGACAAGACAGCTGCGAAATAAGAAGATCAGCATGGTGAAAGTCCTTTGGCGTCATCACAAAGGTTCCGACATGACGTGGGAGACCGAAAGTGAAATGCGGGAAAAATACCCTCAACTATTTGTATGATTTCGGGGACGAAATCTTTTAAAGGAGGGGAGAATTTGTAACGCCGAAACATGTTTAATATATAATTATAATAAAAAAGGGCGAAATGGTCATTTTACCTCAAAAGGGTAATTTGGTCTTTTTGACAGAAAAGGACTTGTTTCGTAATAATATTTTAAGTCTTGGATTTAAAATGTTATAAAAATGTGATTTTGTCATTAAAATTTGTAAATTGTGGCAAAACTTTGAAATATGCAACTTCAAGGACCAAAGTGCAAATCTTGGAGATATATAAGCAAGAACTTGTGCAGAATTTTAACACTTACGGGAGAAGTTCTAAGTGCGATTCTGCAGAAGTTTGGAAGGGTTTCTTGAAGGTTTGAAGCTTGGATTGTGATTTTTGGCTTAAAAGGGCATAATTGGAAGATTTGGAGGTACGGGACAAAATCCTACGGATTTCATTTCAAGGCAAGGAACGACGAACGCTAGTTGTAGCAAGCCTTCAGGTGAGTAATATTCTCACTGATATCCGATGTGATATGTGTTATATGAGCAGCTGCAAATGGAAATGAATTTGGGGGACAAAAATGACAAATTACATGATTCAATATATGACAATTCCAGATAAGCCGTGAGTCTGATAAAGACAAGAACGGAGCTGTGAGTCAACAATAATGACATGACAATATCAGATAAGCCGTGAGTCTGCTATAGACAAGAACGGAGCTGTGAGTCAGTCAATTTTAATGGTGCGACGATACCAGATAAGCCGTGAGTCTATAATAGACAAGAATGGAGCTGTGAGTCAAACCTACATTAGGCAATACCGGATAAGCCGTGAGTCATTTCGATGGCAAGAACGGAGCCGTGAGTCTAGGCAACAGCGGGATAACCCGTGAGCCATATACGGTTTTTATATTGCATGATATTGCTTATTTGATTTTGTATAGAGAATTTTATTCTTATACATGTTATACTTGATTTGATTACTCATTGGGCTTTATAGCTCACAGTTTTATTGACATGTCCCTGCAGGTGAGCGTGACCCTGCTAAAGGAAAAGACAAAGTCCGTGACTGAAGACTTAACGTTGAAGTAATACCCGGCTTGAAGAATGTATAATATTTTATGTATTGTACATCATGATACTCTTGTGCTCGAATTGTATTAACTAATACCCCTTATTATGTCTTATTTGTAAAATATTTGGTTTGAAAAATGAAAAAATTTTGGGGTGTTTTTGGTTAATAAGTCGGGTGTTACACAAAAACACTCAAGGAGGCTAAGGAGAGAGTTTTAAGGGTTTTTTCAGAGGTTGGGGTGACAAATGACGACCTCCCTTAGGGTTTTATGAATTTATATGGCCCAAAACACGAATTTAGGGTTTTTTAGCTGTTTGCGGCGGATAGCACCGCTATCATATAGATAGCGCCGCTATTTGCAGATCGTACATGGCCACTATCACACTCGAGATAGTGTCGCTATCCTATACGATAGCGTTGCATGCTCCTCCTCCCTTATTAAATAATTAAATTACAAGGCAAAACAACCAATACCTTAATATGGGCTTTAGACATTACAAGTTGGTATCATATCCTTGGTTTGAGGGATTTGGATGAACATTAGTGGAAATTCAAACCCAAACAAGGACCGAAAGACTTTCATAAAATTTTTAGAAAAAGAATTTTTACAAAAGAAGAAAGATGCAATGCGTATAGTCAGGCGGAGCCCAAGTAAGTAAAGTGGTTCCCAAAATATTCAGACAAATGTTTGTAAAACAAAGTTGTAGTACTACTTACCAAAATTACAGGGATATAAAGTCTGTGGAATTTTGGACATCGTATGTAAAAACTATGTCACTTACAAAAACGAAGAAAAGTCATTTTATTTGCGAAAAACGTCCCTGAAAAATCGATTTACTTGCGGATAAACCTCTAGCTTGTTATTTCAGGTCAAATTGGGGTTTTTACAAACTTTTACAGGTTTAAAGGATTAAATCACAAAAAATAAATCAGGAATGACTTTTTTCTAAATAAAGCTAAAATATAATAACTTTTTGATAAATTTCCCTAATAATAATTATATATAATATTTAATTACGTAAAATATTTAATTACATAATAATATTTTACTTGAGTTTCTAAATTTGAAGAAATCTAATTTTTTTTCTATTTAACAAGCGAACACACATTTTATGATTGGAATTTTGATCTCTCCTATTCTCATTCATTCTTTGCATAAAAAAATATGTAAAAATAATGCAAAATGTTATTTAATCTCCACATTTTTAACTTCATTTTCGTGAAAAAAAAAATAGAATTTGTGAATAGTATTAATATATTTTGGTCAAAGATGTTTCCAATAGGATTTTTGAACCAAATATTTTATTCAATAAAATTAATTTGAATAATGATCAATTGGGAATGAAAAAACGAGTCACTACTCCTCAAATTTGTTTGAAGTTAAGCAAGAATCTAAAATGTGTACTGTGAAGTGAAAATGCATAAAAAATCAATTGTGGATAACAAGGTGATTATAAGAACACGTAGATGCAATCCAATCCAACACTCAAAAACCTATGGCTTTGGTTGATGCATGAAACCCCCATTTCCTTCACATAAAAATCAAACTCCTCTCCCTCAAATTCAATCGGTTTTCACACGATTCGCCAATATTTATACACCTGAGTGATAGATTTCTGAGAAACCTCCACCAGAAAAAGCTCGAAACTTTCATCAATGGCTTCCGCCACTAATACCATTCTTTCTTCCAATTTCTTTGGCTCAAATGTCTTGCTCTCAACCCCAACGCCCAAAACCCACAAATCGTTAAGGAATAGATTTGTAATCCCACGATCAATCCTTAGCAAAAAGCCCAATTCTTCAAAAGATTTCAATTTTCAATCGAAAGCCACTTTAGCTGCTCTCCTATTCTCTTCAATCACAGCACCACAAGCCCTAGCGGACACCAATCCACCACCACCACCACAAACCCCACTTCAAGCGGAGTTAGTCAAACAAAACCCATCAACAAATTCCTTACCATTTTCACAATCGAATGTTCTCACTGCACCAAAGCCCCAAGCCAATTCCGACCTTCCTGAAGGTAGTCAATGGAGATACAGCGAGTTCTTAAATGCAGTCAAGAAAGGAAAAGTCGAACGGGTTAGATTCAACAAAGATGGTGGCGTTTTACAGCTCACCGCCGTGGACGGCCGTAGAGCCTCCGTAGTCGTCCCAAACGACCCCGATCTCATCGACATCTTAGCAATGAACGGCGTTGATATATCGGTCTCAGAAGGTGAAGCCAGTAACGGCCTTCTCGGTTTCATTGGCAACCTATTGTTCCCACTGTTAGCTTTCGGTGGTCTATTCTTCCTCTTCCGCCGATCCCAAGGAGGCGGCGGTGGACCAGGCGGCCTCGGCGGACCCATGGATTTCGGAAGGTCAAAATCCAAGTTCCAGGAAGTCCCTGAAACCGGCGTCTCCTTCGCAGACGTCGCCGGAGCCGACCAAGCCAAACTAGAATTACAAGAAGTCGTTGATTTCTTAAAGAACCCAGACAAATACACCGCTCTCGGAGCTAAAATCCCAAAAGGGTGTTTACTCGTCGGACCACCAGGAACCGGGAAAACCCTTTTAGCTAGGGCGGTGGCCGGAGAAGCCGGCGTCCCATTCTTCTCATGTGCTGCATCAGAATTCGTCGAGTTATTCGTTGGTGTTGGTGCATCGAGAGTCAGGGATTTGTTCGAAAAAGCAAAATCAAAAGCACCTTGCATCGTCTTCATCGATGAGATAGATGCAGTCGGAAGACAAAGAGGCGCAGGTCTCGGTGGTGGAAACGATGAAAGAGAACAAACGATCAATCAATTGTTGACAGAAATGGATGGTTTTTCCGGTAATTCGGGTGTTATCGTTTTGGCTGCTACTAACAGACCCGATGTTCTTGATTCAGCTTTATTGAGACCGGGAAGGTTTGACCGACAGGTGACAGTTGACCGGCCTGATGTTGCTGGTAGAGTCAGGATTCTTCAGGTTCGAATGTTCGATCATCTTGATTCTTGCATTCCAATTTGACAATTTCGATGACCTTTTATTCCAATTTCTAACATTCTTACACGTGGCAGGTACACTCAAGGGGGAAATCACTTGCAAAAGATGTTGATTTTGATAAGGTTGCTAGAAGAACACCTGGTTTTACAGGGGCCGATTTGCAAAATCTGATGAATGAAGCAGCCATTCTTGCTGCTAGACGTGACCTTAAGGAAATAAGCAAAGATGAGATTTCGGATGCTCTTGAGAGAATCATTGCGGGACCCGAGAAGAAAAACGCGGTCGTTTCCGAAGAGAAAAAGAAGCTCGTTGCATATCATGGTAATTAACCAAACATATGCCCATCTTTTTATACTTGTCTTGTCACATGAAAATCGCAAAAGGGTATTTTAGACTTTTCATGTCATGGTAACCAAACGAATACCCGTCTCTCTACTTTTCCCGACCCTTGAAAACCACTATTTTAGAGATTTGATGTTATGGTAACGAAACATATTGCTTGTTGATTGGCATTATCACTGAAACTATTGGTCTTACACTTCACATCCACAAAAGGGTATTTTAGACATTTTGCTTAGGGTGAAGCATGTTTGTGAAAAGCCATGTAGTGAATTGAACATCATGATAACCAAACAATTCCTTACCTTTTACACCATTTGTTTTCATGACAATCGCATTGTTTCATTCTTTGGAAAGTTTTAAAGCTAAAATTACCAATTTGTCCATCACGCATATCACTATAACCATTGATAGTATACTTTTGACATGCAAAACAAAGGGTAATTTAGACATTTCGCTAAGAGCAAGACACGTTTTTCAAACAATATATAGCTAGTAGCATATGACGGTAACAAGGACATGTTTTACCTTTTGCACCCGTCTCATGATTATTTCATTGTTTCGTTCTCGGAAAGCTATAATTACCTATTTGCCCATCATACTATTTTAACTTCAACTCTCATTATGTTGATCCGCAAAAAACACATGTTAGACATTTTACCAAAACATTTTTCGATTACCTATATTATAATCCTTATATTAATCTTACTGATTTTGGTCCGCAAGGGTATTTTAGTCATTTCACTAAGAACAAACCATGTGAATTAACCTACATGCTGATTCAAACTTTGTTAACTTTTTGTGTTGAATTTTCAGAGGCTGGACATGCTCTAGTTGGTGCCCTAATGCCCGAGTACGATCCCGTAGCAAAAATATCCATCATTCCACGTGGTCAAGCAGGCGGTCTTACATTTTTTGCTCCAAGTGAAGAAAGGCTCGAGTCCGGTTTATACAGCAGAAGTTACCTTGAAAACCAAATGGCAGTCGCACTTGGTGGAAGGTACTTTCCACAAATTTAAAACCAAACGAGACATCATTTTCTCAAATAATTTTTGAGATATGATTTAGGGACACAAGTCCCTAAACCAACTGAACTGGAACCGATTGATTACAATCGGTTCCAGTACAGTTGCTTATTGACCAGATTTGGTCATGAAATTGTTATGACACAATTATTCACGTTGCAGGGTTGCCGAAGAGGTTATTTTCGGAAAAGACAATGTTACAACGGGAGCATCAAACGACTTCATGCAAGTTTCCCGTGTAGCAAGGCAGATGGTCGAGCGGTTTGGTTTCAGCAAGAAGATCGGTCAAGTTGCAATTGGCGGCGGTGGTGGAAACCCCTTCTTGGGACAACAGGTATCAAATATTCTTCGAAACCGAATACATTTTTTTGTATTTTAAAGATATTAAAGTCGATCTTGCGCTATTTATATACAGATGTCGTCACAAAAAGATTACTCGATGGCAACCGCGGACATCGTGGACGCGGAAGTACGTGAACTTGTTGAGCGCGCATACGAAAGAGCAACAACAATCATCACAACACAAATCGACATCTTACACAAACTCGCGCAACTTTTAATCGAGAAAGAAACGGTCGATGGTGAAGAATTCATGAGCCTTTTCATCGATGGGAAAGCGGAACTCTACATCTCCTAGATTGTTCTAGATTCCTCTCACAATTTTATATGTAAACACATAAGTTTGATAAATCGATGTACATGTTTCGTTAACACATTCGGGATCAAAAAAACAAAAAGATGATAAACATTAAAGAACCGAGTGTCATATTGTTATAGTTATAGCACGACTATTTTACGAACAACAATGATTGATATTTTTTTTTTCGGTGGGATTATTTGGCGCGTTTTTTGTCTTCGAGAGTGGCGGCTTCGTTTAGCATGTCGACTGCGTCTTTGTGCATGTCGAGTTTCGCGAGTGCAACCGCCTGCATGTAGAAGGCGGTTGACCAATCGGGGTAGACGCATTGCGCTTGCATTGCGTCTCGGAGGGCGGCGTCGGGTTGATCGCACATGAGGTGGCAAAGACTGCGCCTTGCGTATACGGTTGGTGATATCATCGTGCCCACATCAATGAACTACATTTTAAACAAGCAAATTGTTAAAAGTACAAACTTACTCTTTTATCCTAAGAATGAAAGTGAAATAAATACCTGAGAATAACAATCAATGGCAGTTCTAAAATCTTTATCACGAAAAGCAAGATCCCCGCGTTTCCTCGCCTCCAACATATCCCTCATTTGTTGGGTCCATTCTTGAAAAGATAGCTGAAACGATCATATCATTCGAACAAAAACATTTATATCACAAAATCACTAATTCGAATTTCTATCAAAGTTTTAAATTATGTATCATCACCTCATTGGTGCCTTCATCATCTTTATAATGTGTCATCACTAATATCTGGTGAATGGCTGTCAGATCCATTCTTGAACACGCATCACCCATTGGAGAAAGAGGGTGTGGTGGGGTTGCGGGTGCTTCTTCATGTTTTGGAATCCCGAGCATTTGATGAGATGGAACCTAAAAATACAATTATTTTTAGTTTTTGAATATAGTGCGTGAATTATGCTGAAATATACTAGATATGATTACAAAAAACGGTATTGGAATAAAAGGATAAATGCAAGAAACAACAATGTACTTCCGTTTATTTGTGTAGTATAGCATTATACTTCCATTTCTTTCTATTACAGCATTGTACTTCCAAATATTTTCTTGTTAACATATTGTACTTTGAAAAATCTAAACAATTATAGCATTATACTTTCTCCTTGTAAGGACATTCTTTTTTAAAATCTACCCAATTATAGCATTGAAATTTGCTTTGTATTTGGATCATATTGCTACAATTGGATAGATTTTTCAAAGACAACGATGTGATAACAAAAAATTGAGAGTAGGTCGTGCAATAATAAACACACAATGAAAGTACCGATTACATTGCTATTTTATTTTTTTTGCATTTAGCCCTATAATAAAGGCCAAGTGCAAGAAAGAGTGACAATCTTTCATTTATTCGAGTATTATGGCATCCTACTCCCATTTCTTTCTATTAAATTAAAGCATTGTGCTTTCGATTTTTTTCTTATTAATATATTGTACTTTCAAAATTCATCCTAATTATAGCACTGTACTTACAATTTTTTTTCTGATTACACTTCAAAAAATCTATCCAATTTTTGTATTTGGATGACATTTCTATAAGCAGGTAGATTTTTCGAAGTATAACGCTATAATAGAAAAAAAGAAAGCAAATTGTTATTGCTATAATAAAGTTGCTATCTTTTGCATTAAACCCTAAAACAAATTATGCATTTCTTCTAATAGAACGATTTTAAAGGCTACAATTAGTCGGCTCATTTCCTTTTAGTGTTTAAATGCAAGAAAGTACAAAGCTATAATAAAAAGAAACAAAAGTAGGATGCTAAGATACACAAATAAATGAAAGTACGTTGCTATATCTCCAAAAAGGGATGCAAGGAGGAAAGTAAAGACTCACATCCGGTTTGTTTTGCAACGGAGCAAGTGTCGCGACCAAATCTTTGGTATTCGGTCGTTCCCGCGGTTCATACTGCAAACATCGTGAAGCAAGATCAAAAACAACCGTTGCTTCTTCGGTTGAAAAGTTTCCCTCTAAATGTGAATCCATCAAAAGAAGAATGTTTTTTCCTCGTATCATTTCAAGTGCCTGCAAAAACAATATTATATTAATGAAAAAATCAAACTAAAGAAAGTAATAATGTAGTCGTGTGGAATTGTTATTTACTTACATGGCTTGGAGGAATATGTTTTCCACTTAAAAGATCCAAAAGTACGGTCCCGAAGCTAAAACTAACACTTTCAGGCGTAACTCTCCCTACAAACAAGAAAAAGAAAAGGTGAATTTATCATCATAAATCTTTCTTGGAATCAAGAAGTGGCAATTTCAATCCATTTATGTCGAAACACGTCAATTTTATGTTACATTTTATTGATAACTAGTGGAATGGCCCGCGCGTTGCAACGGGTTTAATTCTATATGTTTTACACCATTTGTAACAGTCTCTTAAAAAATGTTCATTTCTGTTATTTCTATGAAACATAATGACCATTTCTATTAATTCGTTATTAGACAGAAACCATTCTGCAAATTTATGAAACATAGGGAGGATTTTTATTATTTCGCTATACCATGTTTATAATTTTATGAAAAACAAAGACCACTTTTGGAATTTTCCAATTAGGTGGTGACTATTTATGTATTTTACTTGAGCGTGGGGGCAATTTTGGTAATATTTTTTAAATAGAAGAGCAATTCCTGTAAATTTTCTATTAGAAGATCATTACTATAACTTTGTGAAACACATGGACCATTTCTGTAAAGTTGCTATTAGGCAGGGATCATTTCTGTAATTATTCCATTAAGCAGGGACCTTTTTGTAATTGTTCTATGAGGCAGGGACCATTTTGTAATTGTTCTATTATACAGGGACCATTTCTGTAATTATTCTATTAAGTAGGGACCACTTATAAAAAATGGCACATTTTCCTAAATTTTCTTGATAATTAGTAATATTTGATAATGACTCAAATACGTAAAACCATAAAGAATAAGCTCAAAAAAGGGGTCGAACGGTTTAAAAAGTCTGTCACACAAATTTCACTCAAAAGCTAGAACATCCTAATTACATTATTCGAGAAAATGGCATCATAAAATTTTATATTTTTAATAATAGTTTTTCGATCATATTGTTTATAAAATTATGGGTTAAAACTTAAAACGCAAAGAAAGCAAAACCAACTTTTTAATCAACTCCTAATTCCCAATTTGGTTTTCTAAAAGACACTAAATAGAAGGCTTGATATTTAGCGAAAACTCTCACTTTGGTAATAGGGACAAAGTTGTCATTCTTGGTTGCAACTCGGTCATCATTAAACGAAATGTTCGAGTCATTTCTTGGTGATTTTCAAACTTTCATGACTAAATTAGCCCTTTGAAGTTTAGAACAAAGTTGGTTGCTATTCTTTGAAATTAACCCATAAATTATTAACAAAAACCATACCATTTCTTAGATATTCAGGAGGAGTATACGCAAGATTCGTGCTGTAACTTTTTCCATCCCTGCTATTTTTCATCAACCCAAAACACGAAAGCCGCGGATCACCATTCTGCCACAATTTCCAATCAAATTATTTATTTAATTCCAACAAAATATAGAATCGTATGATAACCATAAATAGTATTTATATTTCAATTTAAAAAATGAGAAAAAAAGCTATTGAACCTCGTCAAAAAGAACTCTATACGCGTTCAAGTCATGATACAATGGACGACCTTCCGTACTGCAATAATCCAATGCCTCGGCAATACAAAGAGCCACCCGTAAACGCATTGCCCATTCGATTGTTTGATTTTCCCCTATTGAAGGGATAGGGTAAAATTACTTATATGCCCTTGTATTATCTATGAATTCGCTAAACATTCAACACTTTTAAAGTAAATATTACAATGTCGATACCAATGCAACACGTTTTGTTACTTCTGATTATTCATAAGCCTATCGCATAATGAATTCAATTTTCAAAATCCGATATTAATTTAAAAAAACGGAAAAAGGGAATGTGAGATAGAATTGTGGTTACGAAGACATACAGTGAAATAAATGTTTGGCTAGAGTATCATTAGGCATAAATTCTGCAACAAGTAGCCTTTCGTCTCCATCACAGCAATAACCAATCAAATTAGCCACCCGATTATGCCTCAATTTTCCAACTCCCCATGCTTCATCCTTAAAAGAAAAAAAAAATTCACAATTATTATTCTCAACTAATGAAAGCTAATACGCGTGTCATTAAAAAATATTCGGGAAAATGGAAGGAGAAAATGAACAAGGGCAAATTTGTAAAATGTTACGACTTAATGGGAAACCTCTTTTCCATGACTACTATGAACGATGTTCGAGTAACTTACTTCTAATTATAATTATTGGGGTTGATGTGAAGTTATAGCAACCAACTATCACATTTTTGCTAATTTGGATAACAAACTATTTTATTCTCCAATTAGGTCAATAAACTTGGGAAAATCGGTTAATTGGGTCTTTTGGTAAATATCCGGTCACCAAATGCATAAAAATGTAGTTTAGTGACCTAATTCACATATAAACGTTAGTTAAGTGACATATTTAACTTAAAGATTCTAGTTCGATAATAACTATAGCAAATTAATTATCAAAAGTGGTAAATAACTTATATACCCTAATCTCGACTATTAATTCCTTAAATAACCCGTATTTGTCCAACAATTAACATTATCAAAAGATCAAATTATCTTATTTTGATTGTTGAATATCATATAACTGCATTTAAACACCCCTTAAGCTATATATACTTGCAAAGTACAAACTAAACTATACTCTAAAAACCCTAAATTTGCGAGTAGAGAGAAAACTCAAATCACCCAAATGCGAACTCAATCATAATAGCAATAACCAGTTATGCAAGCTTATTCAACAATATAATGTCGTTCAAAAGCAGAGCTACATAACTATAAACCCTAACCTTCAAATAAACAGTAAACCCTAATGCCCGAATCAAAGCAATAATAGAAAAGTAATCGATACCGCAAACTGTTTTGGATCAGGCCACGCCATTTTTGAAAACTTCTTCACAGCAATCCACCTCCGATTCTGAAGCCGACCCTTATAAACAACATTCGGAGCTTTTTCGCCACTTTCAGAAACAATAAACTCTGAACTGAAGTTATTAGTTGCAGCTTTCAAGTCCGCAAGGGAGTACTCAGAAAACACAGGCACACCGCCGCTATCGCCGGCGAAAGCAGCACCTTTCCCGTTCGATGGCGAGTGACGTTGAGCACTCTTGTGAAGATTATCTTTTTCTGATGTGGGTTCTTTCGAAAAACACGAACTACAACAACCCATCACTCCAAAACCTCCCAAAAACACTTGAATCTTCGGAAAACAGAAGCTCCGTGAAGCTCCGTTCGTTATGAGCAGTGAAGAACCATATTCACACAAGAAATGATGGTACTCTAAAAGGACATATGTAGATGAAAATTTGTTTTTTACTTGCGGGTTTTAATTAATGAGAGGAAAATACACAAAGATTCAGATATTGTGAAAGTTTTTGGAGGCGTCTAAATGTAGACACTCGTGTGGATAGAGAGAGATCTGAAAGGCGGTAAGAAGATGAAAGTGGAAAAAAGGCCGTGACCCGTATACCGTTCTTGAATTATCTCCGCGGAAAATCCTAAACCTTGTCGACTAGAGGTTTTACATATGGATTCCGACAAATTAGATGAAAAGTGTAAGATACGAGGAAACTACAAGATATATAGTTTATTAATATATTTTCTGTTGCTTAAATTGTAATCTATGCTAATTTCATTCATGGTCCATGTGTTTTAAGGGAAGTTACGGATACTATCTAAAAATTATTTTTCACTCGGATTGTGCAACGGATTTAATTTCTTTTTGTTTTGGTCACTAATAGGTGAAAAATGATTATTTGTCAGCATCTAATATTTGTTTAGCATTTTTATGTTGTTTATTTCTTATCTAATATCATATGAAATGGTCATCTTAAATAGTGGTTGTGTTAAGTGGACTCCCTTTGAAAGGACATATGCATAGGTCTCATACCATGTGTATGTGTGTGTGTGTCGGGGAAGAAGTTTGTTTGAGATCACCTTATAAACATATTAACATCCATGATTGTGGACCCAAACAAACACATGTACCTAGGGGTGAGCAAAAACCGAACCGAATTACCGAATTACCGAAATAACCGCAATTACCGAAACCGATTTACCGAAACCGATATAACAACCGCAACTGCGGTTTTAGAATCTCAAAAACCGAACTTATTCGGTACGGTACGGTTTTAGATGTCTTTACCGCATCAAAATTACCGCACCGCACCGCATTATTTTACATGTTAATAATTATTATATATATAATATATTCTATAATTTGATACAAAGCGGCATTTTGGTCTTGTTTAATTGCTCCTTGAAATCTGACTTTTATGCCCTTCATTGCTAAAACACAGTAGAGCTTTATTCTTTTGGCTTTTAATACACCTGATGGAATTTTGACATTATTTTACTTGGTTGCTACTCATTCGAATGTTGTATGTTTGCTGCATTTTAGTTTGGTTTATTTCCTGTTTGAAAAGTGTTAATTTAATATTTATGGGTTTCAAGAAACCGCACCAATAGCATTATACGGTGATTACCGAAACCGTACCGAATTACCGCATTACCGCATAAATTACCGCATTACCGAACCGCAATAATTACCGCAGTTCGCGGTTTTACAATTCCAATTACCGCACTTCGCGGTAACGGTAACGGTATTTTACTAAAACCGCACCGTACCGCACCACGCTCACCCCTACATGTACCCCTAGGGACGGTTTGGTAAGTATGTTAATGGAACCATTAAGATATTGCTTCTTAGGCTTATTGGGTAGAGAATTATGTAGTGGTAGTCAGTTTTTAACGAAGTCATGTTAAGTTTCAGAAAACATATTTATTCATATTGCATCTTCACATTGCCACCATCATTTATGTATCCAATTCAAACTCTAATTAGACATACTGACTTCTCCCAATGTTGTGTAAAAATGTCAAATAATATAAACATTAAAATGATAAAATATAATCTATCAAAACATTAAAGATTCATCGATAAACAAATTACCTTTATCAATTTGCTTTCAGAAAATTGAAAATATCCAAAAAGAATTTCTTGATCATTTGTCATTGTAGAAAAACCAAAACTTCAAAAACATTTTTCTTATTTTTACTTTTTAGTTTTCAACAATATAAAAATATTTTATTAAGGGTTTATTGGTTTCACTAGTTCTTCATGATCATCTCAGGGAACAGACTGCGTACTTCATAGCAAACTGAAGAGTCCTAGTGGATAATTAAGTAGTAAATGCTTATAAGGAAACTCTAGTTCTTCCTTATCCTATTTGTCAAATTCCTCATAAAGTTCAAGAGGACATTCAAGCTCAAGCAACAAAGCAACCTCTTGTTGCAAAACACCCTAAGACAAAAGAGAAAGTTCAAGAGGACATTCAAGCTCATGCAACAAAGCAACCTCTTGTTGCAAAGCACCCTAAGACAAAGAGAATGGTTGTTGTATAATCATCTACTTCTCTGGTATCGATACGAAAATAAAAAGAAGCAAGAAGACAAAGAATACTATGTTAATTAATGAGCCACTGGTTTTTGAAGAACTGGTAATTTTAGCATCTAGCGAACCGGATGCCTCACTTGTTAATGAAAGGTTTTCTGCAACCATGAACTAAATAACCTAAGTTCACATGCAACCTATAAGGATCTATGTTTTCTACTATTGAACATATAACAAAACCTAAAAGCCAATAAATACATCTAAATAATAAAAACCAGAAAACTAACCTTTAGATTTCTTGGAAGCAAAGCAGCAAAAATATCCTGCCTCAAATGAAGTCACACCCTTAGCCGGGAGGTTTATGGATCGAAATTCCAGAGAGAAAATAATAGAATGAGCAACTGATAATGAGGTCTAAGGGTCCCTATTTATAGGGAACCAAGTGGCAAGGCTAAACCCTAGCCGCAGCCCATTTTTCCGAATTATCTGTACGCGCGCCGCGGCCAAAACGTTTGCGCGCCGCGCGCCGCAATTCAACTATTGAATTTGTACGACTTTAATCCCTGACCTCCTGATTAATCTAATTAATGCCATAGAAATTAATCCAATTAATTTCTGATTAATTATTAATCAAATAATATTATTTCTAATATATTATTTCCATAATATATTAACAAACAATATCTTGATTTATTAGTCATATAATAAATCAACCCTTTCTCTCTACTTAACTTTCCAACAAACCTCCAGCTATGAGGGCAACCCAAATGGACTATGCTACTATTAATTAGGTAAATACTAATTATTAGTCATGGCTTAGACACCTAATCCAACAGTCTCCCACTTGGATAAGTCTATGACTATAATTACTAATTTAACCTCTAATTAACCAGCACTTTTAGCTTCCTAGAAACCGCTGCCAAATTCTTATCTAATCAGTTCTGTCCATAGATAAGTGATCAGATGATCCTTCGTCCAACAATATATTTTCAAACTCAAGACATGGATAAAATCAATCCCGGTCTGACTCACTGTTCCTCGATATCCGATTTGCATATGACTCTTAGACTACCAATTTAGTCCCGGTTGGCCAACCATTTTAGTCAACTTCAAATTTATCGAGAGGCCTACAGATATCTGTTTCCCGTTAGGGTCAAGGGACGAATAAGCTTCGACTCATATACTTATGTCTTTTACCAGACAAATCACTCACAACAATACGTTTTATAACACCGAGTTACCGATGCATTTTCGTATTATCAATGAACAATCGCTTAGTAAATCATAACTCATATGTCTTAGCTTAAAGATCAAAAGATATTATCGTCTCAACATTGCTCGTGATGAAATCCATGAAGCAATCCATTGAGCACGGGTTTATCCAATACTCAAATCTCCATTTCCAAGTACTCACGAATGGTGCAGCAATCCAATTGCAATGTCTAACTCCTTAGACAATCTATTACCAATTCATGACAGTCTTACTTCACACTTACTCCCAAAAGTGTAATCGACTGTGGATATTTGAATAATCCAATTATTCAGGAAGTAAAACATGCAAAATGAAACACAATGATAAAGTATTGACAAAAGTAGTAAACCATTACTCATTAATAAATCTCTATTATTAAATCACAAGAGTCAAAATACAATACATTGTTACAAGTTTCGAAAACTATCTAATTTACATAAACTTTATATCATCTCTTAATCCAATGCTCCTAGCATGCTGATTATGCTTAACCCTACTCAGAGCCTTTGTCAAGGGATCTGCAGGATTATCTTCCGATGATACCCTCTTTACCACGAGGTGACCTTATTCTACCTTATGCCTTATGTAGTGGTACTTTCTGTCGATATGTCTGGACTTTCCATGATCTCGCGGTTCCTTTGTCAAGGCGACCGCACCTTCTTTATCGCAGAACAGTTCCAAGGGCTCCTGAATACTCGGGACTACTCCAAGGTCACCGATGAAGTTCTTCAGCCAAGCCGCTTCCTTTGACGCTTCACTTGCTGCTATGTACTCTGATTCGCACGTAGAATCAGCCACTGTTTCTTGCTTGGAACTTTTCCAAGTAACTGCTCCACCGTTCAAAAGGAATTCCCAGCCCGACTGAGACCGACCACTGTCTCTATCCGTCTGAAAATTGGCATCCGTATATCCTTCAACTCTCAAGGTATCACTGCCACCGAGGACTAACACCATGTTCTTTGTCCTTCGCAGATACTTGAGTATATTTTTCACAGCTATCCAATGCGCCCTTCCAGGGTTTCCCTGGTACCGACTGACCATGCTTAAAGCAAAAGCCACGTCAGGGCGAGTATACGTCATAGCGTACATGATCGATCCTACAGCCGAAGCGTAAGGTACCCGACTCATTTCAGCTAGTTCTTCGTCTGTACTCGGACTTTGAGTCTTACTCAATTTTACATTACTTTGGATAGGTAGCTCTCCCTTCTTGGAATTTTCCATACTAAACCTCTTTAGTACCTTTTCCAAGTATGTACACTGACTAAGTCCAATTAGTCTCTTCTTCCTATCTCTCAATATTCTTATCCCGAGAATATAGGCAGCCTCTCCTAGGTCCTTCATGGCGAAACATTTCCCAAGCCAAGCCTTGACATCTTGCAAGGTTGGAATGTCGTTTCCCATGAGCAGTATGTCATCGACATACAGCACTAGAAAGGTGACTATACTCCCACTAGCCTTGACATATACGCAGGACTCATCCTCGCTCCTAGAGAAGCCAAACTCTTTGACTTTCTCATGGAAACAAAGATTCCAGCTGTGAGAAGCTTGCTTCAATCCGTAGATTGATATCTCAAGCTTACACACCTTATTGGGATACTTTGCATCGACAAAACCCTCTGGCTGATTCATGTAAACATCCTCAGTCAACTTTCCGTTAAGGAAAGCGGTTTTGACGTCTATCTGCCAAATTTCATAGTCATGAAATGCAGCTATGGCCAGCATAATCCTAATAGACTTTATCTTGGCTACTGGTGAGAAGGTCTCGTCATAGTCAACCCCTGGGGTTTGAGTAAAGCCCTTCGCAACCAGTCTTGCCTTGAAAGTGTGTACCTTTCCGTCCATGTCGGTCTTCTTCTTGAAGATCCATTTGCACCCGACTGTCTTTCGACCCGTTACGTTGTCAACCAAGTTCCAAACTTGATTGTCATACATGGACTTGATCTCGCTATCTATGGCCTCTTTCCACTTGGCAGACTCAGGGCCCGCCACTGCTTCCTGGTAGTTAGATGGTTCATCCAAATTTATCAGTGTCCTATCACTGACAAACGTGTCCCCATCCGAAGTTATATGGAAACCATAAAACTCGGGTGGCATGCTAACCCTACCGGAGCGCCTAAGAGGTAAGGATACATCAGTCGGACCAACAGGAACTTCTTCCTCATGTTGGTTGCTAGTTTCTCCTAAGGTTGCATCATCTGATGGCTCTTGAATTTCTTCAAGATCAATGGTACTCCCACTGTCCTCTTTGAATATGAGCTCTCTCTCTCGAAAGACTGCTCGTCTAGCTACAAAGACCACGCCCTCGCTCGGTCTGTAGAATAGATATCCAAAGGACTGTTTGAGATAACCAAGGAAGAAACACCTTTCGCTTCTGTCTACGAGTTTGTATTGAGTCTCTCGTCTAACGAAAGCCTCACAACCCCAGACCTTGATATGTGCCAACGAGGGAACTTTCCCAGTCCACATCTCATGAGGTGTTTTAGCAACCTTCTTAGTTGGGACAAGATTGAGGATATGGGCGGCAGTCTCTAAGGCATACCCCCAGAAGTGAATGGAAAGTGAAGCTCGACTCATCATGGAACGAACCATGTCCAGCAGGGTTCGGTTACGCCTCTCCGCAACACCGTTCAACTGTGGTGTCTTGGGAGGTGTCAACTGCGAAACTATTCCGCATTCCTTTAGATAGTCTAGGAACTCGATACTTAGATACTCTCCGCCTCTGTCGGACCTGAGCATCTTTATCTTCCTGCCTAATTGATTCTCTACCTCGTTCTTAAACTCTTTGAACTTTTCAAAGGTGTCCGACTTGTGCTTGATCAAGTAGATATAACCGTATCTACTAAAATCGTCGGTAAAAGTCATGTAGAACCGCGTGCCATCCTTTGTGGTTGATCTGAATGGACCACACACATCCGTGTGAATGATGTCCAGCAGACCCTCACCTCTTTCAAAAGACCCTTTGAAAGGCGATTTAGTCATCTTGCCCAACAGACAATATTTGCATACATCATCTGACCTGAGGTCGAATGATTCCAACACTCCATCCTTTTGGAGTTGGGCGATGCGTTTCTTGCTGATGTGTCCGAGCCGACTATGCCACAGACATGCCTTTTCTACACCACTAGTAGAATCAATGTAATTTACACTTTGTCCTAAATTGTCAACACATTCAACAGTTTCATACACACCATCACAAGGATAAGCAGTAAAAATCAAAATACCATTTTTGAAAACAGAAATCGAACCAATTTTATTATCAAAAGAAAATTGAAATCCTTGTCTGAACAATGCGTGAAATGAAATAATGTTTCTTGCCATTTCTGGCGAATAGCAACAATTAAGTAACTCTAAGCTAACATCACTACTAAGCACTAAACTATAAACGCCGATCTTGGTAACAGGGGACGATATCCTATTACCCATGATCAGGTTCAGTCTACCGTGCTCCACCTCCCTGCTTTCCTTTAGGCCCTGCAGATCAGAACAAATGTGAAAACGACATCCTGTATCAAGGACCCAAGAACTAGAAGATGGTGAGTTTGTAGAGATAGTGTATATACCTGCTGTCGATGGCTTTACCTTCCCATCCTTGACATCCTGCAAGTATTTAGGGCAGCTTCTCTTCCAATGGCCCTTCTCTTTGCAATAAAAACAGTTGGCTTCATCGGGGTTGGCCACACAAGGAATGTGGGAAGACTTGGTTCTCGAGCCATTGCTGGATGACCCGACTTGAACCTTTTCCCTCCAATTTTGCTTGGGAGGGCCCTTCCTTTTCTTTCCTTTGCCACTTCCAATGGCTAAGACGGGCTGATTAACCGAGGGTACACTTTTACCCTTTATCCCGTCCTCAGCAGTACGAAGCATACGATACAATTTAGTCAGGTTAGCCTGATTGTTGTTCAAATAGTAAGCCAGCCTGAACTGGTCATAAGAACTCGGCAAGGAGTTAAGCACAATGTCAACGGCCAACTCCTCGTTCACAGGCATCGCAAGCTTCCTGAGCCGCTCCACGTAACCTTGCATTCTTTGCACATGAGCGCAGATGGACTCTCCATCTGTAGGTTTGCTGTTCGTGAAGTCCTTGACCACCTCGCACCTCTCGATGCGCTCTTGCTTGCGGAACTTTTCCACAAGCTCCTTGTGCATCTCAAAGGGCCAGTAGTCTTCGTATATCCTTTGCAATTCGGGGTTCATTGTGGCGATCATGATGCAGGCCACTTTGGTCGCATCATCAGAATGTTTTTCGTACGAGGCAATTTCCTCGGAAGTAGCAGTTTCATGGTCAATATCGACAAGCTCGGTCTCAAGAACATACTCTTTGTTCTCGTACCTCAGAGCCATCTTGATATTTCTAATCCAGTCATTGTAGTTTGTCCCGTTCAGTTGAACCTTGGAACATAATGAGAGGATTGAGGTAACACTGGAGTTTGAGTGGGGAGCGGATTGATCAGCAGAAGACATCTATAAAAGAAGGTAAGTTTAATTAGATACTTGTCGTTCCTTATAATAACCCAATATAAAATAAGGCTAGGGTCCAACTATAATAATTTACAAACTAGAATAGGGATGCCGTAATCTATTTGCAAATTTTATAAAGGTAGGAGAATGACGATTCAGCCAATTCCACCGCGGAAAATATAATCTTATTATAAATGGAATTCCTAGTTTCTTTTGAGATTTATTGAACTGTTCAATAGCATGTTTAATCTCAGATATGCCCCACCGTTTGTGACTGGGATGCCGAGGATCACAAACCGGGTGTGAATAACCATGCAAATTAGCTTGGTACTCTCGGGGTCCATTACCATCTCAAATTGATGTGCCGGTAAACCACACACGCTCCATCAACAATGATAACACCCGAGACACCCATTGCCGCTCTTTATGAACCCTCATTGGTGTGTCGGTAAACCACACACACTCCACCAACGTTTCATAAAGTGCAATGTGCAATTTCATGGGTTAGCATCAAATTCACATTTTTTCTAAAGTAACTAGATTGGGATTTTTTAAATCGTTCTAGTACTTTGATCACTATACTTTTAATGATTAAGCGGTCCTATCAAAACTGTTCGGCTAACGACCCTCCACTGTTAGCCCTCCTCTGATCAGGCGAGCGGTGGGCGAAAGTGTTCACCCATTAGACCGCCATTTTATAGGCAGCCTCCTTATACCCACTTTATAGATCAGCTTCGTGAATGAGGCCTACTATTGAATTGACTGACCAATTTTATCTTATACATATAGTATTAACAATTAATAACATATATAAGATGTATTTTAAAACTCTTTAAAATATTCCAGGTTTATCTTTTAATTTTACCAATTTAACTATTAAATTTAAAATTAAATTAAACCTTTAAAATTCGATTTAATTATCCTTTAATTAACAATTAATTAAAATAATTAAATCCTTTGAATTATCTTTTAATTAAAAATTAATTAAATTAATTCAAATGTAGATAGGTTTATCCAAATTAATCAAAACCTATCCTAAACCCCCTAGATTTCGATTTCAAGAAATGGGTTTAAGGTTATCCATTTAATTAACCAATTAAAGTTACCAAAAATAGAAAACATCCTAAAACCCTAATAGGCCAAATCGAAAATCACTAAGGGAGGAATTAGGGTTTCCAAAACCCTAATCCAAAAAGTCGATCCACATGAAATTAGGGTTTATAAGCTTTAAACCCCAATTTTAGGAAAAACAGTTATAACCATTCAACAAGAAAACAAACAAAAGCTCTGATACCACTGAAAGGTTTTCTGCAACCATGAACTAAATAACCTAAGTTCACATGCAACCTATAAGGATCTATGTTTTCTACTATTGAACATATAACAAAACCTAAAAGCCAATAAAGACATCTAAAGAATAAAACCAGAAAACTAACCTTTAGATTTCTTGGAAGCAAAGCAGCAAAAATATCCTGCCTCAAATGAAGTCACACCCTTAGCCGGGAGGTTTATGGATCGAAATTCCAGAGAGAAAATAATAGAATGAGCAACTGATAATGAGGTCTAGGGGTCCCTATTTATAGGGAACCAAGTGGCAAGGCTAAACCCTAGCCGCAGCCCATTTTTCCGAATTATCTGTACGCGCGCCGCGGCCAAAACGTTTGCGCGCCGCGCGCCGCAATTCAACTATTGAATTTGTACGACTTTAATCCCTGACCTCCTGATTAATCTAATTAATGCCACAGAAATTAATCCAATTAATTTCTGATTAATTATTAATCAAATAATATTATTTCTAATATATTATTTCCATAATATATTAACAAACAATATCTTGATTTATTAGTCATATAATAAATCAACCATTTCTCTCTACTTAACTTTCCAACAAACCTCCAGCTATGAGGGCAACCCAAATGGACTATGCTACTATTAATTAGGTAAATACTAATTATTAGTCATGGCTTAGACACCTAATCCAACAGTTAACACACCAATCTAATAGGAAACCAATTGCTAGCGAGTCGTTCGATAGTGATCCAACTCCTCATGAACCGATGACTATTGAACAAATAGTTTCAGAACACATTGGTACTGAACCTCTTGTCATACAACCTATTCTTACATTGTACATTCCTACTTCACTGCATGATATTCCAATCACTAGGTGTGTGGAAACACCACGTGTTAGTGAACCAGTCTCAACAGAACCAAAAGTTTCAATTACTTCCAAACCTATCTCTTTTATATCAACTTCACCTTGTGATGATACTTTTGATGATCAGTTTAACAACCCATTGAATATTATTATGCAACTAACATCACTACATGTTACTGCTACCTAGAGAAACTTGTTGATCCAAACACGTTAACGTTCGGTCACAATGAAGATGCTAGTCCGGATTTTGAAAATTTTACTATGATTCCAATTGATATTAACAAATAAATTGTTAATGATGACCATGATGACAATCTTATGATGAAGCGAGATTTCATGATCTTGAACCAAAAGATGAACATATTGGTAATTTTTTTATTCTTATACTCAACCATCAAAGTCTGTAGGTATTAGTTCTCTCATACTTGAATGGGCAAAGAACTTTTCTGCCCAATTGAAAGTTAACATCACAACAGTATACTGCTACCCCTGAGGAATGTGTTGATCCAGACACATTAACATTCAGTGACAATGAAGATGTTAACTCGGATTTTGAAAATTTTACTATGACTCCAATTGATATTAACAAAGACACTGCATAGAAGGCCTCAATCTCTGTACAATTCGTGTGTGTAAGTCATCAATTTTCGAGTATGTTTTGTTGATTTGTATCGAATCATGTACTAGAATTTATTTTATATAAGATTCGTTTGTTTATATATATATATATATATATATATATATATATATATATATATATATATATATATATATATATATATATATATATATATATATATATATATATATATATATATATATAGGGTTGGGTTCATTGGAGAACCAAAATTAACCAAGGAACCAATCCTACGGCCAGAATGCAAAATATCGACGACCAGCAATAAGGATGTAAAATTCTTAATTGGACGCGCATTTAGCGGATCATAGCAAAAAACCCACTTCGTTACTTATGTTTTTTTAATTTTTAAGCTTATTCTTTTTTCGAAAAAAAAACTAATTATACCAAAATTCATAATTTTTTATCCTCTATAAATAGAGATCCATATTGATATAGAAATATTTTTGTTTTTTTTACTTCAAGTTCGTCCAGATTCATCTTGTGAACCTGAACTGAACTGCATTGTTTTAAATATATTTATTCATATCTAAATGACAAATCTATCCAATTTTTTCAACAATTCTTTACCAATCACATGTGAATTTTAAGTAAATAATTTATGAATCTCAATTAATTCAATTGTATATGATATTAAAACAAATGACTAATATACCCTTTTTTATTTCTTTTTTAATTTTGTTTAATCTACTTTTTATTTTTAAATTAAAAAAAAGAAAAAGAAAATATCACCGTCCCTTACCCCCGCCCCCTCCGTTTCTCTCTCTCTCTCTCTCTCACATACACACCGGGAGGTGAGTTCTTCCTTCCTTTCCAATTCGTCGGCACCGCGCACCGCTGTATCTTCTTTCGGGAGGTGAGTTCTTCCTTCCTTTCCAATTTGTTTCTCAGAACTGAATAATACGTCACACCGGAGATGATATAAGGCAACGACCATGATTTTGCGGTGGACTGGTGGTGATTGGGCGTTGTCTTGCACGAAATACCTGGACAATTCGATAACGATAACACAGATGGAAATAATGGAATTAAAAGAATCGATACCCAGAGTAAATATCAGTTCTAAATCTTTGAGGTCGATCGGAGAAGGAGGAAGTAGCGGCGTTTGCGTCCGATCAACGTTCTCATTCTCCACATCTGCAGTGGGGCAATGAGGATATCAGTTTCGATGGACGAGTTCTCAGCGGAAATAAGGTCAAAGGGTCGAGCTCCAGCTTTCACATATCCAGTAAAGCAATGAAGAGTTCTTCATTTGGGCATTCTTGGTGGTAGTTCCTTTCAGATTTATTCTACATACGTATTGCAATTTCTGCTTTGGGAAATGTTTGTTATTGGAACCGAAGCTTGTTAATTTCAATGTTTAAACACATATTGCTTCGATTGATTCCAATCCAAAAGAACCACAGGGTCGTTCGATGAGAATCAACTCCCACGCAAAAGGGTTTCTTAACACATACGGATACAAAATTCAAAACCACACATACACACATACCCTGTGATGCACTTTCACAAACTGTTGTAAAAATAACCCTATAAAAATGGCTCACCGGAAGAATATGAAGCCGGAGAAGACGTAGTGGGTAGGGTTGGGGTGGGGTTGAATTTTTCTTTTTTTTAATTACCAAAATAATAATACTTCAAAAGAAAAAAGAAAAAGAAATTAAAAAGGGTATATTGGTCTTTTTACCTGGCCAATGGACCAATAGTGTAAGCAAAAGTGCAGTTCAGGGACCATGAGCGTGAAAAACCAAAAGGATGACCAAATGTGCAATTTCGGGACAACCACAGGGACCAAAATTGTAATTTACTCTATATATTAATTCACATATAAATGATAATTGTACCCCATTTTTCAGCAGTTTTATGTTTATTCGTGTATAAGTTTAAGTAAATTAATTTGTGAATCTTAGTTAATTCAATTGTATATTACAAAATGTTGAAATTGTAAAGAATATAAACGAATTTACTTAAATTCAATATGAAAATTTAGTGAGATTCACGTCTGAATCTAAAAGTTTATTTAAATTCACAAAAGTTGTTATTGAATGATCAATGATTGTTGAAAAAAATAATTTCAATAATCATTCACATGTGAATAATCTTCTATAAAACTTGTTATAGTTCAGATTCACATCGATTAAGTGTTGTGAATCTGAACAAGATTTTTGAATATTTTTTTTTCGTTTTTACTATATTGATATGGATGTCTATTGAAAGAGAATAAAAAATTATGAATTTTGATATATTCGATTTTTTATTTCGATAAAAAATAAGCTATAAAAATAAAAAATAAATAAATAATGAAGTAGGTTTTTTGGAATTATCCGCTACATGCGTGTTCAATTAAGGAATTTACAACATTATATTCGGCCGTCGATAATTTGAATTTCAACGCTCACGATTGGTTCATTGATTTCTTGTTTTATTTTGGTTCTCTATTGAACTTATATATATATATATATATATATATATATATATATATATATATATATATATATATATATATATATATATATATATATATATATATATATATATATATATATTCATATTCGATTGTTCGTTATTGTCATAACACTTCCAACAAAAAAAAAGCCTTGAATTTTGAAAAAAAGAAAATCCAATTTCTTGAAATTGTTAATTTGTTATTATAAATTAAAAAATCGCTCTATAGGAATTATTATAAAAAATATCATTATTTTGAATAGGTTAAGCTTTGTTATACAAATAGGCAAACCTTTCATGTACTCTTGTTTTCCTGTAGAAGCCAAATAGGACATGCGAGATATTTGCTTGAATGTGTAATGGTCCTATCATTTCTAATAAAACTCTTGCCAATATCTCACCATCAGCAACCATTTTGGCACCCTCTATAGTTACTCCATTTTGGCATCATCCATTTTGGCATCCTCTATAGTTACTGCTCATGGGGATTTCTTTTCTAGTAAGTAGTAACAATTAACAATTAGCGCAATCGAACAATTTGAATTTTACATAATATTTTTGGAAATTGTACATTTTTTACATAATATTTTTGGAAATTGTATATTTTTCGTAATAATTAGCACAATTGAACAAAGAGGGTCCGTTTGGTAAGTCGGAATGAAATACCAAGAAAATTGAATGGACAACGTAACAGAATGAACAATATAATGAAATGAATCATTACATTCTATTACCATGTTTGATTGACTCATAAGAATGAAATGAGTCATTTAAACATATTATTTGATAGTAATATATAAGAAACTAAATAAAGTAAATTTTATAAAAAAATGATATTTTATTAAATAATTTTTGTTAAACAAAGATATATCGTTAAATAAATTACATATAAATATATTTCATTGCGTTAAAAATACATATGATATGCTCTGTAAATAGTTAAAAAAATTATCTATAATTTAAAAAAGATGCATAATAAAGAGAACTAGAGTCTAGATACCATAAAATATTAATACATAAATATGATAAAAAATTTAAAAATAAAAAATTGTTTAAATAAAGTTTTGAAATACTTAAAAAATTAATATTTATTGAGGATTATAATAAAAAAATAATTTAATTCTATTATATATTATTTCATTTGTTGACAGAATAAATTCAACATTTGAGAATGAATCACATTCCGTGATAAATACTTCATTTCATTTATTCGAATTACATTTCGTGATAAATACTTCATTCCCTTTTTGATTACTATGTATCAAACGCTGCCCGATTTTATAAAATTGTTATGGTGCGAAGCAATTTTGATTTTGATTTTGATTTTTTTTTTTTTGGAATTTCGCAACAAACAAATTCCAACATCCGTGGTTATTTTGTCACTTTTTGTGTAAAAGGTGGTCAAAATGTAAATGGCCATTTTTCTTATTATCCCTCAAGTACACAGTCATTTTGTTATTTGAGTTTTTGATTACATGGCCAAAAATATGATTAAGATGTTACAAATTTCATATACTTAAAGACAAAGCTAATGGTATATTTATCAACCAATTGAAAATATAATATCTCTAATTGTTTAAAAACAAAGTCTATAATTCGATTGATGTTTTGCTTTAAAATCTTTTAGATATTAATTCCAACTACGGGTTATTGACTTCATATTATATAAAACAGTTAGAAGATGGGTTAATTCTTATAAAGGTAATAAAATTTATTTCACATATACATTTAGTCACTTTTTTTTACACACATGATAATTAAACTCTTTTTTTACATATTTAGTCATTTATGTTTTTTTGTGTATATATGACAATTAAACTTTTTTTTTTCTATATACATTTAATAACTTATGTTAATGGACATATGTATACAAAAATAAAAGTTTAATGGTCATATGTGTATAGAATAAACAAGTTTCAGGTCGTATGTGTAAGAAAAACATAAATGATTAAATATATACAAAAAACATAAGTGACTAAATATATACACACCAAAGTTTATTACCTTTATAAGACATTAATCCTTAAAAATATTTGAAAATTTTTAGTATATAGAATTTAACTGTTTACTTGAAACTGAAATCATTGAAAAAATAAAAAATATCAAAAACCAAAACCAGATGTTGGAAGAAAAACATGTGACTATCATTTGTTTGTTACTCCCTTTTTCAATATTCTCATTTTGGGTACTTGGAATCAACGTCTACCTTCCTGTCATTGGTAACCATTTCACAAATACCTAATGTGTTGTGGTTTTTTTGGTGTTTGATTAGTATTATGGTTATGATAATCGATTTTATTTAGACAGTTTTTGAATGCTTTATGTTGATTATTTGATTTATTTGGAAACTTTTGTAATTACATACTTTTCATAAACCATTTGTGTCTAATGGACAAGCTTTAAAATTTGGTTACAACATGTCTGTTTAATTCCATAGGTGCTCTTGATTCCCATATCTCATAACCAGAAGACTAAAGGGTTCTTTAAATATTTGGATACCATAAACTATTAAAATGGAAAGGGTATTACAAACCAACATATTTTATAATGTATTTACTCTTATGCTCAATAAGAGACTATGTGCATTAAGTCTGTTAAAACGTCTCATACGAATTTAAAAACAATGACAAAATGTTAAAATGTAAAAGATTAAAAATACATATCTCGGTTCTTGTATAATCTGATATTTAAAATTTAGAAGCATTAACTAGAATTTTAAATAAGTGGTATGTTAAAAAAAAAAAAAAAACCCTCTTCTAATAGGACATATGTATAGAGGATCATCCTATACATATACACACACCAACACATATATGAAAGTTTATTATTTAAAATTGCCCTTTAAATAATTTTGAATTCAAATATCTTTTAAGCCCCTCCAATGAAGAGAGAAGAGGCCAGACAATTTTTTTATTCTCTATGATTTTGATTATTAATTATTGAAAGTTAAAACGTCTAGCCAATAAATTTCCATACAATAAACACTAGGTATCGGAGAAACTATACAAAAAAATTCGTGTATTTATCTCTTCTAATAAAATAATCTTATGAATATCACATGACAGTTTTTTACAGCTATGTTTTTCATGTGTCAAATGCTTAGAATCCTTGCTGATTGAATTCTCGCCTAAAATCAAATTCGTTTATGAAATCAAATTCATTCATAAAATCAAGGAATCTAAATTCCTCAAATCAAGGAATCAAAATTAAATTACATTACATTATGCGTTTTTTTATTATGAAAACGGTCGATCTATTTTAGTTTTTCGATTATCTCTCCTTCGTAGCAGGAATCGTCGACCATAAATCAAAACTTCCATCCACAATCTCCATCACCAAAAGAGATTCGAGGAAGCCACCGCTTCCATCCTCATTCGTTTACTTTGTTGCTCTTCATTACTTTTCCACCTCCGATTCTTCCCGCAAACGCTTCACTTTATCATCTCTACACCTTCTACTCTTCGTCTAATGCTTTATCTCCCCACACAACCATCGCTGCCATTATTTCCATTAACACAAGCTAAAGGAATGCTTCTTCTTATATGAATTCATTTTTCCATTGATGTCACTCCCTTCAAATTACGAGCCCTACAAACATTTGCAGGTATTTATACATACATTTCATATTAAATCGTTAGTTGAAGATTGACGATTCAATTTTCTTTGACAATTGGTGTTTACGATGACTACTCTCTTCATTTTTTAACGTGCTTGATGTTATTTCCTTCACTTCTTGATTTTGATTTTGTTGATTTTTTTTTTAATTAGGACAAGAGAAACTGTAAATCCCGTTTTCCAGGCATAAATTTTAAAGTTTTAAAGAACTAGGTTCTAGGTAAATCGTGGATTAGCGACGCTATCAGCTGTAGGATAATGACGCGAATGAGAGTTTAAGTATGCATGTAGAGTATGACTGATAGCGACACTATCAGCCATGCTTAGCAACACGACGTGATGCAAGACCTTATATCGGGCCGTGGACCCTATATAAGGACATTAGACCCTAGGGTTGCCTTTTTTATCAGTATCCAAACCCCATGAAACCCTAGTTCGTGCCTTACCCTCTTTATTCTTGGTTCTAGCCTTAATCCTTGCTTTTAAAGGTCTCTTGAAGAAGAATAAGAGTGGTGGTGCCAAGCAGCATTCTACAGCCAAGATCCAGCTTGTTCTATACATTCTGGACCATTGTAAGTCTTAAAGTCTCAATCTTGATGAGTTATACTCTTAGATCTAGTAGCTAAAGGTAGCTTATGGCTCGTATAGTCCATGATTGTTGTGTTTCTGGAGTTTGGGAACTCTAAGTTGCTAAGCTTGCTTCAAGACCTTTCCTGGGATTTCTAGACCTTGGATGAGAGCATGCTCAAGCTCTCTTAAATCCATGCAAAGTTTTGGTTGTGTTTTGGGACCATTTTGACCTAGGGTTTGGATTTGACATGCATGTCCATAACATTCACATTTGTATCAATCTATAGACCTAATGGATGGTTTCTGGAAAACCATATCCCCTGACTTAACGGATTAACAGCTTAATAAGAAAGTTGGTATATCCAGATATAGCGCCACTAACGCCAAGGGATAACGACGCTACCCCTGGAGGGAACCCATTTCTGATAGCGCCCCTTAGTGATGTTATGGGTCATAGGACGCAACGCATTGTGCGTGCGTTGAGTTTGACCATTGATTTTTTTACCACTTTGACTCTTGATAACTTTGATGGATTTAAGATGAGGACTAAAGGATTGACCTTTAATTGGTTTGGGTCACTGACTTATATCTAATGATGAATTATGAGGTTCGTGTTGCTGATTCTTCGAGAATCCATGTTGTATCTCTACCTTGCATTTTAGGTGAGTCTCCTCACTATACTATGGGTGGTGTCGCATGCGTAGGTAACTTGAGATCCATTAGGATAGGATCGTGTGCCTAGGCTAGGTTAGTCGTGCTTGCTGATTATCTGTTTATGTGGTTGTGATCTGAGACTCGTTAGGGTTAAGTTGTGTACTTAGGTAATTGTGGCCTTGGTTTGCCGATTGTTAAGTCATAGGATTCGCTCTTATAACCGTGTTTGACTGATATCTCGTGCGGGTAGGAAAGTGCTAGTTCTATTGAGCAAAGTATAGAGCCTAATCTGAACTGGAGAAGTCTAGATCACCGAAGAGATTCAGTTGTCCGAAGCAACAAGAAATATAGGCAAAGAATTGCCAGTACTGTTGCGGTCTGCGCCTCAGACGAATCCTCAGTCCTCGATCAAGGAAGTTCTTTGCTCCGGTCAGACTAACCGAAGCGGATCGACAATGAAAGAAGATATCACGATTTGGGTGCATCTTATCTAGAATGACACTAATGCTTCTTCAGTGGATCAGCAAAAGAGTTGGAACCGAAGAATATTGGATCAGCAGGACCGATGCCGCTCACACTTCATCCGGATCAGAAGACATGCCTTCGGTTGGGCATACGAAGAAGGCATCCAAGATAGACAGTAGGAGTTGGTGGTGACCGAGGAGGTTACCAGGCCAAATATTTGTGATGAAGAAAGAACTCCGTCCAGAAATAAGAGCCATGTTAAATGAAGCTTATCACCACTATCTTCTACGTACCATAGTTTACGTTGACAACAATAGCCTGGCTACGATCACTAGAGTGAATGCATCAACAACAGAAGAATGTGAGATCACAATATCCTCTAACTGATGCTCAGTTCAGACTGGAGAGTTTCCTCAGGCAAAGAGTTAGCCTCGTATAGAAGTGCAGAAGCATAGTCAGACTATTACATTGTCTTTTCCGGAGGCATGTTACTCAACCGTTATCCAAGAGAGGGTCATCCAACCAAAGAAGGAGTCTTCGATTGTACCCTGTGTTGGTGTTGTCACATCGGCTGTGAGAATTACATTAATGTAGCATGGGGAGCATGGTGTGGTCGCTTCACAGATTATAAAACGACTAAGTGCTCATGCCTAGTTTGGCATTCCCACCCAAGACCTTGCGTATTCGAACATCCATATTATGCTTTAAATAGATCTCATTTTCACACACAATGTTATATGTCAAATGTTAAGATTGTGAAAATTGTGTAGGTGATAGTCTCAGTTTCTCTCTTGTATATAGTGAAGTTTATCAATGAAAATCTGTCGGTTCTCACAGTGGACGTAGCTTGACTCATTATCAAGTGAACCAGTTTATATCCTTGTGTTTCTCAGCTCATTTTTAGTATTCCTCTATGGACTAGATAGTTGTGAAGATTGATTGTTTGTTTGAAGTACTTGGTCGTGGTTGATCTGTGCCCATTGTAGTAGGGATGGGTACCGATCCTAACACGTCCCGATAGGAGTATTACACTACTACTGTGTCGTGGCCCAATAAGTGTTAGTTCTATATGCCTAAGGATGATCATAAAATTATATTACTAATAATACATGATCCTATAGGGTCACACCAACAACAAGTTTGACACCAATTGATCATTTAGAACGTTAAATTTGATTTAACATCAAATGATACTAAACTTGCAATTTAATCTTGTAGGTTATTATTATTTGAGGTAAATAATAATAACTACAAAATTAAAGGTTGATTAATAATTCATATGTGATGAATTAATTAAGTGTAACAATTAAATTGTTTAAATTGTTAAACGATTTAATTCATTTATAAGTAAGCCTTTTATTTAATTTAATTGGTAAATTAAATAAAATATATATATATATATTGTTATATATATATATATATATATATATATATATATATATATATATATATATATATATATATATATATATATATATATATATATATATATATAATTATACAATTAAGATTGTATATTTAGATGGTTTATTTATGTATATGATTATGGGTTAAATGTTATCCTATTTAAGAAATAAGAAGATGTATTATTTATAAGCTTTTATTATCTAAGTTTTATAAATAATAACAACCCACTAGCACTTCATTTGTCATCATAAAATCAACCATATTGGAAGGAAAAGAATGCATTAAGAACTTAAAAGAAAAGGAAGATGCTTTGTGTCTTCTAGCTTTTGATTATAGAAATCAAATGGGACTTTCTTTTAAGCTAGTTGCATGTGCTTTTCTTTTCCTTTGTGTGATATATGTTGGCCACGATTTTGAATGTGTATGTACATCATTCTTGCTTCAAGAAATCAGCCAAAAAACTCTCCTTAAGTTCTTAGAAAAAATTGGTTTTTGGTTTCATAAGAAAAGGAGTCATATCTTGCAAGTTGTGGAACTAGCATTCAAGGGTGTTCAAGCTTGTGGTGGATCAACTATAGAGGGATTCTAATTTGATTCCTAGCTATCAAAATCATCCAAACCAAACCCAAGAACAAAGGTTATGATCTTGAACTTAAACTATGTTTGTTCTTCATCTTATCTCTACATGCATGTAGCATGATCCTCTTGAAAATGGAATTTGTGTTCATGATTTTATGCTTCCATTGCAAACTCTTGTTTTTGAAACTAATTACATGAACCATGATTTCCAACAATTGGTATCAGAGCCATGACTATATTGCATGTTTAGATAATAAGTTTATTTGGATAAACTTGGTTTTTGGAAGCCATGAATGTTCATCTTCTTGAATGAAATTTCATGCATGGCTTCTTTGGCAACATGCATATATATAATCTATGATTTTATGTAACCAACTATATTTTATGTATGCATGCATTTGGTTACATAGATGTTGCCTTAGAAAAACAAAGTGTTGATTTTCTTATGATTTTATGTGATAAAATGGTGCATAAACAAGCCAAGGACCATGTATTGCATGTTTTGTGTTTAAATTCGATATGGTTGTAATCTATTCTTTTATTCAAATGGTTTGTAATAATAATTAGTTATTTCCTTCTTATATTCATTTTTAAGTATTAGAATAGTTGTATTTTATATCTTTCACAAAATGTAACAAGAGAAGGAGATAAAGACATAAGAAGATTGCACCCAACAGCAACGATTTTTCCTGCATTCCTGCTGCCAATTTCGAATTTATTGGGGGCTCAAAAAAAATTCTTAACCTCATTCCATGGTGCCAAGAAAGGGTGGTTCAAGTCTTATTTGATGATACAAGAAGATTGGCAAAGTTGTAGCTAAATCGGAGATCATTTGGTTGAGTTTTTGTCACCCTTTTGTCCCTAGGTTTGGACTTGATATTTCATGTGTGGCTCACATGAAATATCAAACTAGTTGGCTTGTGTTTATGCACCCATGCATGCTTGTGATGTTTGAATGTTTTATTATGTTATGTTGTGGATGAAAATAAGATTTTGCATGCTAGACAACCTAGATAATTAAACATAATCATCAAGGAGTTTGTATTTTTCAAAAGTTGACATTTAAAACATAAGATGTGATAAAATTGGTTTTATTAAAATGGGTTTTGTTATAAAACCTATTAAGTCAAGTTTTGAAAATGATTGAAACAAGAAATAAAATGGATATTTTATGAACTCTTACAAATTCCAACCCTAAGTAATAATGGTAATTATTTAGGATTATAAATTGGTTCTAATATATGTGATCAAACTCAAACTTAATATTGGATATTAATTGTAATCTTGACCACAAACAAAGAATCAATAAAATGGAGATTTTATGATTAAGGAACCAATTAACAAAATAAGATTTAATGGTACCATGTTCATTGGATGCATGCAATCTACATGATACCATATGTTTTTCAAAATTAGAATTGTAAAACATTCAAATCCCTTATGAAATACGAATCAATGCCGTCCCTCTTAAAGACACTCATATATCACTTGTATTTCCTTGTGGGATAAAGGATACCTAACCACTTGGAGTCTTCTTGTGATACAAGAAGTAGTTTTGCAATATTGATGGGATAAAGGACACCTAACCATCAATAGTTGACAAAACTACACGTCCGTTTAAGTAGGATGATTCGTTTGGAAATCTCTTGTGATAAAGGTCACCTAAGCATTAGAAATCCAAGGCATAGATGAGATCAAACATGCCAAACTTATAAATGTTATAATGGGATCCCATAACTCTAGAAATTATATTTGGATATAATTGGTAAACCGTTACCTACCTTGTTGATTCGAATAGGCGGGATAAAGGATACCTAACCACTTATTCGTGATGCAACTTGGATTCTAGACCTTAATTAATTAAAGTTTATGAAACAAGAAAGGGTATTAATTATTAAGGACTTAATATCATAATTTACTAAATAGAACCTTGTTAAAATTTTGTAGATGGCACCAAACAACACACACTCGGCTCCTAACAAAACCTCACTACGGTCTCTCCTTGAAGGAGAAAAACTTAACCATACCAACTTCTTGGATTGGCACCGTAGTGTGAGAATTGTTCTCAAACAAGAAAAGAAAGAATATGTTCTCAATGAACCACTTCCAGAAGAGCCCCCTGCCATTCCTAAGCCCGCACACGATGCATGGCTTAAAAAGATGGATGATTCCATCGATGCATCATGCCTCATGTTGGCAACCATGATTCCTGACCTTCAGAAGGATTTGGAGAATCATTCAGCCTATGACATGATTCATAAACTAAAGGAAATGTTCCAACAACTTGCAAGAACGGAAAGGTTCGAAACTGTTCGGGCTTTCCATGCTTGCAAGATGGAGGATGGGCAGTCGGTAAGCTCTTATGTGCTCAAAATGAAGAGTCACATTGATCATTTGGCACGTCTTGGAGTTGTGATGCCCGAAGAGCTAGCAACGGATATGATCCTTAACTCCTTGACAAAGTCCTTTGATCCTTTTGTCATGAATTTTAACATGAATGGTTTAAACAAGACTATCCCGGAATTACATGGGATGCTAATTACCGCGGAAAAGAATCTGCCTAAGAAAACCGCTCAAGTTCTCATGATCAAGGAAGGTGGCACAAAGAGAACTAGACCAGAACACCCCACCAACTCCAAGGGCAAGGGGAAAGCAAAAGCTTTCAAAGGTAAGGGCAAGAAAGTTGTCCAACCTTCCCATCCGCCCAAGAAGAAGGCAAAGGTTGCCAAAGAAGACACATGTTTTGAATGTGGCAAAGCTGGGCATTGGAAGAGAAATTGCCCTACTTATCTTGCGGAGTTGAAGAAAAAGAAGGCCGGTGAAGGCACTTCAGGTATCTATGTGATAGACCTAGAACTTTATAATTTATCTCCTAACACATGCGTATTTGATACTGGTTGTGGAACTCACATATGTAATATGTTGCAGGGGTTCAAAAGGAGTAGGCAACTGAAGGCAAATGAAGTAGTACTTCGGGTTGGAAACAATGCAAGGGTTGCGGTGGATTCAATTGGAAGTTTTAATTTATTACTACCTAATGGCTTGTGTGTGACATTGTTGAATGTTTACTATGTTCCTAGCTTGACTAGGAATATTATTTCGGTTGCTAAATTAAGACAATGTGGATTTGATATTTCCTTTAATAATGATGATATTTGTGTTTACAAAAATAATGTATTCTATTTTGAGGCTAGGCCTTTAAATGGAATTTATGAAGTAAACCTTGATGAAAAGACTAACAATGGCTCTTTATACCACACTTTCACCAAGAAACCCAAATTTGATTTGAGTCAAACCTATCTATGGCATTGTCGCCTTGGGCATATAAATAAGAATCGCATATCCCAACTTCAAAAGAGTGGACTTTTGAAGGCAAATGAGAATGACTCATTTGATATATGTGAATCTTGTTTACATGGCAAGATGACTAAAGCTCCTTTCTCCGGAACCAATGAGAGAGCAAAGGACTTGTTAGGAATCATACATACGGATGTATGTGGTCCTTTCAAGCCAATGACTAGATATGGTGAAAGATATTTCATCACCTTCACTGACGACTTTAGTCGTTTTGGATATGTTTATTTGATTAAACATAAACATGAGGCGTTTGAAATGTTCAAAACGTTTCAAAGTGAAGTGGAAAATCAACTCAACAAAACAATTAAAGTTCTTCGTTCTGATAGAGGAGGTGAGTACTTAAGTACAAACTTTATGGATCATTGTAAGACTTGTGGAATTGTTTCACAACTTACTCCACCTGGAACACCACAACATAATGGTGTGTCTGAGAGGCGGAACCGAACACTATTGGATATGGTTCGATCCATGATGAGTAGAAGTACCCTACCTTTATCTTTTTGGGGTTATGCTTTACAAACAGCTGCTCGTCTCCTAAACATGGCACCTACTAAGAAGGTAGATAAAACGCCTTATGAGATATGGCATGGAAGGGTTCCATCTTTATCCTATCTCAAGGTATGGGGTTGTGAGGCTTATGTTAGACAAGAAGCTTCAAACAAATTAGAACCCCGTTCAACTAAATGTATCTTTGTAGGGTATCCGAAAGATTGTCTTGGATACTATTTCTACAATCCCATCGAGAATAAGATATTTATTTCTCGAAAAGCTGAATTCCTAGAAAACAAGTTTCTGACGGAAGAGGCTAGTGGGAGGTTTGTGGAACTTGAGGAACTTCAGGAACCACAACCTGATACACAAGAAGTTGAATCTAGCATTCAACAAGAAATTGTTGAACCTGAACAAACGGTTGATCAGGAACAAATTGTAACACAAGGTGTTCGCAAATCTGGTAGGGTTCGAATTGAACTAGAAAGGTATGGTTACCTTTTGATGGAAGAGGAATGTTATACGATAGATTCTGATGAACCCGTCAACTATCAGAGTGCAATATCAGATCCTGAATCTGATAAATGGCTTGAGGCCATGAACACTGAGATGCAATCCATGCACGATAATCAAGTTTGGAACTTGGTTAATCTTCCCACCAATTGTAAGACTGTTGGGAACAAATGGGTTTTCAAGAAGAAAATCGACGTGGATGGAAATGTTCACACTTTTAAGGCTAGACTTGTCGCTAAAGGATACTCACAGACTCATGGTATTGACTATGATGAGACCTTTTCTCCTGTGGCAATGATCAAGTCGATTAGGATACTTTTTGCCATAGCCGCATACTATGATTATGAGATATGGCAAATGGATGTCAAGACCGCTTTCCTTAATGGATACTTATTGGAAGATGTCTATATGGATCAACCTGAAGGTTTTGTCGATCCCAAGCATCCAAACAAAGTGTGCAAGCTTAAAAGATCTATCTATGGATTAAAGCAAGCGTCTCGAACATGGAACATCCGTTTTGATGAAAAGATTACGAGTTTTGGATTCATCAAAAATGAGGATGACTCCTGTGTTTACAAGAAAGCTAGTGGGAGCATTGTCATAATCCTAGTATTGTATGTAGATGACATACTTTTATTTGGAAATGACATCCCAACCTTAAAAGGTGTCAAAGCGTTCCTTGAGAGTTGTTTCTCAATGAAGGATCTAGGGGAAGCTGCTTATGTATTAGGCATAAAGATCTATAGAGATAGATCTAAGAGACTTATTGGTCTTAGCCAAAGTGTATATATTGATAAAATCTTGAAAAGGTTCAAGATGCAAGACTCCAAAAGAGGATTCTTGCCAATGCCGCATGGCACCATCCTAAGCAAGTCTCAGTGCCCAAACACTAGGACTGAACTTGAAAGGATGAAACATGTCCCATATGCTTCGGCAATTGGGTCCATCATGTATGCCATGTTATGCACTAGGCCCGACGTCTCATGTGCCTTAAGTATGACTAGTAGGTATCAACAGAACCCAGGTGAAGCCCACTGGACTGCTGTAAAGAACATTCTTAAGTACTTGAGAAGAACTAAAGATATGTTCTTAGTTTACGGCGGTTTGGAAGAAAGCTTAAAGGTAAAGGGTTACACTGACGCAAGCTTCCAAACAGATAGGGATGATTCGAAATCTCAATCTGGGTATGTCTTTATTTTAAATGGAGGAGCCGTGTCTTGGAAGAGTTCCAAACAAGAAGTGATTGCACAATCCACTACAGAATCAGAATATGTTGCTGCTTCAGAAGCTGCTCAAGAAGCTGTCTGGATGAGAAAGTTCATAGAAGATTTAGGGGTTGTTCCTTCCATTCGGGACCCTATAGAAATCTTCTGTGACAATCTAGGTGCTATAGCTCAAGCAAAGGAACCTAGATTGCATCAAAAAACCAAACACATTCACCGAAGGTATAACTACATTAGACATGAAGTTAAGAATGGTGAAATAAGTATTCACAAGGTTCATACAGATCAAAATTTGGCAGACCCATTCACGAAACCTTTACCCCAAACTAAGCATGAAAGTCATGCTAAGGGTATAGGACTCCGTTTTTCTAATGAATGGATTTGATTTGTGTTTAATGTTTTATGAATATGGACTTATGTAAACGACAAGAATTATGTAATATATGTGACGTGATGTTTCATTCATAATTATTGTGTTTTATTAGCATGTTTAATCCTTGAATAATTTAGTTCTAAACGTCCATAGTCGATCATAGTTGTGGGAGCAATTATGAAGTAAGACTAATATGAATTGGATTGGTTGACTTTTATGGGTAAAAGTAGCAAAAGGTTGCAACCAAATTCATAGGTACTTGTCAGTGAACAAGTATTGGACTTGACCCGTTTCAAGATCACTCCATGGATCATCATCATAAGTGATTCTTGAATAAAGGTATTATCATTGTATCCTTTGACCTGATATACATATTTGGGACTCAAGTGTAGAGTGTACTATGCTTTGATATGGTTTACTGTTGTTCTTGAAATACAGACAACCATAAAGGCCATACTCATGCATAGTACTAACTATATGAGGGGCGTATGTAGTCAAGACGGGATTTGTTCCTCTTATGTGTTGAGAGTTAGACATCTAAGGCGCCTGTTTGAAAGTTGAACATAAAATGAGAATGATTAAGATCCATGTCTCATGTTCAACATGATGTCTGTGACAAAGGGATAATTGATAGATAACCTTATACATCAATTAGAGCCTCGTGTTTTCTGAAGAATTGAATGTTGTTGAATGGCACAATGTCATGTGTTATTGGGGGCAGTGAAATGTTGCTAGACGTTTACCACTGTCGATATCATTCTATGATACAACCTTGTGCAAGTGGGAGATTGTTAGTTCTATATGCCCAAGGATGATCATAAAATGATATTACTAATAATACATGATCCTATAGGGTCACACCAACAACAAGATTGACACCAATTGATCATTTAGAACGTTAAATTTGATTTAACATCAAATGATACTAAACTTGCAATTTAATCTTGTAGGTTATTATTATTTGAGGTAAATAATAATAACTACAAAATTAAAGGTTGATTAATAATTCATATGTGATGAATTAATTAAGTGTAACAATTAAATTGTTTAAATTGTTAAACGATTTAATTCATTTATAAGTAAGCCTTTTATTTAATTTAATTGGTAAATTAAATAAAAAATATATATATTGTTATATATATATATATATATATATATATATATATATATATATATATATATATATATATATATATATATATATATATATATATAATTATACAATTAAGATTGTATATTTAGATGGTTTATTAATGTATATGATTATGGGTTAAATGTTATCCCATTTAAGAAATAAGAAGATGTATTATTTATAAGCTTTTATTATCTAAGTTTTATAAATAATAACAACCCACTAGCACTTCATTTGTCATCATAAAATCATCCATATTGGAAGGAAAAGAATGCATTAAGAACTTAAAAGAAAAGGAAGATGCTTTGTGTCTTCTAGCTTTTGATTATAGAAATCAAATGGGACTTTCTTTTAAGCTAGTTGCATGTGCTTTTCTTTTCCTTTGTGTGATATATGTTGGCCACGATTTTGAGTGTGTATGTACATCATTCTTGCTTCAATAAATCAGCCAAAAAACTCTCCTTAAGTTCTTAGAAAAAATTGGTTTTTGGTTTCATAAGAAAAGGAGTCATATCTTGCAAGTTGTGGAACTAGCATTCAAGGGTGTTCAAGCTTGTGGTGGATCAACTATAGAGGGATTCTAATTTGATTCCTAGCTATCAAAATCATCCAAACCAAACCCAAGAACAAAGGTTATGATCTTGAACTTAAACTATGTTTGTTCTTCATCTTATCTCTACATGCATGTAGCATGATCCTCTTGAAAATGGAATTTGTGTTCATGATTTTATGCTTCTGTTGCAAACTCTTGTTTTTGAAACTAATTACATGAACCATGATTTCCAACAATAAGGTATATTGGTTGGGTAGGAAAGTGTTGCACCTTGTTAGAGGTAGTATTGTGTCGTGCCCCGATGAGTATGTCGTATGGGTAGGAAAGTGATGCGCCCTGTTAGGGGTAGTATCGCATCATGGCTCAATAAGTATGTCATGTGGATAGGAAAGGGCCACGTCCTGATAGGGGTAGGACTACGTCAAGGCCCATTATATTGTATGCTTGTGATTTGATGGAATGTATGGTATTTTGGAGAACTCACTAACCTTTGTGCTTACTCTCTCAATTTAATTATTTTTCACATACTTCTTTAGATGTAAGGAAGGGCATAGCCTGAGTGTACTCACATCCGACATGATTATTATTTCAGACTTCCGCTGCCATGTATTTATTAATGTGGATCTTATTCTATGGGTTTTGGAATAGTGTTTTCTTTAAATTGATCAAATGGGTTTATGGTGTTTTAAATGGTTCTTACAATGATTGAAATGGTTTTTTGGTAACTTTACTTTATTTTAAAAATGAAAATTATAGCTGTGAAATTTGGGATGTTACAGAAACGGTTAACAATGGAGAATTGAAGTCGTTTTACAACTTTTTCTTGATTAGTTAAAGTAAATGTGATTATTAGTATCTGAATATTTAAGTTGTCCATTACATTTCTTAAAACCACCACCGGATTGATTTGTTCCTCTAATTTCTAATTCCATTTTAGTTTAAAATGATCATGCACTTATATGCTCATGAAGTGTTTGATGAAACACCTGAATGAAAATCGTCAATGGAAGAATGTTTTGAATTTAACAGTGACTTAATTTACTTTAACAATGTCTTTACTTTTCTTTCACCGCCAAGGTTTTCCGTTTTCCACTTTCGTCATTTGGAATGACTAAATTTACTGATTTGGATGGATATAATTTGTTGTAGGCATGCTCCAGAGCAGTCCATTGTCAACTTATGGATGCGTCACATCGTGGAACGGTACTAATACACAACGTAAGTTGATATTACTTGTTGTTTCTATTTCTTGCATTTAATTTAGGTAGAATGCAAGAAATATGAACTTTCTTTTATGCTTTTATCTATTTGTACAATTTTAGCATCTTACTCTCATTTCTTTCTATTTCTTCTATTTGTGAACTATATTATTGAAAGTTGGATACTATATAGGTAAAATAATTAAAAGTAAGTTGATATAGCAAACATTAATTCTTTTAGGTCATAGGGGAAGTGGGGAGATTTTTTCAAAATATAAACAGCTTGATGTGCAAATAATCGAAAGTTTAATGCTCTAATAAGGAAAAAACAAAAGTACAATACACGGGATCTACTAGACATTAAAAGCTTTATAGTGGACATTTGTATTGATTCTTTTAAAGGGATATGTAGTGTCAGATAAAAATTTCTACGTTTTTGCATCTTTTAATTCATTATTAATTATTTTTCTCATTGTTTGTTGCTCGACACCAAGCCTCTTCAAGGACCTCAACTTTAAGGTAGACATGAAAAATAATAATAAATACCATTTTTTAGCATTCTTCAAATATTTGTGATAATCTTTTGGCAAATGCTCTAATATGGGCAATGTACATTATTGTTTTACCCATAATAGAAATTCACTCATATTTCTTTACCCACAATAGCAACATATGTACATTATTAACCAATAATAACAATATGTAAGTATGTAACCCATGATAGCAACTTTCTTGAATTTCTTTACTCATAAATGATAACACACTTAGAAGTTCAAACTGGTAATAGCAACATACTTACATATGTTTTAATGATGAAAAATACCATTTTGGTTGAGAGTCGAGTGAATTGAACGACAACATGCTGTTTTGCATCCTAAATGTATAAAATGATAATTTATTGATCAATATCAAAATAATATATTTTAAGTTTCTGTGTAAATGATACTAATATAAAATTTGAAGTAATTAAGCAAAATGAATGATATCAAACATGTCACTCAAATTTGAAGTAATGAAGTATTATGATGTAATAAGCATATTAAATCATGCTATATTGCTATATAAAAATTGAAGCAATAAAGAAAATTTGAAGAAGTCGTTCTAGAGCCGAGAGAAGAATGCACACTGCCTATCCTGCTTGAAGATTGTATCACTTAAGAGACTTGAAATAAAACTATAAGTGCTTCTACAACCGCCACCTTATTTGGGGTTCGGGTGGGGCCCAATATAAGGATGAATTGATTTACAAATGTAGATAACTTACATGATTCGTTATTTCGTAACTAATACTCCATTTATGCTTCTTAGTTATCATCTTGGAGCCCCGAAAGCTTGAATTCGTTTACAAATATGAGTTTAAACCTCAAATGGGTACCTAGTGGTGTTGTTTTGGGGTTGAATGTTGATTAACCTTTTAATTTGTGTGTAAATGCAAATATAGTTAATTTCATCATTTTAGTTTGATGTATGGAACTGCCATCTGAAACTTTTTTTCACTTGTGCCTCCATTACTTGTTGCAATGACTTTTGACTAACTTTCTTAATAAAATTTCGGGTTAAACCCAAATTTTTTTATCCAAACCGAAAACTAAACCCCCAAACCGTTTAGAGAGATCATTAAACCGAAAACCGAACCACCCCTGAATACCCTAAACCTGAAAACCCAATTAACGTTTAGTTCGGACAATTTTGCGGTTTAAACTGAATAATGTTCACCCTAACCAAAGTCGATTAAACCAACGTTTATGTTTTTTATCCCTGCAAACCCCTCCTTTAATTCCACAATTTTCCTTTAATTTATTTTGTTATTTATATATACATCAAGCTATCAGCTATAAATTTTTATGTTTCTAATTTATCGATGACCATATAAATTAAGACATTTTAGTATTTTAGCCATATTAGTGTGAAAGGTTTTAATTTAAAATTTTGGATATTTTACAAATTTTTATAGTTGGGCGGTCTTCTTGAACTTTTTGAAATTTTTTGAAGTATTCTTTAAAAAATTTCCATTTTTACCTAATTTTAGATATTTATTCATAATTTTTACAATAGTTTTTCTATGTGTTCACCAAAACGAAACTATTCGTCAAAATAAAGTGTTCATTTTCTGTCAAAAGAAAGCTAATCACTTAAAAAACGAGTCAACTTCCTCAAGCGTTTGGTTGCTTTAATAGTCGGCTTACATATAAACTATTCACATACCCTACCCCCCCCCCCCCACCACCACTCAAAAGCCTACATTCTACGCCAAATTACAAAAAAAAAAGTTGTTATTTGAAAGGAAATTGTTTGCCAAAGCTTGTCGAAGGAAAACTAATCGTCATAATAAAAATAATTGTATGTTTGGACTCAAAGATGGTTAGTAGGCTACCGCCTTGGGAAGTTGTATGAAACAGAGCGGTGCCAATAGAGGTGGGTCTTAGTGTGATTTAGAAATGAGATGTATGATAGACATTTATTATCTTGAAAGTGTTAAACATTTATGTTAATTATGCACTACTAGAAAAAAGGCATTTAATGACACGCATTGCGTGTCATTAAAGGGTACAGATGACACGTAAATGTATGTCATTGAAAACACTGTCATAAATTAAAGATGACATACATTTGTGTGTCGTAAATTTACGACATACATTTATGACAAACATTTACGACTTACATACAATGTAAGTCGTAAAAATTTTTTTAAACAAATAATATATATATATATATATATATATATATATATATATATATATATATATATATATATATATATATATATATATATATATATATATATTATTTGTTTAAAAAAATTTTTACGACTTACATTGTATGTAAGTCGTAAATGTTTGTCATAAATGTATATATATATATATATATATATATATTATTTGTTTAAAAAAATTTTTACGACTTACATTGTATGTAAGTCGTAAATGTTTGTCATAATAATATATATATATATATATATATATGATTTAATAATATTAAAATTAAACCGCATATTAAATTTAACGTCTCATAATATAAAATACCATTAATCCAAATACAATTCATTTCCACATCAGAATCTATCAAATACAAACTAATAAACATTTTAAAATTATCAAAATATTATTTGTCACGTACAAATAGCAAGATCAACTTTTCAATAGCAGACATGTGTTTGGCTTGATCCACACTTCAAGTTTTGCAGCCTTTGAATAACTGGAGTTGCCCATGTACTTGAAAACAATATCACAAAATAGAAAAGTGAAAACAACAAACATTCAACATTTCAAATTCCCTTTCCAACAATCTGAAGTTGTAAACTAAACATCAGTTTTATCTGTTAATCGGTAACGATGGTAATACTCGGGATGCATGTATCCTGGGGTGCCTTGAGGAACAGTGGAAACATGAGACACATCATTCGGTATTTTTTTAACACTAATTACGCTCACTGCTTCTTCCCTTTCAATTACATATTAGTTGTTTAGTACAATCCTTCATATTGGTATAAGAGCTTGACTTTTTGAGTTTAGTCAAGTAGTGATTGGGGTACTCTCGCATTAATTTGCTTCTTGTAAATATTTTGGTGATCCCAAAAAATTAAATGACACTAACACCCCCCCCCCCCCCCCCCCCCCCAAATTTATAGATACATGTATTATTTATGTCAATTTAAGTTTTAAGTTGCGTATTCGACGGATTTATAACCTAGTTATAGAATAAAAGGTTCACAAAAGAAAGCCTTTTATCCTAAAACAGGCGAAATCAATTTTTGCAGAAAAATGATTAAAAATGAATCAGACCAAATACATCCTCTTTGTCGAAAAGGATTTGGACTTACCTATGAACTAAGTTTTTTCATAAAATTTTTTATTCGGTTATTCTTAAATGAGTTTTTTATCCGGATAAAGTCGGATATTTTAATCTAATATAAAAATGTAATTTTTATCCACCGTATGGTAGTTGTCCATACAAGTAAGGTTTTGACCTTTTAAATGATCATATAGGACAATTAAACATCATATACAAATTAAAGGATAATGTCATAAAAGTCTTTTAATTTGTCAGAAATGTTCGATATTATCCTTTTATGTATTTCAAGTTCATTAGTACCCTTAAGTTTGACAGAAATGTTCGGCTATCAGAAGTATAAGAAATAATGTCATAAAAACCTTTAAGTTACATTTTTCATAAATATAAATACATGTTTAGAAGTATTACAACGTTTGTGGAAGTATAAATATATATTTTTATTTGCATATAAACATGTATGTAGTAGTAAAAAAACGTATAATGAAATGAAATAAATGTATTTATATTTTTTAAAACATAAAAATACGTATTTATACTTCTAAAAACTATATCAATATATTTCTAAACACGTAAAATGCATATTTATACTTTTGAAAACATATTAATACTTCTAAAAATATATGAGATAAATTCATAAAAGCCCTTACGTTTGACAAAAATGTTCAATTTTATCCTTTTACGGATTTATGTCCACTAAAGCCTAAACTTTGAAAGTTTTTTCCATGTTTACCCTAAAAACCTGCTATAGTGGTTTTTCCAGATTACCATGAAATGAATTTTGCGAAAATCATTAAGTTTGTATTTTTTTATCCTAAGTATGTTTTTTTGCATATTATACCACCACCGTCGTTGCCACCACCACCCACTACCACCACTGTCGTCGCCACCGCCGCCACCACTATCACCACCACCCGCCACCAACGGTATCGCCACCACCATCACCGACTATCGCCACCACCACCACCACCACCACCCACCATCGTTACCATTACCACCCACCACCCCAACCACTACCGCCACCATCAACCACCACCCCAACCGCCACCAACCACCACCGCCGCCGCCAACCTCCACCATCACTGTTACCATCACGACCCACTATCCATAACCACTGCCGCCGCCACCCCTCCACTGTCACCACCTACTACCACTTTCGCCACCATCACCACCCTCCACCACTACTATTAATGTAACCTCCCACCTCCCACCATCCACAACCACTACCGCCACCGCCCATCACCACCATCACCATCACCACCACCACCACAACTGCCGCCACCACTTATCAGCATTGCCACCACCCACCACCACTACTGCCGCCACCACTTATCACCACCGCCACCACCCACCACCACTACTGCCGCCACTGGCACCCTCTCACCGCCATCTAAAGCGTGGTGGTGGGGGGTAGTGGTGGTGGTGGGTCAGTGGTGGTGACGATGGCGGGTGGTGGTAGTGGTGGGTAGTGGCTATGGGCGGTAGCGATAACAGTGGTGGTAGGCGGTAATAGGGGTGAGCGTTATTCGAATTAAACCGTGAAACGCCCGAACCGAACCTTATACTGTGACATCCGCCTAAAATGGATTCGGGTCAACCCAACCCAATTGGGAAATTTAATAAACCCTACTCAAGATTTACTTGACGTTAATAGGATCAAAACATATACAATACGATATAAATTGACGTTAATAGCAAAATAGCATAGTATAACGTTATAACTATAATCAAATTAAATTATGATACCATATTAAAATCAAATCAAAGTATGATACTCTAATTAAATTAAAAGAGTCAAACTTGAATACTATAATTAAACTTCAAATCAAAGTAGATTGTTATAATCAAATAATAACCTATTTTTTTTTATAAAACTCTATTTTTATAAACTCTACATTAAATTTTATAAAATTCTTATATTAATTAGTGTATCACATAGAGATGCTTGTACTAGTGGGAAATTATGAAGACCACCTAAAGTCAAAAGTTATTCCCATGGTCTCCCACTCACACCTCTCATCATCTTTCCTTTCATTTTTCTCCCCACACATTATTCTCATCACCACTCAAACCCTCTCTATCCTTTCTCTTCCTCTCAATCTCGAAATTCATCTAAGAAATATCAATTTTCCAGCCAAGAACAAGCTCTCATACTCAAATCTTCACCCCTATTGAAGCATTCATCAAGGTATGTTGTTAAAAGTTCTAAATTCATACATGAAACAAATTAAATCCACCAAAATATCTAAAACTCATTTTATGCATAAACCTGATTTTTCTAAAGATCCTATCAATAAAATAAGAAGTTCTAGAAATTTTCAGAAAATAACTTATTTTTATTGAATTACTATAATTATTGCACTAAAATAATGCAATAATTCACATAAAATACTTTTTGCAGTCAATAAATTCTAGGAATATTTTGCAACAACCCATATATTGAGTAAAGTGGATTTATAAAGTTTCATGCATTTATATTACTTTTTGATGCTTATTTTGTATTTTATTTTGTTGTAGATAAATAAATTGCAAAATATAGTTATGTATGTTACAAACTAGATTTTATATTTTTCGAACCTTATTCACATATTAAAGACTCCATGACTAAATTTACAGATTTTTGTAAGAATGTTTTCTTATTTTTCCTGATTTAATGTTTATTTAATGGTTTAAATTGATAATAAATAGCTACACATGTCCAAAAATTATAACACCTTATCAGAATATCATATATAACATGGTAATCATAAATAAAAAGTCTAATTAATTTCTCTTAATATTTTCCCATTATTTATGATTTTATTGATTAGTTAATAATGAAAAACATAAGAAATACTTCCCATGTCTAATTATTCTTATTAATACTATATTCCCATTTATCGATTCCTAAACCAAAACTATTAATTATAATAGGTTCCACGTCGTTTTGACCCGAGCCGTCTATCGTACAACACGCGTATTCCGTTTGGACTAATGTGAGTAATCTACCCCATATTTTATAATTTTCAATACTTTTGGGGTGTATCATGTGGTTTTAATATGTTCCAACTTCATTTTATTATTTTTTCACCATTGAGACATTGTTGGGACATTTATATGTGAATCATTATTTGTATAATTATTGTTTGTTTACGCTACATGTACTTGTAGATCATTACCATTTTTAGTCTAATATCCATGACTATGCTCGTATTCTTGAGGTACGTTATGGACAATAATAGCGCTATTGGGTTGACCACCCCGCCTTGGGACGCAAAGGTGATTGATTGCACGTGGTTGAGTGTGTATGATGATTAGATGCTCCATCCTATATATATACTTATATGTATATATAGGGTGAGGACTTATTGTTGTTGTTATCATTTGTTAATCAATTTTTGATTTATAAATTGTTATCTCAATAACACTTGTTTGCCAACTTCAAAAGAAAACAAATTTCAAATTATTCAAACTCACAATTTTCTTTAATAAAACTAGATTACTCACCAACTCTCGTAGTTGACCTGTTTTTACCCATGATGCAGATTTGAAGAATGAAGTTGATGAAAAGTAGGGTGTACCTTAGAAATCCACCATACTATTTAAATTTCATGTAATAAATGTTGTTGTATTTGGATTTGTATTTGTATGTTGTGGATTTTGTTTGCATACTTAGTACTTAATTGAATCTAATCATATTATAACATAGTTGTCATGAGACTTTGAACAATATATCACGCCTTGATCGATTCCGCCAAGGATCGGGGTGTGATAGATTGGTATCAGAGCCCTTGACTATAGGGAATTAGGTTAATTGCCTTGACCTAGTCTATAGCCTCTAGGGTCCTCTCGTATGCTAGTTTATAAAATACACACACAACTGCATGCAAATCGCACTTAGAAAATCCTAGGAATACCTTTGTGTGCTAATTGCTCCCTTATGTGCTTACGTATTATTCCCGACACTTATATGTGTGCATACACTTGTGAATTTTCTTTTCTTTCTCTTAAAATCACACACATACTCAAATGGTTTCAAAATAAAAATTTATATACATACATATTCCTTAGAGCTAATAGGAAATTAAAAGTCATCCACTCTAGTTGGGTAGGATCAAAGTAATGGACGCGTAGTAACTGGAAGGGGGAGGTGCCGGTAGCCCGAAAGTCCTGACTAGGTAAGCATTCGTATACATCCCAATCAACCGAGGGACCAGTTTGCTTACCTGGGGACCAAAGGCGAGAGTTCCCAAACCTATAGGCCAAAGCGCGTCATTCACATTACTTTTGAGCCATCAAACTACCCGACCTTATCAAACGTATCCGAAAGGATACACTCCCAAAATGGCCAACTCATTGGACTATTAAGTTCCCTAATGGGCCATGAAGTGGGAAAAACATGTGAAAACTTAGTATTGTGGGGGCCCACGCAATTGCTACATGCTTCACATTTAGTACCCATGGAAAGCCCAAAAGGTGCCCAACACTCCTAACCATGGCCCAACAAGTGTTTTACAATCATTTTACCCAACAATGTCTACAAACTTAATTTCCATAATCAATTTACAAATAACTCACAAGTCCATATGCGTGTTTCTCATAGATGGCATTACGACCCCCATACGCTGCTCGTAACAACCGAAGGCTAGCCGCCCTTATCGCTAAGGAGGTAGCAAATGTCATCCCAACAATTGCAACCCATCTTCAAACTCTTCAGCCGCAAGCTCCAGCAACCACTCATCGTTGCTCGTTTAAGCACTTTCGTAGCTGTAATCCGCCTTACTTCAAAGGCATCGATGGTGCCACCGCACTCCTTACATGGATCGAAGAAATGGAGAGTACTTTCATCCATAGCGAGTGTCCTGAGGACCTGATGGTCCGTCACGCCACAGGGTGCCTCCAAGGTCATGCTCTCACCTGGTGGAACCTAGAAAAACGGGCAAAAGGAGAGGCTGTCGCCTTGGGAATGACCTGGTCAACACTAAAGGAACGCATGAGGGAGAAGTTCTGCCCTGACAGCGAATTGCAAACTCTCGAGGAGGAATTCTGGAATCTGAAACAGGTGGGAGGCGACAACGCAACCTACACAAATAGATTCCATGATCTCTCAAGACTCCTACCTCACATGGTTCAACCTATGAAAACTGCAATACGCCGCTACATCAAAGGGTTACCGCGCCAGATCCGTGATTCGGTGACCAGCAGCAGGCCATCTACCCTGGAATCCGCTATTGAAATAGCAGGTCAACTCAACGAGGATAATATGAACGATGGTGTCCTCCCACGCAAGGGTTCAAAGATGACAACTGAAAAGCCGACCCTTGAGACTCCCCTAATTGTCAAGTCCGAGTCCTCACACCGACACGACAAAAAGAAGCGGAAAAGCCATCACCACAACCATGATGTTATTACGCCTGCTGCGCCTATCACCCAAGTCACCCAACCAAACAAAAAGCCGTATACAGGACCTCACCCCCTTTGTAACCATTGTAACTATCACCATATGTCCACCAGCCCGTGTCGCTTTTGTACGACTTGTGGTCGCTATGGCCACTTGGCGGACACATGCCGTGCACCAAAAACTCAGCGACCATTCGCTCTACCCTCAAATCAGCAAACCCAAACCCGGTATCCAACTGGAACATGCTTCAACTGTGGTGACCCCACCCATTTCAGAAACGCGTGTCCTAGGCTTGTCAATATCATTAACACTCAAGCCCAGGCAAATCCAACAATGCAGGTTCCAGCTCCCAAAGGCCGAGCATTTGTCATTACCGCAACCCAAGCACAGACCGATAACAAGGTCTTGAATGGTACGTTTCTCATAAATGACTGCTACGCGTCAGTACTTTTTGATTCAGGTGCCGATAAAAGTTTTGTGTCTTTGGAATTTGAACCCATACTTCACACACCTCGCACGATTCTTGATGAAAAGTTTACCGTAGAAGTCGCCAATGGAAAATACGTTTCACTCAATGCAGTCATTCAAGATTGCACTTTCGATTTTAGCGGTCATAAATTTTCCATCAATTTAGTTCCTATGGAACTTGGTAGTTTCGACATCATCGTGGGAATGGATTGGCTATCCTAAAACCATGCTGAAATAGTATGTTACGAGAAGTTCATTCGTATTCCTCTTGCTGACGGTCAAAGTCTTCGTATTTATGGCGAGACTCATTCGAAAAAGCTTAGTCTTATGTCATGTACTCAAGCTCGATCATATCTACGTAAAGAATACATGGCTTTCTTAGCCCATGTGGTGGAAACAAAGGTCACAGAAAAGAAGATCGAAGATATTCCGATTGTACGAGACTTTCCCGACATCTTTCCCGATGACGTATCTGGACTCCCTCCAGTACGTGAGCTGGAGTTCCGCATCGATCTCGTTCCTGAAGCTGCTCCCATAGCCAAGTCTCCATATCGGTTGGCTCCAACCGAGATGCAAGAATTGGCAAGTCAGCTCCAAGAATTAACCGATAAGGGATTTATCCGCCCTAGTACTTCACCCTGGGGAGCCCCGGTTCTCTTCATCAAAAAGAAAGATGGTTCGT